>JANPWX010000014.1:2892781-2924991 GCA_024734555.1 Trochalopteron elliotii
GATAACCGTTGCGTTACGGGGAGAGGCGCGGAGCGGGCACCTGGCTGCGGCCGGCTCCTTGTCACGCCGCTTGGGCGCCCGGAGCACTGTGGAGAGCCCCCCACGGAAAGCGGCGGGCTCGCCCCTCAGCCGCGCCGCGTTGGCCGGTCCGGGTCAGAGCAGGGCAGGGCTGGGGCTGCTCCCGCTGGGGAGCGAGGAGACGCCAGGCTGGATGGCTGGATGGTCCGAGGTGCTGGATGGCTGCATCGCCCTAGGGAGGTTCGACCGTGGGAAGCTCCTTGGACCACGCTGCTTTTGGTGCTCGAACCCCGCGGTGCTCCGGCTTCTCGTAGCGAAACAAGTCTCACCCGAAGCAAATTACATGCATTCCAGCAGCAATTTACTTTTCCTGAAAGCTGTAGTGCACTACCAGAGTTACAAGCTGTTCCGAAGTTAAAATAGAATCCGATCTCGAAAGGTATTTATTGTTAATTATTACACACTTTCTGTAATAATGTTAAATGCGAGAATCTAGGGCTCCCGCTGTCGGCTGTGTGGAGGTGAATCGTGGCATGTTGCATTGCACACACATGTCCCGGGTGAGGCTGTGTGCTGAGCAGGCAAAAATAGAGCAGCAGGTTGTGCCGTATCTCGGGAGGACAGGACCACACATTTCAGATTCTGAAGGATGTGACTTATCTTAGGGCGACCCATTATTTCAAGTTTTCTCTGTGTCCCGGTAAATTCTTCAAGTAACTTTTCATGAAACTTCAGTCCTGTGAGCATATAGCGACCCACAGAAATTAATTTCTAGCAAGATAGTTAAAAAATAAAAAGCAGACAAGTTAGGGCAAACTGCCATCACATTTACACTTGAATTTAGTTTGATAGGAGCAGTTTAGCTGAAGCAAGAGAATATTCACTGGCAGATTAGTATTAAGTTTGTAACATTGTGTCATGGAGAGCAGCAAGCCAAGTACTTGGCCATCAAATTTGACCATCGTGTGATGCTGAGTCAAATATTGCTGCTTTTGATCTTGTGGTATGTGGTGTCACTCAGCACGATGTTGCCTTAAGGTGCTGAAATGGTGGGGTTGTCACTGGAGTGGAATGTGCACGAGTAGCAGTTTGTTATGTTGGTTATGTCGGTGTCAGCTATTGGGCTAAGATTTGCTGTACTCCTTTAAGCATGTTGATTTGTGTCTCCTGATGCTGGTTCTTAGGTACTTCTGCTCTCTCTTCTGCTGTCCAGCTTCAGCTCTCTCTCTCTGCTCTACAATCAAATCTGATTGTACAGACTTCAGTAGTGCTCCTATTCACTTGCTCAGGTTGCCTCTTCCCTTTCTTTTGTCTCCTGAAAATGAAAAACCCTGAGTTTTGTCAAAATGTCCGTATTACAGGTACAGTGGGATGTTTTCAGAGTCACTGTAGATGACTATGCACAGAAACCAGTGGGTTTCCAAGAATGCTGCCTGCTACAGTCATTAACTTTTCTTGGCCACTAGCCAGTGTAAAATGCTAAGACACATCCCTCTTCATGTAGCTGCTGTCACCCTGCTTGTGACAAAACAAACAAATCTCTCAAACAGATTTCTTCCAGACATTTCTCACTGAATTGCACGTGTCTTGCTTGCAGGAGGTTTGATTGTGTAAGCTTGATATAACTACTAGTTTAAGTGAAATGGGATAATAACAAAGAATAAGAACATCAGCAGTAATCCTAGACCATAGACATGGGGGAATCTTCTCTGAGTATTTAGCTTGTTTTTTCTGTAGTTACACTCATGAAAATATATGTGCTCTGGAATCACTCGTTTTCTGAAGAAAATCTCAGAGTGCGATTAAAAAAGAGTTGAAATTCTAAGATTTGCAATGCTAAAATTACATATGTGGCGTGCTTAGCGTCCTCCAAACATCAGTGCTTGGTACCTTGGCCTTTTATCCATTAGTAGGGCTCAATATTTTGGAATAGGTTTCATCTCCTGATAAGCCAGAAACTATCCAAGGTCAGCAACTGAAAGAGATTTTTTCAGAGAACCACCTCCTTGGGATACCTAACAACATGTTGTGAAAGTCTGGTTCCCATCTCAAGGCCAGAGCTTCTGTCTTCCCAATTCAGGGCTGATTGATTCAGGGCTCCATTTGCCCTGGAGATGGATCCTGATGTCCAAAGCTGTGTTAGGTAACTCACCTCAGTGCATGTTTTTAAATTACTTTCTGGTAGCAGCTCTGTCTCCTTCTTGCACTGCTGACCCCTGCATTTTTTTTTTTTTTTTGAGCTGTAAAAGTTTAAGTACATCACTTTATTTTGAAAACATAAGCATTTTAAGATAGGTGAAGAGTTTGGAATCCAGACCTATCAAGAAATGTGGTGGGTAGGGATTTTTGATACAACTCCAGGCCATCTGGCCAAACAGCAGCAAATAATTAAATTTACTGACTTGTCTTGTCTTGTCTGACATAACATCATTTCAGGGCCTCAGGATTGCTTGTGTTTCCACTCTTTCATCCCATCACTGTGTTTTTGGTTTTTATGGTGTTTTTTGCTGGTTTTTATCAGTCGTTATGACTGTATGTAGCCCTTGGCACCCATGTTCTCCTGCCCCTCTGCCGCTGTAACTTTATGTTCCTCCTCAGTACGCTCACTCTTACATCAGTCCGTGTGCCCCTTTTCTCTTACAGTTTTAGCCCACTTATCATGCTTGTTCAATACCAAACATCTTCAGAGGAAGTCTGGACACAAAGCAATGTGTGATTTGGTGGAATTGATCCACTGTCTCCAGGAACAGACCCTGTACAAAAACATACTTCCTCCTCCAAAAACCCTCTAATAAAGATTATGACCGACGAGAATTGTACAATTATTTTCAAGCTTGTTTTGACAAAGCCATGTTAGTTTGCTCATCTTCAAAGAGCTTTAGCCACATACAATAATGCCACTTAATCAGAATATTGACAGGTGGGAATTCCACCCCATGCTGGACAGCTCAGATGAAGTCTGGATAACTGGAGAGCAACCAGCATTCAGTATGAACACACCTGCTTCTTATTTCCTCTGACTTTCACTCATATTTTTTGGTGTCTTCCTTCCACAAAACTTGTCAAATCATTCTGTCTGTATTTCCTTCCCTCCAAAAAGCTTTAGGTAACAATTTGCTGCTTCTCATATTTGGGTAATTTTACAGTTTTACATTGCCAGCTGAATGGTGCTACGCTATAGTCCTCTCAACTTGTTCCCACTAAGGGATTTGCCAATAACACCAACTTTTTGTTATTCTTAATGTCATACTATCAGTGCCCAAAGCCAAACATGAAGAAAAGGTGATGCAATTTCCCATAAAATATCACTGTATACTAATATAATATACAATTCTTAAAATACTCTAACAATGCCTCTATGTGTGCATTTTGTTGGCAGTTTTGTCCTTCTGGAGGAATTCATCATTTTTTCCTGGACCAAACCACTTGTGTGATTCTGACATGTACTGTCCCACTGAGCTGTATATCTGCCAAAGTGAAATCCTGGATAAATACGTGGAATCTCCCAGTTGTGCCTGAACAAGACTTGTGCTGATTGAGAGGGTCTGTCTAGAGAAACACAGATGGATGGCAGCCAAAGAGATAGGGCCAGTTTGTATCATCTTCCCTAAAGACTACTACAAATTTCTTCTGCCCTGTCCTTATTCTCCAGTTTTTCACAAATGAATTAAAGTCCTGAAGCAAAATACATTCCTTGTCTTGTCCCTCTGTCACTAAAGTCCAGTTCCCACAAAAATTACCCCTATTACTGTATGATCAACGTTTAAGAGGTGAAAAACCCCAGAACATAAATTACTTTTATCCTCCAATCTTTGTCCAGTGGTGTCTTCCTTCAGCAGCTCCTTGTATTGGGAAAGACTTTTTTTCCTTCATCCTGTCACTTCTGCAAGAATCCAACAGCCCATCCCCTAGTGCTGCCCCACCTCTCTGACGTGCAACCTCCCACTTTGGTTTTACTCTTCCTCAGCCCATTAGCCAGCTCCCTCCAAATATCTTGCTCAGTGGTGTTGACTCCACTGAAGGTAAAAGAACTCTTATAAAAAGTGACATCTGAGCTCTGGGCTGACAGTTTTTTACTGGAAGTTCTGGTGTCCAGAAAACTGATGGTACAGAGCATTCTACAAGAGCAGTTCAAGGGGTGTCCTGGAGCACACCTAGCATCACCAGGCTCCAGTTTCAAATGTGTGAATGCAAAGATTTTTCTTTTTTTTTTTCCCTCTGGTGTTTGCCAAATAATTCTCTCAGATGCAAAAATGAAAACACATTGTAGAGTGCAACCTGCTCTTTTAAGGCAGCATGCTTGAAATGCCTGTAGCCGGCCTCATTTCTGCAGGTTTGGATGCAAAATGTTGCTATGGGAACAAAGCCATCTCTCCACCCAATCAGCTGAAGCAGGAGGTGGGGTTTTTTTTAAACAACGAGATTGTCTTTATCTGCCCTTCACCTAATCAGTCAACACAAGAATGAGAACAATGGTTTTCACAGCCAAACCATTGAAAATGTGACTCACTGCCAAAAAAAACCTATGAGCTTCTTAGGTCTGGGAGATTGACATCTTATTGTAGAACATGAACAGACAATAAGACAAACTGACAAATCAATCTCATTTGACAGTGCAATCAAGGAAAGAAATGGGTGTGAAACTGTTCAAATCTAACTGTTCAAACCTAAACCTTGCTTTGGGAGGGAAAGCTTGAACAGGTCTTCAAGGAATTGAAAGAGGAATAGTGCTAACAGAGGAAAAACTTTACATAATTGTGTGATTGCTTCCTTTACCCTGCACGCATGTTGAGGCTGGGTTTGTGTGGTGACTTTCTTTGCTGTAAGCTGGTCCTGCCCATCCCACCACAGGAGTGTCCAGGCTGTTCTCACACAAGCTACAGCCTGGTAGGCTGCAAAACACACTGTCAGCATTGACCTCCCTCCGTGACCAATGGGACAAGGCTTGGGTCTGCTCTGTCAAGTCCTTCACAGTGGACTCTAGCATTAATCTCTTTATTACGGTTTTAATTCAGCCAAGGTGAGCCAGAGACCTCCATCCACAGCAAATTAAAAATAACATAACCTAGTTTGGTCCTCTCTTGTCTGGAATGGTGTATTAGCCCTGTGGCTCTGCTAAGGTTTAGCAACGTTTGACTACAGCAAGCATTTATTTAAGTCCTGCCTCTGGTCAGTCTGTAAGCAGAAAAGATATTTCCAAAAAAACCCAACAACTGAAACAGATCAGTAATTTTGGGGTAGTTTTCAGACTAATTCAAACTCTGTTTGTTGATGGTGATTTTTTCAAACTTTTTTATAAGGGGAAAGTACTAAATATACTAATAATGATAATAATAATAATAATAATAATAATAATGTTTAAAAATGTTTTTAAATCTGACTAGCCATTTCATGAATGGGAATAAAGTCAGTCTTTATTAATGAGTGATTCAACTGTCAATTTTCACTCCTTCTTAGTTATTAAAATGAATAAAAGCATACCCTTATCAATCTTGGATTCTGTACACATGTCACATGCTGTCTCTCTCCTCCAGAAGCTGTCAATTTAAAGCTATGAGACAGCTCACAGAAGAAAGGAAGTAGCTCTCTGCTCACAAGGCCCATAATAAAAATAAAATAACACTATATGCACAAATTCAAAATAAAATGTGAGCATCCATACTAAATGTAGGAAAATGATCTGTCCTTTGTCATTAAAAATCTGGGAGGTACATGATTTTTTTCTGCCTGTATGAACACTTCCACCTGTATTTACTCAAGGAATTTGCCTGTAACGGTAAAAATTTGGTGTTATTCATTGTTCACAAAGCAAAAGAATTGGCTCATCCTTGCTGAACAGTGTGCTACCACAGTTGTAGTATAACTGTTAGCTTGGTGTGATTTTTAGCTGTTGTATTCAGGATCATTGAAAAGCACTTCATGTTTTCACTTTTCAGACAGCTATTCAGTTGCTTTTGCTGCTACTACTGATTCACCTAATAATTTTTCATACACAAAGCCAAATCCTGCTGTTGTTTACTAAGACTTGTGTTCCCATTGAAGGCAATCCAGATTCATAATACCAAGACATTATGCTGATAGCACTGGCTGAGACAAATACAAAGCTTCCCATGCTGGGGGTGAATTCAGGATCTTGTCAGGTCCCAGAGTATTTCAAGTCAAAATAAAATTGCCATATTTAAAACAGAAACTCAATAGTTTGTGTGTTTGCTGTGTCTGCAGAGGAGGGAAATACTACAATATATCCCTTTCAGCCTCTATAGAGCATGGGAAATTCTAAGAGCTCCATTAGAGGTGCCTCACACCTCAGTCATCTCTGCTGCTTTTGGCTGGAATAGAGTTAATTTTTTCAGTGCTGATAACACAGGGATGTTGTAGCTATTGTTGATCAGTGATCACACAGCATCAAGGCCTTCTCTGCTTCTCACCCCACCCCACCAGAGGGCTAGGGGTGCACAAGCAGCTGGGAGGGAACACAGCTGGAGTGGCTGACCCCAGCTAAACACAGGGATTTTCCACACCATATGGCATCATGCTCAGGGTATCAGTCTGGGGAAAGAAGGAGGAAGCAGGGGACATTCAGAGCAATGGCATTCATCTTCCAAGTCGCTGTTCTGTGTGATGGAGCCCTGCTCTCCTGTAAGGCTGAACACCTCCCAGCCCACGGGAAGCAGTGAATTAATTCCTTTTTTGCTTTGCTCGTGTGTGGTTGGTGCTTTCCCTATTAAACTTTCAAGCTGTTACCTTCTGATTCTCCCCCAATCTCAGCAGAGGTGAGCGAGCAAGCGGCTGAGCAGGGCTCAGTTGCTGGCTGGGGTTAAACCACGGCATCATCATTGAACAAATCATACATTGGGAAGCATATGTTTGTGTTCACTCACCTATGAACTCGGAGCAAACGGCCAGCAGCAGCAGGGAAAGCAGAGCAGTCCCAGCAGTGCCAGCTGGACTGACTTAGCTAATGAAGTGTGTGTAAACAGCAAACATCCATCATCATAAATTATCCTCAAAGCCCCCTTTCACATCCAGTCATCTCCTCGCATCTAATGCTTTTTAGACAACCTGTGACATCCGTGGCCTGAATCCTGCAAATGACTAGACTGAGTAGGAAATGTGCTCTGTAAACATGCTGTTCATTATAGCTATTTTACCTACTGCCAGATGGATTGATTTGAAATGGTTTATTGCTTACTCACCCTTTTGCGTATTTGGATTAGAAGAGTTAACAAATTGCCTAGTAGTCAGGAATCAAGTCTTTCAGGCCAGCAAAGATTATGAAACTGCCTTTTCTGCCTCCATAGGCTGTTGCAGAGGAGCTGAAAAATTTACATGGGGGTATTTTTATCTGAACAGAGTTTGGGTTTGTTAAACAAGCTGCACATTGCACATAAAACCTGTACTTCAAGATTATTGGTAGGAAAAACAAATATGAAAAGACTGTAGCTTATTAATTGGCTATGGTGTTGTTATTTTGATATATTTTAAACAACAGACAGAGAGAACTAGATAGATAGACCTTAGTAAAAGAACTCAGCTGGGACATACGAAAGTTGATATTAGAAAGATATTTTTTCCCAGAAAAGACAATAGTAGCAAACATGTATTCATTCAGTATCACTATTTCAACATCATCCAGTACTCAAGAGATCAAACTTATTTCAGTGATGGCATTAGTACCAGTATCCAGCACTTAATAGTAAAGCAAATACAGACCAAGAGAACCAGATAAGCATATATTTTGAAGCACATGAGTAAGCTTAAGGAGCAAAAACCTATTGAAAGGAATAAAATATCACAGACAAGTAGAGCACAGCAGAGTTAATGGAAATACATTATCCTGTGGCTAAAGAAACAAGCTAAGCCAGACCTTACGCTCCCCTCCAACACTTTCACGGAATGATGGTAGGTAGCTACCCTGCTACTTACAAGATTAGCTGTATGTAACTTCACTGAACTCAGCACACTGAGCTGAGTAGCAATTTCAGTAACTGCTACTCTGGTTCAAGTCTGTAGATTTTCTAAAAGATACAAAAATATGTTTGCATTTGAGTTTACCTGCTCCATAGATATAGTTATTCTCCCCCCAGCTGCTGCAAAAATAAGCCCAGCTTTTTCCAGAGTTGGCTAACTCAGATACAGAGCTGGTGCATCCAGGAAATATTTTCCATCTCTTAACTGCAGTAACATTTGAGAATGCCTGCGCTCCGGAAGGCTGCCTGGGCTGTAGATCTTTTATCAAACTGGGATTTGCCTTCACTTTTGCATTCTCTCTGAGCTTACAGAATTTTTGATTTTATTTAAATGAACAGATATTAGTCCTGACTCAGGACACCATCAAATAATATCCTTAATCACTTTCTTAAGGTGCTTAAAATTTACTGTTTATTGAAATGCTTTCTTGTACTGACTCCATACAGGGCAAGACTGTTCTGAAATTACTTTTGGTCTTTTCTAGCATTGCTTTCACTGCCTCTGTAGAAGAAATGCAATTTGGAAGCGTCATTCACTATATTCCTTCCCAATCCACTGGCAGTATCTTCTCCATGTGAAGGGTATTTTGAGGAGCAGATCCTCTCTCATTACAGCTTACCATACACAGCTCTCAACAGCCCAACAGTAAATCCACACCAAACTGTAAATAGGACATAACACAGGGAATAGGAAACACCACAGTTCACTTCAAAATCGTAATAATGACCTACTTTTTATAGCAGCAAGGATCTGAGAACATGGCAATTCAGAACAAATATTGCAATTCAGAGAAATATTGCTCTGCTTTTCCCAGTTGGTACCTTCTGGTGGGTATTCACACGTGAGATGCTTATTGCCTAGCTCAGCTGTTGGAAAGTTGTTTACCTCTACCTTGCCTATAGGCAGGCTCCTTTCATGAGAAATGAAGTAAATTTACTTCAAATAAGTAGAGGAATATCCACTCCACTCAATACTCCTCCCCCACCCAATAATTGGAGCTGGTTCCCTTCTTACAGAACAAAGACTATTTTAAACACCAAGAGTAATAAGGCATCAATTTGGCAAAAAAGGTGTAACTTTTTCCAGAGCCATTTGGAAAACAAGACAGGCCCTTTAATTACGAAGTAGAAATAAAGCTGTCAGGCATTTACTGACAGTTTTTCAAAATGATCTTTGGCACAAAGCACAGAGAAAATGCAACTTCAGTGGCCAGTGTTTGATCAAAGTTTGTCTGCCATCAATTAGAATGAAAGAATATATGATGTCTGAGGGTGATATCTGGTATTTCAACACAAAAATGGAAACCCTCAGGCTTCAAAAGGCCTTTGTCAAGATAATCTCCATTTAAAGCTCAAGAATATAAACTGTGACCAGACTGAAGACTGCAAACACTAGAACACACGAAAGTGAGACACTGAAAAGATGACTTTTATTTAGCTGGCATTTTCTTATCTGTTAACACGGTATGCTGTGAGCAGTATATGGGCTGTGCAGAGCAAAAGGGAATGCCATGGATGGCTGTGTAATGTTTACTGCTCCATAAAACCCATCCTATGGAAATCAATTCCCATTACAGAGGTTGTTGTTATTTATTTTGGCTGTTGAATTGTAAATCGAATGGTGGAAGCTTAAGTTCAATATATAATGTGTCTTAATATAGGAATTTTTTTATTCTTGGTTTTAGCAGTTACTCTACACAACTATGACTTCTTGTTTTGAACAAATGCAAAATATAAATAGTCTGTGGCAGCATGCATTAAACTGATTCAGCTCTTGTAGTCTGGCAGGAGAAGGGCAGAGAAAGGCCATGTGTCTGTTGCAGTGGCATTCAGTCAAGCCCTAGCTGGACATTATTGTCTGTTTAGAAAAAGTAGGTGGGATATTGGCCAGCATGAAGAACTCATAGTGATGAGGCAACCTTTTGCCTCATGGTTTGGTTTATTATTTTCAAAAGGTTAGCTGTTAATGTCGGTAAATACAAACACTGTTGCAGAAGAATTGGAACTAGGGAAACCCCCATGGCCATATGCACCCACCAAAATAGCTCCACCTTTTACTCCCATGAGCTGTTCACATGCCCTGTCTTCTCTGCACACCTGGAATTCCCCCCTGCTCCCAGTGCTTGCTGCCTGCTGCCCTGCTGCCTCACACCCCATGCTGACTGAGCAGCTGGGACACCTGACATCACAGGAAAGGTCACAGAAAGCAGAATCTAATGAGATACCTGGCTTTGATTTTATTTTAATGCTGTATGATTTTAAGCTAATGGGCACCAATGTGACATACAATATCACTGATGATCAGGGAATGCAGTCCCAGCATTGCTCTTGAGTCTGTAGAAATGGGGAAAACTGAGAACAGCAAGAGATTAAGAGCAGAATAGGAGTTTACATCTTTCCTTAACAGACCCCTGACTATACCTACCCCAATAAAAAGTACTTGCATATGAGTCATCAGTCATTTTAAAGGCTGTATTAGCTTGTGAGCAGGTTATGAGCTGAAATGATTAACAGTCATCAGAGATGGCTGGGGAACAATTGCTGCTCCATGGCCTGTTTTTCCCCATAGAAGTCACCAGCGTTATTGAACCTCTAAGAGAATAGATTCCCTAGTTCACAGGTTCCCCTGAGTAGAAAAATGAGGTGTGCAAGCACTTACCCTTCTCACCATTTCCTCTAAAAGTCAGGCAGCTCCTGCTCAGGAGGTTTGCATGCCAGCTGTGAGGCTAAGGTCAGTACAGAAGTACACAAAGAGCCAAACATCTTGGGAGAGTGGCTGGTTCAGAACTGAGTGGTGAAAGTGCTAATAATACAGAACAGCTTATTATTTTTATTTGGAAAAAAAAATAAGATTCCTATAATTCATATAAATTAGATTTTGTTCTTTGATCATCTGGAACTGAGGAAGATGTGTAGGATGAACATGTAGGATAACCTGGCATGTTTAGATGCCCATGAACCTCAGGAGTAATAGAATAGTTGGCTGAGGATTCTTTTTCACTGACCTTGATTTTGAAGGCCCTGGGGGAATTCCAGGAGACTGAAAGAATACTTATGCTGTGCTAGTATATAAAGTGTTGAAGTGACTTCACTGAGATAAACATCCCCTAGCAGTGACAGGGAGTGTAGAAAAAAAACAATGGTAGAGACAACAAAGAGCCACAATACTCCAAGAATGAACAATAGGCACAGAATGTCAATTCTGGTGATTTTTGTGAGACTTGCCAAAGAAATTGTATTTCATCATTTTGGATTACAGGTTTGTACAGGTACCTGTGGAGATGTAACACACCTAGGTGATTGCAAGGGGGTTAATTTTGTACTGTGTAAAACCTAATGAAAAGTTAGCAATATACCATGTCAGAAAAGCCATTGCTGAGTGGTTTAGAAACAACAGTTCTCATGAGTATAGTTTTATTTAGCTCTTCCCTCTATATTTCAAGTATATGCTCCATGTTGTCCTCCCTCTCAGTGTTTGGTGACATATAAGTCAGGAGCTCTTAGCTAGAGGGAGGTGTCTGAGACTGGAGCTGGTGCTGCAACCAGCAGGATATGAGTGCAATGGGAATGTCAGGGTACAAAGTAGGTCTGGAGCACATGGTGAGCAGTACTCAGCACTGGAACTAGAGGAGCCCAGGGCTGCTGCCAGGTGCCAGACCACGGCCAAGCTTCTTGGATGGACCTGTTCACCCACTGCCTTCAGAGCAACCTGAGTTTCCTGTGCAATCCTGCAACAAACAAACAAAAATGCCTAGTATGTCCTTGAGTACTTGCTGGAGGCTTGAGGGGAATAAAGCAAGCGTGAGGAAAAGGATGAATTTTACACTGTTTATACAGGATTGGTATGATAGGTAGTCTTCATTCTGAAAAGACTGATGAAAAAATAGGGAGGGTAGAGAACCACAAAAAAATGACAAGGGCAAAATACTTTTCATGGAGAGATGGAGGGTTCCATCTGTTTAGCTTGTCAACAAGAAAAGTGAGAAGTGACTTGCTTACAGTGTGAGTGCTTTCCTAGGCAGAAAATACTGGGCAGTCATCACTTCTCAGCTTGCAGAGAAAGACAACAGCAGGATCCAGTGGCTGAAAGCTGGAGCCAGCCAAATTCAATTAGAAATTAGGCCCAGCTTTGTAAAGATGCCTGCTTAGTAAACACATGAACAAGGAGAGACTGTTCCACGGAGCAAGACAGGGTGCTTTGTGAGAGGTAGGCCTGAGCCAAAGGAGACATTTCACTCAACTTCGAATAAAATAAATGCAAGTTAGTGATTTCTAGGAAGAGGGATTAAATTGTAAAACAACAACTTTAAACCCCCCAAATCAACATCTTAGGTCTACTTTGCTCAATTCATGGATATCTGTCAGACTAGAAGAACAAGGGGAGACATTCCCAGTCTCTTCCTAACAAAAAGTCACAGATAGCTGAGAGGGAAATGGCCAAGAATGACGTGCCAGAAGGACAAAATGGAAATCTTACATCTTACTCCTTCATACTGGTAAGTAATCATGGAGCCTTCCTGTTAGGATATCTGGGGGAAGAAAATGAAAGACCATCTTTAATTATATTGGCCATTGTACTGATGCATTTGCATTAAGAACTCAGCTCCATTGATGATGAGCATCATTAACATCCAGAAGGGGCAGCCTTTCAGGATTAGATGAAAGGGGAGAGGCAGAAGGCTCCTGGTGTGAGAAGGCACAGCAGATCCTGATGCAGGAAGTCAGAGGTAGCACAAAACCACTTGGCTGTGGCTGAGGAGAGATGGACAGGAGGCAGCATGCAACGCTGCAGTGGCAGCCCCTGGAATGAGGCAACACAGGATGGAAGGTGCCTGATAGTGTGCAGGAAATTGAAGGGAAGCAGGAAGGATGTGCAGATGCATCTCTGAGTAATAACACAAGCTCATTGACTGTTCAAGAGAAGCAAAACTATTACCTTTAGAGAGCTTCCCCCTGCTTTGCCCTCAACTACAAAATCTGTTTACACTACTGGCCTCCCACTGCCTGCTACAGTCATCGCTGTAAAAGCAGTGTGTCCTGCTGTAGAGAAACCAAGCTGCATGGAAAAGTTTGCTCCTGGATCTCACCAGCTATTGCTACAGTGCTCTCGGCACCATGGGGCTTCCCAGCAAAAATTGAACAATCCAGCACAGCTAGTGAAAAGCTTTTCAGTGCTCTTAGAAGCTTCACTAAAATGCAGAGACAAAACATTTATGCAACCCGTGGGCTTGGGCTTTCTTGATCTACTGTGGCATGGCTTTTGGGGAACAAAATAAGAGAAGGGAATCTCAGGCAATGCTGGAGGTGAGAATGGGTCCCCTGTAGACTTAAGATGTATAAAAGCTAAATGGCTACCAAAAGACAATTACAGGCTTAAGCAAACTCATGTGATAAGCACAAATATTCCTGTATAACATGTCTACATAAATGAATATGTGTTCATTAATGCTATTTAGGAGGTTACTGTCTTTCTTAGAGGAGTTTATTTTAATTGATAATTCTTATTTAAATGTTATTTTAACTGAGGCAGAGGGCATGGGCAGGAAGGGGAGGACAGAAAGGAGGACAAGACAGTCCTACAAATTCACTCACAGCTCCTTGTTAACACTGACAAGCTCAGAAATTATCTAATTGCCTGCTGATGTCTTCTTCTCTGAAAGCCCTGTATGAATTACAATACACAAGTGCTAGTCTACAGCAGCTTTTAAACATTTGATTTTAGGCAGCTTACCGTGGGTGATAGAAGTGGTTTGTTTCCTTAATATTTTTCTGTAACAAGATGCTGTTTTGTTAATTGCAGAGCATGAAGCTAATTATACTGTGGAATCATGGGTTGTGACATGTGGGTGTTCATTTTGCCCAGCATGGAGTTAGACAAATGGATGGTCAATCATGGCTTGCATTTTCCTGTTGCTGAGTACCAGCAATTACAATCCTGATTAATAGGAGCTACAAGTACAGATAAGAACCCACTTGGGCTTTAAAAGAAACAGAGTTTACTAAGTGTAGCTAGACAAGTCCTACAACACAGATTAATTGCTGTTCACTGCTTTTCTTTTGTAGATACATCACTGCCCTCACAGGCTGGGTTTAGAACATCCAGTCAGTGCTTTGCCATGATGGACATATGGACTGTTTTTGATGTTTGCTTTTTGAAAAACAGTTTGTGCTTTTCTTCAGCTGCCAGAAGCAAGTCTTCAGCCATAGCACGGGTGAGTAGGTTGGCAGGGTTACTGCCAGCCCCCTGTAGCTCTAAGGTGGCTGTTATGGGGGTGAGTTACACAGCAGTTACTTGCTGTCCTCTTTTGTAAGCTGCAGTGGTGAGTGGCAAGCAGCAGAGAGGACTGTGCTTAGGAGAAACTTTCCAGCTCTGGGGAGGAAGGCTGTTATTAGCACAGAGTTGATAGATGTTCTAACAATTGTTTTTATCCAAGTAAAGGGCTGGCACCTTGCCAGGAGGACAGATTTGTTGGGGATGAAGGGTAAACAGAGCCGGGTATCCACTTCCCAACTCTGTGCTTTGTTGGGGAGTGGTTGCTGTGGATTTGTGTGAGCCACAGCAGGGACAGCGCATGCAGATCCAGCTCCAGTGGGTAATACAATTCCCCAATCACTGGGCAAAGCTGCACATTAGACTTGGGGTTAATCTCTGTGCCTCTGTTTTGTTGTTACAGATGTAAACAACCACAGAGCACTGCAGAAGAGCAGAGCAGACAGCCTTGGTGCCGAGCAGGGGCCAGTGCTGCTGTCTCCTGAGCAGCCCCTTCCCGGGGCAGGCACAGCACTGCCTGCAGCCAGCACTGGGCCCCCACCCAGAGCACCCACACATGCACCTGCCTGTGACTGACTGCAAGCTTTGCAACCCACTTTGATGAGTGCAAACAAAAATATCCATGATCAATTTAATTCTTCATTTCGCTCTGATAATGGGTCACAGCAAGTGATAGTCGGGTGCTGAATTAATTTTTGCCCTCTCCAGTTCTGTACTTTAAAATGTGTCAAAAGACACGTTGCTATTTGCTGCAGTTTGAAGTGATCCTGGAAATATCAGCGTCTGTTGCTGCTTTTCAAATCCCAAACTTCAATGGCTAATTCAAGCTTTAAAAACTCAAAGACTAACAGATGTGTAAGGAATTTTTTTGAAGAAAAAAAATCAATCAGAAAAAATCAATCAGAAATTATGTGAAGTCTATCATTTGAAGTCTGTTGGAAAGAATTTCAAGTTCATAAAACACAGATTAACTTTTGCTGGCAGTATTTACAGCAACAACACTCCAGGACAGAGAGACCCAAACTGAAAAATCTTATTTATAAAAATGAAACCAGATTCCACTGGAGAGGAGTGCAAACTAAGTAGCAGGAGTTAAAGGAAAGCCAGAAAGATTTTGGTGGTAGATAGCCACCATGACTTCCAGGTGCTGGGCAGAGCACTTGGTAGCACCAGTGTCTTGCCCTATCCATAAAACAGAAGAAAGGTAGTGCAAATTCCTTGTTGGCCTCTGTTTCTATTTCCAGACTAGCTCTTCTGTGTTAGATTCACATTATTAATGAGCTTTTTGGGGCACAGACATCCAGAAATTAAGCTTTGCTACACCCAGAAGGCCAAGAGCACTGCCAAGAGTCAGCATCTGATTTAGACTCATGGTGATTAGGCTCAGTTTGAGATTCAGAGGTGATGTCCCCTGTCAGAGGCAGAGATGTCTCTTTCTCAGGGTGGCTTTGTGCTGAGTGGACCAAGCCACTTCTAGGCTGGGTCCCAGAGAGATGTGAAAGTCAGACTGAAGCTGTTCAAGGTCAAGTGAAGATATGCCAAATAACAAAAATGTCCTTCTTGTGCCAACAGTGATCTTGCTGCTGTGTTGCAGGCTAGTGAGCTGTATCTGAGGCTCATGCATTTATCTTTTTTCTCTGGAAAGTAAAGTAGATCCATGAATTCCCCAACATCCAAGGTAATAAATCCTCTCTTTTTTTGTTCTTCTTTTCTTTCTTTTTTTTTTTTTTTTTTTAACACAGCTGCCTCAAATGAAAACATGCTATGGTTTTCTTGATTTCTCTGGCCACTGCTAGACACAAGGAAAGTGCCACACACATATTGCTGAATTTGGTTTTGCCTCACTGGATTTTTAGGGATGGTTACTCTCAAAAAACAAACTATTAATAGGCCTGTGTCTGAATGCTCAACCACGTGAGACTTCATCTGTTACATTCAGGCTGTGTTTTGATAGATTGTTATTCCATTAACTAAAAATCCTTTGGGCTATGGAGGATATAAAACAGTCCTACAACCACTTGCCCTAAAACTAATATTTAAATATCACAGGGAAAAATTGAGTAGTCCATTAGAGGAATGGGAAAGGAATTACATCATAGACAAAGAGAACAAAATAGATATGAATTCTAGCAGTACAAACCAATGTAAAACAAAAGTCTTTGGAGCTGTGATTTGTTTAAGTGATGCTAACAATACTACAGATCATTTAAATAGATTCTGTAACTCTGTTGTTGCTACAGAGATTAAATTACACTAAGATAATAATGTAGTTTTGGGGTAATTTACATAAAGAAAAAGCTAGGCTCCTAAAATTTCAGTTCTCTGCATATCCTTCTTAATGGGAACAAATTCCAAAACAATTTTGATTTTAGAAGCAATTTGTGAAGCCGTCCAGTGATCATGGCTCCTGCTCTAAATTCCCAGGCAGAAATTAGCCAAAACTTTTATTTTCATTCATGCACACAAACAAAAAATTCTTGCTTAAATTCTTCTGCCTTTTTTGCTTTATAGTGCAGGATAAACCAGTTTAAATGAAGAGATTCATGATTTTAATTAACAAGCGAGAAGTTTTGATTTGAGTATGAGTTTTTAACTTGCATTACACATCTTTGTAATTTGATTTGAATAAAGTTTAGCATTGTTTGTTGGAAACTTTGTAATGCAAATTTCCACCTAAATATAATCTTGATGCTAAATGTGGTATTTTTTTTCCTACCTATGTACCCATGCACATTTGTGTATACAGATCTTGCTTGGAGTACATGTATTAGTGTTCTAATTTTTTTTACTCTGATAATATTTAAAACTAAAGAAATCATTAATCAGAACCTCTAAGTAAAATGCAGAGAGGAGATGTATAAATCTAAGTCTTAAAGTGCTTTTTCAGAAAAACAAACCCTCTCATAGATGATTATTACATACGTATATTTTGAAAACAATGCTTTTTTTTTCTCAAGATCCTAGTTCAATTCTGCCCTTTATGTTTGTTGCCTGTGAACAAAGCTAAGACCACCTGCAAAATTCATCAGCATGTGAAGTAACAATGCATGGGTTCAAGATTCATGATTCAAAAACATATGGAAACAGCCAGAAAAACCAAAACCTGGTTTTGGCCCTTCAGCAAAGGGAAGTCTCTGGCAGCTCTGATTTCTTCTGCAGATTGAGCACGGTCCTGCTGGCAGCTGGGTATGGTGCACACAGCAAAGCACTCCCTTCCTGGCTCCATGCTGGAGCTAAGTCACCATCAGCTCTGGCACGAGAGCCTTGCTCTGCTTGGCAACCAGAGGGTGGTGTTCAAACCCAGCAGGTCTCCAGGACAAAATGCCTGCTGGGCCCTTCCCCACTGACATGGGCTGCTCTGATACCTTCCACTGACATAGGCTTCTTCTTCATGCAATGCAGCATTTACTGTGGGATTTGCATGAGGAACCTGGAGTGCCGTTTAAAGGCTGCTACTTTCGCCCACACCTTGAAGTACTACTTTTGTACACTCCTTGTAAGCACCATGTGAAAGCAGAACCTTTAGATTTGCATGTTTTTTAACCACTAAGCAAAGCAAGGATCTGTTCCCTCTCTCCCCACCCAGTTGCCATCAGAATAACAGGCCCCACAGAATTAGTAAATGAAAGGTTTCACTATGAATGCATTACAGCTGTGAAAAACATATACTTCAGTTTTCAGGAGTGATGACTTTCAGCTCTATCCAAAATAATTGCCCCTGTAATTCTCAATCAAGACTGCTTCCCAACACCAACTTTAGCAGGAAACATCCCAAAAACTGAAGCCTGAGGTTAAATGACATAGAAATATGAATTGGTGAATATCTGAATGCTCTCAGTGTGCCCTCAGAGTCAGGTGGGCACAGTGTGAAGGAGTCAGTAGTACAGCACAAGTTGGGCAGGAAGTGACAAGGCCTCCTGCCTTCTCCTTTCAGGATCCTTAAATGCTCTAGGATGTCCCTGCCTGTCAAAATCCCTTGCTGTAACTGGAATGGTTATGAGATGGTCTCCTGAAGCTCCTTTCACCATTGTTCTCTGCTGCAACATGTCATGGGCAGTTTCAGCTGAGGGGGCAGAGAGGTGCAGCTGTGGGCAGCAGCGAGGTGGGATGCAGTGCCCTGTGGAGGGATGCAGTGCCCCGAGGTGGGATGCAGCGTCCGTGGAGGGAAGGGCACCATGCCAACACACGGGGCTGAGCTGAGCATGCTGGGCGCACAGCAAAAACCTGCAGGCAGCTACAGCAACGGGCTGTTCGGGACTCAGGGGATGTGGAAAGCTACTAGTACAGACACAATTTCAAAATAACAGTGGGTTTCAGCATTCTGCTGCTCCTGGAAGAGGTGCCTGTCTTCTTAATGAGCCTGTTCCCATATCAGAAATTCGTTTCTTTTAAAACTCACATTTAGTGTGAGGCGAGTATTTCTGTCAGTGCTTCGGTTGCACTTGGTTGAAGACACTGCTGTGACAATTGGCCAGCTTGGCATTTAAAATGTCATTTAGACCAGAAAGCAACGGAACCAGAATACAGGAGGCAGATATCATGAGCAAAGGTGAACTTCCGTAGCTGAATGAGGTTGCTGATAAAAAGACTGATTCTTCTGCATATGCTTTATTTCCTGTATGTGCCTTGTGCAATCTACCTTGGAGGAGCAATGTTCCAAGAGATATAACTGAAATTTTGCATTTAAAATCCAGCATTTGTGGTCCCTGCTGGTTAAAGCAGGATGAGCAGGTTTCTGTCCTTTCCAGAAATGGGATTGATATTTTCTAAACCAAGCTACTGAGTACTAGACTTGCTTCAGCCCAGCAGGCCAGGAGCACATGCCCAGTTTTCTCTCTTTCTGTGTAGCATTGTTGCACACAAAGTTGTTCAAAACTGTTTGCTACCTCAACGTTTCTGTTCTAGATGACAGCAAAAGGACAAGCAAGTTGAGATCTCTTCTTTCAGCATGGAACACGTAGGAAGAGTTACTGCCTATCCCCTAAGTACAGAATCTCATTCCCAAATGTACCTCCTGATGTGTGTTTAGGATGCAGTCCAAAAATCCACAGGACAAAGAAGAGGAATGAAATTGGTAGAAAATGCATTAAAAAGAAATAGAGGGAAAAATAATATAAGAATTAATTGCTTTACCTGTGTTTGAGCCCACAGGGCTTGTATAGATGAGTGTTAGTGATGAAGCTCTCCATTGGCACCGGGGCAAACTTTTTGTTCCTAAGGTGAAATAATCTATCAAGATAAAAATGCTAAACAAATCCTTTTCGCTTATGCTGCTCAGTATGGCTCAAATTGCTTTTCAGCTGTGCCCAATGATTTTGCTGACAAAGTAAATTAAACATTACCCTTTTTAAATTAGGTAGGTTAGGAGATGTTGTTGCTACTTCCTACTAATTTAAAGAAATTAAAGCTAAATCCCACACCTTTAAATAATTAATTAATCCAGAATTTGATTTAATAAGGAAGGAAGCAACTGAGGGTTAAGTAGCTAGGTGGGCATGGAAAGGAACATCAGCCAGTGTAGAGTCAGTGGTGCAACCACTCTGGGGGTTATTAGGGAGCAAAGTTTTTTTCTTCTTGACAGGCAATTGCAAGCACGTAATACATCCAACCCCCTTCTCAGTCATCTTTAACAACCATTTCTGTCAGTCATTACACTGAGTGTAATTGTCAAGGTGCTGGCAGCAGGGTCTGCAGGAGCCTCGTTTGGGAGAGGCCAGGGCTGCCCTGTGCTGGATGCAGCCAACGCACCACAGGGCACGGCTCAGTCCGGCTGCCAAATCAGGACACCCCTGGGAAAGAGGGTTTGAGGTGGGGTAAAAAATATTGCACAGGCAGAGGACGAGGGGGGAAGAAGTCACCTGAACACCAAGTTGAAAGCAGGAGAGGGTGAGGAGGTGCTGCAACTGCCAGAGCTGAGATTCCTGGCAGCCCCAGGAGGAATCCACACCAGCAAGCAGGCATTTCCCAGTAGGAACCTGAGCCTGTGGTTTATCCAGAAGGACTGCAGCTCGTGAAGAGGACCCAGGCTGAAGCAGGGGGCAGGAACAGCAGAGCCCTCAACAGCTGTTACGGACTGACCACCATTCCCTGAGGAGGAGGCAGAGGAGGCAGGAGTGAAGGTATGAAGTAGTGGAAAGGGAGGGTGGTGTTTTACAGTTTCTGACTTCGTTTCTCACTATGCAATTTTAATCTGCAATAAATTACAGCTTTTGCTCTTGATGGTAACTGGCAAGCACTCTTCCCATCTTTCTCAACCCATGAAATTTCTCTTTTCTTTCTCAACCAGCTGAGACACTGGGGTGAATGAGGGGCTGGGTGGGCACACCCCCCCATCCAGTTTTCCACAGAGTAGGGAATCAGGTACAGCAAGCCTTGTGGAGAGGGCAAGCTTTGCTAAAACACATAAGCAGACTGGAATAAAAATCAACCGTTAGCAAGATACAGGGAAAAGCCACAGCCCCAACCAACTCTCTTTCAAACATGAACTTGCCAGTTTCACGTTTTTGAAACTGGATTCTGGCACATTTTACTTCTCTACATCTTAAAGAAGGTGTGCAATATCGAACTTCTAAAGATCTTTAAAAATTTTGCCACAAGAGAGAAAACAGTCCATCTCAAACCCTTATGAGAACACCTTGTAAGGAACCTGTACAGCAAAAGAGACTTTTTGTGACAGAGGGCTCTCTTCTTATGGCTGAGTTCCCTTATGCGTGAGATGTCATTTGATTAATGTAGCCTTACAAGTTTTATGTTATGTTTCATCCCATACTGGAATACAGCAATGCTTTTTGCAAACTCATACATATACTTATGAACACTTTATGAATGAAGACTATAATCCTGACCGGTCAAACTATTCTAACTTGTCTTATAAAAATTTAAAGAGATGGCTTCCCAAAATAGTAGGTGAAGAGTGCATTATCTGCCATGCAGAGACAGTAAAAGAATAATGTAAAAGATGAAAAATCTGTATTTCAAATATGTATTTGTATTCTGCTGAATGACACAAATATGAGGAGTAACTATCACAGGAATGGTTATTATGTTAAACAGAGTTTGAGAGCTGCTTATGTGAAGGCAGGACACCAACAATATGAGAAAAAGCACAATATCTTGATGAGATTAAGACTTGTCATGTATTCTGTCCCATTCCAAAAATTTTCTCACTTGTTTCCCTGTCCCCAGTTCAATAAACTAAACTACAACTGCTATAGGAGGCTTTTATTCTGAACAAAACCAGTGAAAATACAATTTACACTGAAAGCCCAAGCTGAGACAAGTCATGTTGTTGCTGTTGTTACTCGCTGGCTGTTTTAGGTGGGATCCACTCGTGGATCTTCTTGCGAGTAGTAGAGTAAGGCACATACTGCTCAGGAGTGCCACTCACGTTGAATTTATGGTTCTCCCAGATAAATTTACGAGCAACTGGTGGATGAGTAGTTGGAGGGTCATCTGTCATTGAGTGCAGCCAGCGATGCCTTAAGAGGAAAAAGACATATTGTTATCAAGGAACATGACATGATGTCTACCAAGGCTATCTCCTGACTCCCAAGGGTCCTCCTCTGAAGAGACACTAAGTATTTATTCTGAGAAGGGAAAAAAATAGTTTTAATCCAGTGTGACTTTCAGACTACAGGATATTGATTTTAATTAATTTCACAAGCATAACGGGTAAGTAACAGTTCTGCCTCCAAACAACTGAAAGCACACCTAAGTTCAAATTTCCTGTTCCTTTGTACGCTCAGTATTTGGGCAGAGTATGTTGTCACATGTTTGTACAGCCTTCACCAGGCAGCCAGGTTAAGGCAGGCACTACCAATGACAAAACCACGAGGTTTGGGTTTGTTGCCTGGGCTTTTTCTTTGTTAGGTTATGGAGATTTGTTTCGTTTTTAACTACCAGAGGACTACACTGCACAACAATTTCAATGCCATTTTCAAAGCACACTTGAGGCTGCCACTTGGGATACACATTAATGATGTAAGTACACCTAAAACAAGCACATAAATATTTACTGACTGTGCAAAACAATGATTAATACCAATCAGTAATAGGGTAATTACCAAGTGATTCCAGTGATTAGCCTTTACCTATGAACTAAATGTCAATTTTCCTCTGTGCAAGCAACACTAATGATCAAGCAAAGCATTCTCCAACAATTTACTGAAACACTGCAGCAGGGACCAACTGAGTTGATTTCATCCCTTTCCTATTTCAGTGCCTGAAGCAACTTTCAAATATGAATTACATTGTAATTATCTGTCAGTTTACATGTACTTCATACTGTGTGCAGTTAGGACAAAAGTGAGGTTATGATATTTTTTGCAAGCTTATGTATTTTTTTACTGAGATAGAATTAAGGAGACTTCTGCTAATCAGCTTTTGCAAAGACTTGACCTAAAAATATGAAATCTTCTTTTCTAGTTCTATTAGAAAACTTAAACATTGCATCTTCAGCCCTTAGCAACAAATCCAGCACAATTGATTTATACAGCAAAACAAAACCATGATAAAAGTGGTGAGAAATAGACTGACAGGTATATTCTAAATCCAAAAAGCTCTACAGAAGGTTGGTAATCTTTTCAAATTATTTCTTGACATGTACTAAAAAAAAGAAAAAAGAAGAAAAAAAAATCACAACTTTGGCTATGACTTTAGTACAAAAATGTCACTTTAAAAAAAGTGTCAGCCTGAAATTCTTTTTCTAGAAGTAAAAACCAAACCAAAACCCCCAAAGTAAAGCCACACATTGTAGGACTGAGGGCTGCCAGGAAACTAGCTTGAATATAAAATCAGATGGAACCACAAGATCATTGAAAACTAAGAAGAAAAATCTGTGTTTAGAGGCAAAGAACAGCTTCCTGTGGGAAAAATGATCCACTTTGGAGTTTGGAAGTTATACACGTGTGTAATGCTCTTGTCTCTGCTCTCCTTTGCAAATCTGGTCCCATTCAAAGTGTACATTTTGCACTGCTTTTATTAAAAAAGAAGATAAATGGCTAATGATTTCTGCCTGGAAAAAGGTGGCCCCATAGCACTACTAATCACGAGGTGGCCTGATGATACAGGATCAGGTTTTGCTCAGTTTTAACCCTGGTGTTTTAACCCAGCCTCTGAAGTGCCCTGGCCACACCACACAAAGCTCTCACCTTGGGCGAACTCTTTTGCCCGATTCACAGCTGTCAGAAGAATTCTGTGTACTACAGTGCTTGACATCACCTCAGGTATCTCCTGTCCTGTGACAGCCTGCAGCAAGCTTGGCAGAAACGCTGCAAAAAAGCCAACTCGACAGAGGAGGGATCCTGTGCTCACAGCCAGCAAGCTCTCCATTGCTGACACAGAAACACAGAGTTTGTGGCATGAGAGAAAGGGCAAAAGAACCGTCCATCCTGCTAATACTGACTCAAGGACTGCATTTCAAAATGTTTTGCAATATCACTCCAGAGGAGCCCCAGCTTTTCAAAACTGCTTACTGTAACATTTTATGCTGGCTTTGGCCAGGGTAGAGTTAATTTGTTTTTTAAAAATAAAAATGAAAGCTCTTATTGTAATGTGCAAGAATATTAATAAAGTGAATGAAACTCTTATGTGACTGTGCTGCTTTGGGCTGGGGTAGAGTTAATTTTCCTCACAGTTGGCTGGTATGGAGCTCTGTTTTGGATTTGTGCTGAACACAGGGATGATAACACAGAGATGTTTTTGTTATTGCTGAGCAGAGCTTACACAGAGCCAAGGCCTTTTCTGCTTTTTGTACTGCCATGCTGTCAGGGAGACCAGGGGTGTATGGGACTTCAGGAGGAGACACAGCCAGGACAGGGGACCCCAACTGTTCAAAGGGATATTCTGTACCACATGGCATCACGTTCAGTATATAAAGCAGTGGGAGGAAGGAGGTAGAAGGGGATGTTTGGACTGATGATATTTATCTTCCCAAGTCACCATTGTGCCTGATAGAGCCCTGCTCTCCTGGAGATGGCTGAACACCCACCTGCTCATGGGAAGCAGTGAATAGATTCTTCTTTTGCTTTGCCTGTGTGTGGCTTCTGCTTTTCCTGTTGAACTGTGCTTATCTCAACCTGCCAGTTTTCCAGTCTTCTCCCTTCCAGTTCTCTCCCCAGTCCCTCTGGAGGGGGAGTGAACAAGTGGCTGCCTGGGGTTAAACCATGACACAGGCAACTCAGAACACACACACACATTCACCTAGTGATGCTTCTGGTAACAGTGGATAAGGATCCTGCACACAAATCCCTCTGTAGGCACCAGTCACCACACCTCACCATCCTCATGCTCCCCAAGTGCCATGCACACCACCAGGACAGACAAAAACTTGTCAGACAGAAATCCAGTTACAAAGGCCCTGAAAGACAGCCTGGAGCCAGGACAGCACTAGAACTGTACTACTGCTCAGCTAAAATCAACTATATTCCAAGCTTGCATGATACCTGGCACTTCTGTCACTACAAGTGTACCTGTCACACATCCATTCCTTCAAACACCAGAAAAAGAGAAAAGTTTCATGATATCATTTAACAGAGTAGCTTTACCTGTCATTTAAACTATTGCTTTGCAGCCTTTTAAGACTAAATCTATAAAGTCCTTCAAAATACATAATTTTTGAGTAATTAATAGTAATTAATATCTTTGGGTTTAAGATTTTATGGATTTCTATAACATCAACATGAAACCAGGCTCAAATTTAAATAGATCTGCAAAACCAACCCTTGAATCACATTTTCTCACTGGAAAGTAAAAATAAAAATGCTCACTGACATGCCAGTACAGTCACAGGTATTGAAAAACATGAAGAGATTTCAAAAGTTTGTTTAGGCAATCAATCCACTATGAATTATGCTTATACTTAGGAGTTTCAGGACGTAACCTGGTCACAAAAGATTCTCCTTAGAAGCACAACACGTGACTTACAAAAGCATTTTGGTTTGCAGAGTCTGTTCTCTCAAACAAAAGCTCCCACTTTCCACTTAAAATCTTGAAAACTTCATTTTGGGAAGCCTTTCCCCTTGACACCTGCCTCAAAGAATCATTTGAAGCTCTGATATCTGACTCTACCCCCAGATGCTCAAGAAAAGCTTTTCATGCACTAGATTGAACAGCATGAATAAAGAGATACGACATCCTGCAGATGGCCAGATTTCTATACAAACTCTGCCTATAAATCCATCTTGGAAAAAAAAGGATTCAAAAGCAATTAATGACTAAAAACCTACAAAGAAGCAGTCAGCTTGCACAGAGCACAGAAAAAATCAGGAGGATGCAAGCAGTTCTGAAGAGGCTCAAGCAGCTTCCTGAATCAGTGAGCAGTCACTAGGAAGCAGACTGAGGCCAGCAAAGCCTTTGCACTTTTTCTTGCATAGATGGATAAATGACACCTCAAAGTATCTTCAAATGCTCTCAAGACTATGTAGATTTTTTTCCAAAGTTTTAACAAATATTTAAAAGCAGCTAGATTTTAAGCTGAAGCTACAAGGGACTGGAGCCAATTATATGATGCACAAGCTGTCAAACAAGAACTGATGCAACACAAACTCAGCAGCCTCTACCATATGTGCATCTGCAAGGTTCAGGCACAGCCTGCGTCAGCTCACGATGTTTGCCAACTTGCTAACATCCACTTCTTGCCACAAGTTAACCATGCTGCAATGAGACAAGAGAAATGAACATGTGGATTCAGCTCATGGGGCAGAGAAGGAAAAAGGGAGAACAAATGTGTTTATTTGTTTACACAAGGGAGAGAACTTTAATTTCTCATGCAAGCTACTACACCACAGCAATGAGATGGAAAACATCAAATTAGCATTTAATCGAGTTATAAACCCCCACAAATATATTGTGAAGCTACTAAAAGGATGGAAATTTTCCCAATCCCCTTCCTTTTCTGTTCAATCTTTCTGTTTTGTTTTCCTTGAACACAAACTTGAAAAGCAGCATTTTTACAGGAGAATTGCACATTTCCCTATATTTTGTAGTGTGTTGGCACTTTAAGCCTGAGGTGCTACATTCCTCCCTGTCAGATCAACTAAAGAGGATGCAGACTATTACACTGAAGGTAAATTTGCAATAATATGAAGTAAACACTCCTGGACTCCTTCCAAAGATGTCAGATTTGCACCATAAGGAAATAAACCTCAAAATACAGGACAGACACCACAAATACACAGGACAGTGCTGGCAAAATGAAGTGTCTCTACAAAAGAAGAACTATTCTCAAATTACAGCTCTTTTTTCCCCACAGGATGACACTAACAGAGCAATTTATTTTTAACTAATCTGTACACTTACAACAGTTGTCAATTTGTTGGTTCAAAGGATTTGGCCAAAATGCAAACCAAAGTAGAAATACACCAGAAATACACTAAACAAATAGCTTACACACACAGGCTGAGGATTAGTGCTGCTGCAATGGAGACATCCATGAAAGCACTAAACAGAGTCCCCACAGGCATGGCTATAAAGGGATTTAACTTCTATTGTTTATAGTTTGCAGAGCACACCTGATCAGTGCGTTCAAAAATGGAAGCACTGAGCTCCTGCAAATAACACTGACTAGTAAGAAACAAACCAACTATTTGGTTTTTCTCACTGTCTAAAAGTGAAAAAGATGCATCTGTGTAGGGAAAAAAATTGTGCCAAATATCTTGTAAAGCGTTACAAGAAGATTAATATTTGTCATTCCCAAGGCAAGTATTAAAGAACTCTTAAAAATCAAATTAACTTGTCTCCAACAAAGTAGATACCAACATCTGGATCTTGGAGGAAAAAGAAAACCCAGAGTAATAAAGAAGTCAAATAACAACTAAATCAGAATAAACCACAAGCCTACATATTCTAGTGTGGAAACATTTTTAAAAAGCAACAGTCTCAATTCCCTGTAGAGCAGACATATGTCAAAACAACATCCTGATTTCCTTTAGACTGTGCAATTTCAGTACATCCGTTGTCAAAAGACATTACATCAATTATTTCAGAATACCAAAAATACTCAGTAGCTCCTAAACTGGTATTACAATATGTTATTACATATAAGGTATTTTTTCTTGATGCTTTTTCTTTTCCTCAAGTATCTGAGAGAAGGTAAAGGGTAGCATTTTTTTAGTTGTTTCCAGAACTTTTTGATATACCAAAATGTTTTTTTCCAGTTCATCATACACGAGCTTCACTTGATTGTACTTGAACAATCATTCACATTCTACAATCCTGAAGGCACACAACTTACTGCAAGAAGAGGATACAACAACATACCCACAAAACTTCACTGAGCTGAGCTAAATTAACTGAATTCCAGAGTAATACCATGTTTAGAGGAAGCATTCAGATCACACCCACCTTAACAGTGGTACTTTTAATACTTCCCAGTTGACCCAAGCATGACAAACTTGTATCATACTATTATACTATGGACTAATTACTCTCTTTGTTAATATAAGTAATTTCACACAGTTTATTTACAACAAATTTCTGGGTCCAAAATAAGCACTCATTACCTGCTGCACAACTCTAGTGTTACACTGACAGCAGCTTGTATAAAATATTGTCAGTCTCAATTCAGAAGTCTATGCCATGTTAAAAATTTCAGGCAGTACAGCATCAGATTAAAATTTTTAAAAAGTCTTAAAAGACAGCATTTATTCCCAGTCAAAATATTTCTATTTTTAAAGATGTCTCTAAAGATGTCTTACATCTCATCTGATGTGATGGAAATACACATCAGTGGCTTAGATGTGTCACAAGGCAAGGATTCCTATGTAAGAGCAAACATGTTATCACGGGACATAGGAATTTATCAGCAAGAAACACCAACCCCCACCTTATCCCCCATCCCCCAAAAAAACGCCCAAATCTGACAAACCGGACTGGTATTGCACAACTAAGTTTCCTGACAAAAAATACCTTAGGACACAAGACTGTTTACCCTTTTGTGCCTCATTACACTCATTGGTCTTGAAAATAATGAAACCTTTACTGCTTCTTTTAAAAGATTTTTTTTCCACATTGATAGGAAAACAAGTTTTTCTACCCCATTAATTTCTGTGAAGTAAACAAGCTACCTAACCCTTGAAACATCACTTTGATTCTCAGGAAGAAACCCTTTACTGAGGTTTGTAAAGAGGCAACAAATATCCCACAAACACAAGCAAGGGAAAAAAACAAACAGAAACCAAAACCTGTGTGAAACAAAACCTCTGCCTCAAAACAAAGAAAATCTTAAAACCCAGCACAGTCTTCTAATAGTGGATAACAACCAGAACCAAGCAACAGTTATGCAGAGAGCAAGGCACAAACATCCTGGTGGTGGTGATGTCACTTCCAAAAACAATGCCATTCAGTTCTTACCAAATAGACAGAAAAAAGCATTAACCACATTAAACATAATATAAGGCTGGGAGAGGTTGAAACAAAATTGACCACCTAGACAGTCTACCCACACATTCCTCAAATGTTCCAGTGAGAGCCACAATTTAGGAGACTTTATAATCAATCCCAGCCTTGGCACAGAACATTTGTCACAGGGGTAACAAAAGCAGTGTTTGCTCAGTCTGTCCAAACACTTCTCTCTTGATGTCACCTTTTGCTGCTTTGTGGCTGAAGTGCTGTTCCAGTTCCTTAAGAATTGCACAGAGATTGCTTTTACTAGTATACACTGTTACTTTATGTGGTGTGAGTTTTCTGGGAAAACAAAAAAAAGGTCAACAGCAGTGGCCAGAGACCTTCTGGAACTCAAGGCTATACAGAATTATTATTGAAATGCATGAACAGAAAATAAAGCCCTCAATAAAAAATATAGTCAAGTAGCAGTCACCATATGAAGCATCCTGGCACCTCAATGTTTACTACCACATCAATGTATATCAATTGAAACAATGATGCTGTTAGTGGCTGTGGGTTAAGGAATGTTGTTCCACCATTACCACATGGTCCTTAGGTTCTTGCTTATGATGGCAGTAACAAATTTTTTACTTCTGGTGACCCAAGGCTTTCCAAACCATTAACAGGGAATCACAAGTAATGAAGAAAATTAGAAGACTGTCTTGACCTGCTCAATCTGGCTGGCAAAATGCTTTTCTCAGTCCAAAAAGCAATGAGTGCCTCTGCCAGGACAGCAAGCAATAAACATGAATGCAGTTCAACATTTGAAGTGACGAGTCTGAAATCTTACAGTCATAGATAAGACAGCTACGACCACAAACACTTTTTTTAAAAATATTCTGCTTTGTAATATGAGAAAATAGAAAGCAATCACACAATTGTTATCTGTCTACATCATTAAGGTAAATAGTTTACCATTCAGGGGGCACCATGCTTCCATCAACTTCCCAAAAGGTATTTTTGCCATTCATTTCATCAGTATATACAACCCATCTGTGCCGACCTTAAGTAAACAAACAGAAACATCATATTAGCTCAAAAAAATGTTTTCTTATAGAGGAAAGAGTTCTGGAAAACCAAGAAAAAACGTTTTGAGTGATAGTATCTACCATAATATGCACTTATTTTTAAGCCAGCACAGCTTTTATTTTTCCAAGTCTTCTGTATTTACTGTTAATATAGTTTTAGTTGACTGAATCTAACACTCTCACAAGGTAGCAAATATTGGCTATTGTATAAATAATGGGAAATAGGAACTTATAAAATTTTCAGGCAGAGAAACAGGTTTAGGGTTTTTTTCCCCGTTATGAGGAGTCTTTTCCAAAAGGACATTGCCACTTGTAATCTAAGACTAAACTAAATTTTAGCTACACAAAACTACCAAGCAATGTTAACCAGCAAGTGCTTTCCCTGGTTACATTTCAGGTTAACCTACAGTCAGCAGTTAGCTTAGCCTGACCCGTGAGTCAATTGCTTATATGTCACCTGTGTTGCCTTAGGTGCTGCCTTTTCCAGTACTCTACAAGCTTGGCTTAAAATCCCATTACTTAAGGTAATGGTAAATTTAAGCCAACCTGTGCTCTTTGCCCTGAAGTGATCATATAAGTGAGTAAAGCTGTGAGGCAGTTTAAAATGTAGTTCTCCTTCTTTCCCCACCTGTTAAACTACCAGCCTTTAGGTCAAGGACCAAACTCAACTCTCAATCACCTTATCACATAGCTTTACCTACACAGAGACCATATGACAGGCTTATATTTATCCCATATTGACTGTTTCAGGTTGACTGTGTTTGCAAGTGAATTGAGGGATGCAACAGAGAAACAAGAGCTGTCAAAGCATTTCTGTAAGTCTAAGATTCACACAAGACAAGTGCAGGGAAGTCAGGCAGGCAGCAAGTTGTATTTCACTGGCAACAAGCACACAAGCTATGTGGGAGCTGCACAGTTGGCTGGGAGGTGTTCACATTAGCACACTTACCAAAGAAGTTTCTTTTGTCTTCATAGTATTTGTTTCCATACTTGTCAATTCCTATGAGATTACCAGTCTTCAAATCATTGACCCTGTGAAAAATTATCAAAACAACAGTTTCAGTTGATGTCCTCTCAGAATGAAATTGGGACAGAGGTTTCCTAAGGGTGAGTAAAAATCGGTATACATGTATGCAACAACATATTTTAAAAAAAACTATTCAAGCTTATGGATTGCAAAGAATCACTGATTCCTGCAACTAATGCGCACCCCACTGACAGCATGATAAAAGCCACACCAGAAGGCTTTCAGGAGCTCTTACTTATGTAACAGTTCATTATAGCATAAGATAAAGCAACTCTAAAATGTAACAATTTAACACCTTAAATACTGTGCGGGTCCCAGAGGCACAAGTTAATCCACTTAGCAGTTAATGTCACCATCCTTCTCAACTATTAGCAGCTACTATTTCAGCCTGAATTGCCACTGGAAGTGGTCAGCACTGAAGCAGCACAAGAGACCTCGCATGTCTGTGTGGGCAGTAATTTCCAAGAAAGGAATAGTAATATTTTAGGCCACTGCAGCTGCCTGCCAAGGAAATACATGCCAAACCCTAAACTATAATTGTTACTTTCTTGCTTCTGTATAATTGTGAAAGATCCATGCATTCATCCTGAGACTCTGTGAGACTTACACTGACCCAGATAAGGTATTATACGACTTGCAACTCTTTAGACAGAACATATTTTAATGTTATTGTAGAAATCAATAATTAAACTGAGCCTATGATTTACATTCTAGTGATAAAACCTTAAAATTAACCAAAGTGCTCTTTTCCCTCTATATCTGCAATTTTGCTTTTCTTTTTACTGACATTCATCCCAGGCAGAATTAGATAGGGAAAAGTTTCCTCTCAAAGGTTTTAGCAGTTTGTAATATTAAGCACACTCTCAACCCAATCCCAAGTGAGAGGAGGAATGTGCTCAGATGAAGTTTTTTTCTTGTCTTTTCTCCCAGGGTGCGTGAAAGTGACAATCATTCCAGCAGGTACTCATTTTAAACCTCTGTGGGGCAGGCAGAGAGATTCTCTGACACATCTCTCCTCTGTCAAAGAAACATTCAAAGATCTCTGACTCAAGCCTGAGCTCTCAGCTTCAGAAAAAGAAGAGCAATTCCACTGCTGCTCTCCCTTCCTTTTTTCCCTCCCTTTCTTGTAAGTGTTCTTATGCCCTTGTCATGACTTCATGCCCTGAATACCAATATCAGACACTAACAGTTATTTATGGCGTCTTAAGAATATTTTCCAGCCAATTTCACTGAATTTTATGTAAGGAGAATGTTTCCAGCCACTAAGGCTCTTAAAAATTTGAGTTTCTAACATATAAATCTTCTGCAGCTGCCTCAGTGGAAAACATATAGAGAAAAGCAGGGAAGTTCAGAGAAATACTCTGCTGGCTTGGGTAAATATTTTTTTTCCAGTTACCAGTGATCATTTCTGAAAATCAACTGTTGCAAGAAAGAACACCTTGATAACTCTTCCTTTAAACACCAAGCCTATTCCTTGAGCTGGGATGGAAGATTTGATGGCTTGAAAGGTGAGC
>JANPWX010000015.1:9958-35395 GCA_024734555.1 Trochalopteron elliotii
TTCCCTTCCCTTCCCTTCCCTTCCCTTCCCTTCCCTTCCCCCCAAAAAACTCAATCAGTTGTTCACACAAGCCCTAATCACTGACCCAGTTGATGAATTCCAAATCTTTCCTTGGAGATGAGGGAGCTGTTGAGAGCCCAGAATTGAGTTGTACTCTATAATTTTGATTGCAAGCTTTATCCTTGCCCAGTTCTGGCCAAAATTACAGTAATTGTCTCCAAAACTGAGAGCTCCTTGCCAGTAATGGAAGCAGGGCAGGATAAAACCAGCCAGTCTTCTCCAGGTCAGGTAATTTGCAAAGAGATCCTTGGAAATGTGACCATCATGGCCTGGGAAAGGGCTGAGTTCAGACTCAGCCAAGAGCGAAGGGAATCTTCCCCCTTGGAATTCTCCCATCGTGGACCAACACGTTTGGAATTTTCTCAAAAGCCAGAGGATTCTTGGAACCCCCTGTTTAGACCTCTACATGTGAAGTGAACAGGACACGAGGAGAGCTGGAATTAGTGGCCAGCTAGATCACACTTGATGGGAAATACTTGATGGGAATGAAAACCTGCATGCATTCCAACCCCAAAATCACATTACACACATAAATCCATTACACGTAACAAATTCCTTCATCTCTGCCAACTGAAGTCGTACTTCTACCAGATCCCCATATTTTTTTTTAGCTGGGAGCAGTTAGGACATAATGAAATATTGTGGATTCTAATGGCTTTATGCCAAAGAGCTCAGAGTTAAGTGGCTGATAAGAAATAGCCATTGAATTAGGTATCCCAGAGCAATAAATCTGTAAGAGCTGGGGGAGGCAGATTCTTGGCAGCAGTGCCCAACTCAGTGTTGGGGGTCTTGCTGCTGGTATTTTACTTCCTTTGTAAAATAAGTTTCACATGTGGACTCAGGTAAAAAATGACAATAGGGTAGGGACACTTTTCAGGAGAAAAAGACAAATGTGTGGGTGTTGGTTCAGCCCTGGTTTATTTCACATCAAATATTGGCATCCCCGTGCTTTAAAAGCCACTTCCTCGATTTGGAGCTGATGTTAAGTGACAGAACTCTTGTTTGTCACCCACGACACCCATTTATCAAGGTATTGAAGTTCTGAGTTGAATTAATTGTCCCATCCCTGGAAATCTTTATGGCCAGGTTGGATGGGACTTGGAGCAACTTGGTCTGTGGAAGGTGTCCCTGCCCATTGCAGGGGGTGGAACAAAATGAGCTTTGGGGTCTCTTCGAGCCCAAACCATCCTGTGATTTTATGATTCCTCCTCATGTTTGGACAACAAAATGTGCTTTAGAGAGTCCTGTCTCCCCCAACAAGCACATCAAGTCACAGGCTTACAAGCCAAAAGTTTTCCTTACTTTTTCCTCCCTCAGTCTTGGTCAATGTACAGTAATTATGTAGATTTGCTCTGAAAACCAAGGCCAGGGGTGGTATTGGCTGGTTTCAGCATTCCAAGTTACTTCCTGTGCCCTTAGGCTGTGTGTGGGAAGGATTCAAGGTTGATCTGGACTGGGAGGAGTGGAGATGTTTCCAAGGGAAGAGGTTCAATCAGTATTGACGGGTGGGGATGGACTCCAGGAGAGGGTTTCTCACTTGGAACCATGAAAAGGGATCTGTTGCCATGTACAGGAAATTTTTGCCTCTCTGGTCTTTGCATGCAAGGCCAGTTTAGTTCTGAGCTTTCCACACCTACAGCAGGGCCTGACAGGAGCTGGTGAGGTCCCCTGGAGGTGTCCAAGGAAGGGCTGGACATGGCACTCAGTGCTCTGGGCTGGGTGAAAAGATGGGGAAAAATCACAAACTGGACTCAAAAGTCTTGGAGGGCGCTCCCAACCTCAGTGATCCTGTGATTCTGTGGCCTGGGAAATGACATTGCCACTCACCTGCCTTTGTTCTTATGATCCAACAAAGGAGTAAATGCACAAGGGGTCCTGCAGAAGGAATGATTTCTCTGTGAGCACTGTCAGTGCCAGAAGAGGATTTTAGGCTTTCAGAAAGTTCAGTGTTACAGCTGTGACACCATGCCCAGGCTCTTTGTGCCACACGTCCTTGGGATCCTCAGACAACCCAGCATCTTTCTGAGCCAGATTCCCTCTGTGGGTTGTACTGAGTCACAGTTCAGACTTTATATCCCCAGGGTGAGGGTGTAGATACAACCAACTGCATGTGGAGTGAAGATGATTTAACCACTGGCATTGATCCATTGCATGGGAAATCGCTTTAATGTCGTGGAGATCACAAAATCCCTCCTCCTGGTATTTCACCATGGAAACCACGGGGGATCAAAGGAAGAGGATGTCATTTGCCATCTTTAAACATGATTCTTTCTAATAGAGAAAGATGCTTCTGCAGTCAGGAAAACTGAACTTACACAGAGAAACCCTAAAAGCCAAGCTCAAAACCTTCCAGAGGTTGTGATTGTATGTTCCATCAAACTCAGAATAATGGTGTGTGCCTAAGAAAAGCCATGCTTTGCTCTTTGCCAACCAGGAAGGACACAGGGGACACACAGCTGGGACCAAAGAGGGTTGGGCTGATTTTTTTCCCAGACTTCTCTGGCGACCTTCATCAAACCCATTTACATTAATTTCTGAGCAGTGATTGGAGTCCCTCCTGTGGAAGAGGTCTTTTTGGTGGGATGGGATTATCCTGACCTCTACAGACACAGAATAAATGTAATTGACTGGTTTTTCCTCTCCCTAGCCCTCACAACCTGTTTTCCTGATTGCTTAACCCACAGAGAGATCCACTGGAAGTCAGTACAAACAACTTTGCTTCTCAGAATGGCCCAGAGCATCAGACCCCTTGCTTTTAAATGAAATTGGTTAATTCATGCAGAAAGAGGGACAAATATAGCCAAGGCTTGTCATTCCAAGTTGTAGGGTTGGCCTTTATTAGCAGTGTTAACACTGGGTGTAAATCAGTTTAAGAAGGGGGTGAGTGGCCAAACAGGCCCCACGGTCATGGCAAAGCTCACTGACCTCTTGTTGAGATCTATTTTCACTGCCTGACATTCGTGTGCACAAATAATGTGCCTTTGATATGAACAATTCTTGCTCTCTTGTGGTTGCCTGCCAGGGTTTTCTCTGGCACAGAGGAAGGCTTGTGCTTTGTTCTGAGCAATAAAGACTTTTGTTGAAGGATATTCCAGCACACATCTACATCTGTGTGTCAGGCTGTATGTTCCTGTAAATGCAGGAATCATTTCACACTTTTGGATTGTGGCAAAATGATGACAGAGTGTATTTTTATGGTTGTCACCTCCATGCATCAGTCCTACCTCCAAATTCATCCCTGCACCCAGCTCATGCAGTGGTGGAGGTTTTGGGGTCATTTATGTTGAATTTGGTACTGGTTCATCTGCTGGCAGAGATGTTTTCAAAGAAGGTCTCAGAACTCCCATCTGCTTGAAGATGTAGATGAAGATGGTCACTGCAAAGAGTAAATGGCCTTTAAAGGTCCCTTCCAACACAAATATTTCTATGATTCTCTGATTTTAAGAGTGATTTGGTCTATCTGGTTAACCTTTCAAAGTATGAGGTCATTATGTTTAACTCCAAGCAAGAACCTCCCCCAGCTCACAACTTCCTTCCAAGTTTGCCTTCTCTGTGTCTTCTCCAGGACTGTAAGGAATAAATTCAAATATCAGGTGGAAAATAAGGGAATAAATCACAAACTGGACTCAAAGGTCTTGGAGGGCTCTCTCGACCTCCCCAGCTCACAACTTCCTTCTTAGTTTGCTTTCCCTGTGTCTTCTCCAGGACTGTGAGGAGTAAATTAAAATACCAGGTGGAACACCTCAGACACAATGTCTCCACAATGGTTTTATTGCTTGTTTCCAGCAGCGTCAACCACAGAGAAGATCCCCCTCTGGAGCAAGGGGGTGAACCAAATACAAAGAAAAAAATAAAAATAATAATAATAAAAAAAGCCATTTCGTTGCATATGTACAGGATCAGACCAAAAAAATAAACAACATCAGGCAAAAGGCCATGAAACAAGGCAGAGATTTCACCTGTGCTGAGCAAGCAGGCCTGTTCTTGCTGGCATGGAGGATACACCACAAGCACCTGGTACAGAAAAATCCACAGAGGCAGAAATTCTCTGCTCACAGCCAGTCCCCCTCATCCTCTGCTGTGAAAGCCTATTTACAGGAGGGCAGAGCAGAGGTGTTTACAGCTCGAGTGAGAAAGGTCAGCTGGCACCAGCTGCTGACCCACAGCTTGAGGTGTTGGAAACAGGCTCTGAAAAATGCACTTTTGAGTTCAAAAATGCCTTTTCGAGCTCGATTTATCATCATCATCATCATCATCTGAGTATCAAAAATGTGTTTTATTTTTTTTTTCTTTTAAATGTGCTCTTCAGATTTCCTCTATGTACAAATGTACAATATCCACAAAACTTGGGTAAAAAACACTGGTGCTCTGCTGCTGCCAATGTGTGTGTGTCCTCAGGGTTTGGCCCTCAGAACACAAGTGGGAATTATTTTTCTTACAGACTTGTCCCCAAGTTGTTTTTTTTTTTGGTTTTTTTTTTTTTTTTTTTTTTTTTTACCCCTGTGATTTCACAGTATTCTAGAAATAACCAGAATTTCAAACCCAGGGCTCTTCAGGATATAGCACAACACCATGCAAGTTAGGACATTCAGGAAAAGGTGGAAAAGATGATCCCTGCTCCCAAGAAACACCTGATTAAAAGCCAGAGTTTACACCTGCACAGGTCTCTGGGGGAAATAACGAGGTCAGTCACTGTAATTACCCCCCCTCAGGCTGATATGCAAATACTGGGTTTGGAGAGGGGATGAAAAGTTGACTGACTGAAAGGAAATGGATTGAAATCCACATTTTGGGACATCTGACTCCACGTGCCAGTCTGGGACTGGAATCTTTTTCCTTATTACAGCAGTTCAGTGCCTGAGTGATGCCAGCAGGGTCATTCTGGATGGATGTTGGTGTGTGTGACCCCCTGCTCTTCGAGGTTCATCTGCAGTGCAGCAGCTTTGTGGTGCTGGCCCCATCAGCATCAGGGTGGGAAAAGTGCAAATTTGCATTGTGAGCCAGGGAATTCAGCATTGCAATCCCTGTCCACAGGAGTTTGGCACATTCATGGGTGCACAGATGCCAGGGGGGGAAGCATGAGGCTGGGAGGGAACCTGGGCTGTGCCAAAAACTCAAGCTGAAAGCAGCAGCTGAGACACAGCAGGAGGAGTGTTTTATGTGGGCTTTCCTCTGGATTCAGCTGGATTCACCTTCCAGAGAAGGGACATTGCTTCTGATCCACCTGTGTTTCCACAGGCCACTCATCAAACCAAGATGTGCCTTTGTGGTCAGAATAAAATCAGCTTCATGAAGACACACTTTGGCATTTCCCAGTTTGAGAGATTCCCTTTTAGTCTGAAATTATTTCATATTTCCCCATATTTCCTTTCCCCTTGTTTAAACCCTGGGGTGAAGCTGGAAGGAATGGAGACAAAAGGATCCCACCAATCCCCGCCACGGAGCCAAGTGGTGTTCAGTCACTCCTGAGCTTTCCTTGGAATTTCATTTTGCTTTTGAAATACTACCAGCAATCTTTCAGTAATCAGCAGGTGCATTTCTCTCTGAAAGCATTTCCATCAGCTTGGAGCAGAGATTTGGGGTTAATCCCCAAGCCTTGTGGCACAGACATGATCCTCATTGATTTTGAGATGAATGGGAACCCAGTGGGATACAGAGAAAAAAGGAAATCTGAGAATTAGTTGAAGTATAAAATATCTTTCCTCCAGCAAGACCTTTCTGGAAAAAAACATAACTTGTTTCCTAGCAAAAAAGCCCAAACAAACCAAAAATAAAACAAAATGCTCAGTCTTTCATCTTCTGGCCTTTCCCCCTTTTCACTCCACAACTGCAGTAATGCTGCTGCTGCCCACATAACTCTGATTTTAAAGACTTGTTTGATTTTAATGCCCCTAAAATTCTGCAACGGAATTTCTTTTCTAAACCCTAAACATGGTCATATTCTCATTTCTTGCTGCTTGTGAGAGGGTCACAGAGCAATACAGGTCCCAGCTGAACAGAAATATCTACAGTCTAATATTACCATTGAACCTGATACCTCTAGACCTTGGGATAATAATTTATTTTTTATATTTAATTGTTCTATACTTATTAATAATTTTGAATAATTCAATCTCTGAAGTATAGAACAGGAGGGGCTCTATCCCTGATGTAAAAAGGGAGTGAACAGCTCCAGAATGCAGAAAAAAGAATTACTTTGAAGACAAATTCCAGTTTAATGCTGGTGTAATTCAGGAGTCACTGCAGTGACTGATTGGTGCAAGCAGGATCAGAATTTGACTTTATTTCTGTAAAAAGTTTTGGAGCCCAAATCCATGAACCTCAAACACATCTGTGCCCTTTAACAGAGGCAGAAAAAATTTTAACACCTTTTAAGAGGCACAACTCTGACCTTATTAAGCAGCAAATGGGTGCAGCTGCCCTGCTGGAGACAGTTCTGTGTTACACTGGGGTCAGGATGGAGCTGGGGGAGCAGCAGGAGTGCTGAGCTCTGCTGTGTGCTCTGTGTGGGGCCAGGATATAGGGCCAGGACATGGGGCCAGGATATAGGGGCCAGGATATAGAGACCAGGATATAGGGACCAGGATATGGGGCCAGGATATAGGGGCCAGGATATAGAGACCAGGATATAGGGGCCAGGATATAGGGTCAGGATATAGAGACCAGGATATAGGGACCAGGATATAGGGCCAGGATATAGAGACCAGGACAGCTCTCTCCACCTTGTCATCTGCAGTGAAGTCCTTGAATTCCACTTTATTGGTGAGCTGGATGAAAAAAAAACCCCAGAGTAGACAAGGCCAAGTAATGGAGCCAAATTCCTGCACTAAGCCAGTTAAACAGAGCCCAATCCCAATGTCATCATTCACTTGATTGCTCACATCCCCAGAGTGAAAAGCTCTGATTTCAGCCCCAGCTCCTCTGTTTTCCTGGAACACCAGGCCAAGGCAGCTGGGCTGGCAGCTCTGCAGGGCTGTCATTGCCATGCCTGTCACAGCAGGTACATTCAGCACGTTCATTCAATCCCTCAAACACCCCTGGGAGCAGAAAAGGGGACGTGGCTGGATGTTCAGTAATGAAATAATTGTGAACAGGGTGCCTGGGGGCACAGTTCTGGCATGCTGATGAACTCCACACTTTTTGAAGGAGCCCTTCAGCTTAGGAAACATCCCATCTTCAAGCTCCCATGAAGAATAGCCTGGTGGGGAACCTGACAGGCTGCAGAGGAGCCTGTGGTGAGGGTAAATAACCAGCTGGGGTTTTTCCTTGTCACATCTCCAAAAGGCAAACCTCTCCTGGCTTTCTTTAGCATATGGCTGGTGCTGGCACAGGGCTGGAACACAAGAGAAGCTGCAAACACACAGCAGAAAGCCCTGCAAATGGAGAGGAGAAGGGAACACAGGGAGAGGAAAGGGAAGGTGAAGGCCAGAGGGAAAAGGCTCCATGTGTCTCAGCACTGATGGCTCACAGGCCTTCCCTCCAGCATGGAACAGATGGGAAGGGATTCCCTCACATCCCACAGAGGAGGCTGCAGGCAATGGTGCTGCACTTCTGCTCTACAGCTCTGTGCTACAACTCCTCTGCTGCTCGTCTGGGACCTTAAATTCCAGTCCACACCTCAGGCACCTCAGTGGATGCATTCCCAAGACTGGGCAGTGCTCCTCTGCAGCCCATCAGTTTTGTTGGGGATAAATATTTACCATGACAGATGAACAGGGGGAAAATGGCTTTGCAGCCTGATGAATCCAGTATTTCCCAGACTGAACCAGTGAGACAAAGCATTTTACACCAAGTGGAACAACTTGGAAGCTGAGACAGAATTTTCCCTTGCTTTTTCTGGGCTTCCTTGAAGTTAGTCATCCACCTGGAAAAATGCAGGTCAAATCCTTGCTTTGAACCAGGCACAGGAGTGGAATTGGTGGTACTGGTGGGATTTCTCCAGTGCTTCCTGGGTGAGTCCTAATCCAGGTCTGAAAATGCTCAGAAGAGCAACACAAGCACCAAACACAAAGAGAATCACAGAATAACCTGAGTTAGAAGGGACCCACAAGGATCATTGAGTCCAACTCCTTGTCCTGCACAGGACAACCCCAAAAATCACACCAAGTGCCTGAGAGCATTGTCCAAACTCTTGAATTCTGACTACAACCACTTAAAAGGTTTTTGCCTCTGAGAACCTTGTGGATTTCAATGGGACATTGAGGGGTGTCAAGGCATAAGGGCTTCAATGCAAAAAAATGTGGGGAAATTTTGAGCATCCTCTTGTTTCCTCTGCATTTTGGGAATCAGGGAGCTGCATTTTGATGATCTTACAGCACATCAGAGTTGGATCCTCACTGTTGATGTGGGCTCAGTGTAAAGCAGCCCTAACAAAGCTGGCTCACAGCCTGGGGCCATCAGCACTGTAATTCCAGGAATTCTCACATTTTCCTATCCTCTTAGGACCTACAGCCTGGGCAGCCATGGCTGTGACAGGATCTGAGCTGGCTCCCTGCAAACTCAGGACTGCAAGTTTGTCCCTGGTATGTCAGAGTTTTTACTGCCTCTTTTCTGACTCCATCCCCCCATGCTGTTCTCAGTCCCACACCTGGGGAAATACTTTGGAAATCCAGCTCAACTGATAGCAGCCTCTGGGAATGGTTATGGCATGGAACATTGCCTGTCAGGACTCAGGAAGGAGCTGGATCTGGAATTCTCCTGCTGGGCTCAGTGTGGTTTGTTGGGGACCCTTTGTTAAAGGCAAACAACTCCCAGCCCCACCAGGCTGCAGGAGCTTCCCTCCGGTGAACTGCATTTCATTGTAGAGGAATAAAACAGGTGAGTTGAGATCTCTGAACCCTAAAAGAGGAGCCCACCTCCCTCCCCATGTGACACAGACATCCTTCCATGAGGACAGGTTTTAGCAGGATGGCAGCAGCCCAGTTACTGAGGGTACACATGAGCTGGGCAGGGATTTCCCCCCCTCAGCACGAAACTTTTTCAACCCCACTTGATGCAGTTGAGTGGGACACAAACATGAGCATCTGCATCCATGTATTTTCTGTCTTCTGACTGTGTTTGGGACTGTGGGGTTGCCTCAAATGGGCAGGACTGGGCTTTAACATTTCTCCTTTGCCTCTCCACCATGAAAACAAGAATTAAAAAAACCCCAAAACTACTCCCTTGGTTTTAATGGGATCCATGTGCATTCTTCAAGTAGGAATTGTCCCTGTATGGAAACTAACAGGCTTTCAGAAGAGAGGTGAAAATGCACATACATTTCTTAAATATCTAACAGTGCCTTCATATAGGATGAAAACTCCCCACAAAAGCTGAAGAAATACATTTAGTAGCTCCTTCACTATTTCCTCCCTCCTGGAGTGCCAGTTGTGTGCTGAGACAACCTTGTTCTGATGAAAGCAATTTTACCTGCTGCTGTGACGCTAATTTTTTTCATCTGGAGAGTGGCTCCTTATGGCAGCTCTGATTCAATTAAGGATCACAGGGCCCTATATTTCCCTTTCCTGACAGTGTGTGCAAAGCAAGTGCAAATGAATTACAGCCCAATTATCTTCCCCTGATCCCTAATGATTCTGGGTGCATCCACGCACTGAGATCTATGGGAGAAGTTAAAGAGAATGAAAAAAATAAAACACAGCCATGCTCCACTTTTGGCATCTGGCCCTGGTTTTTATACATGCAAATCAAGTTTCCTGTTCATGGAACACAACCAAGCAGAACACCATGTCACCAACACAGTGCAGAGAAGAGCGTCCTCCTGCTGGTCCTGCTCAGTGATCTGCCCTTCCACAGGGCACCCTGGAAAGCTTCTGCTCCCAAGGATGGTGGCAGAACACACTGGGGCATCCTCTGAGGGGTTTTCCTGGTGCTGCAGCTTCATCTCCACCTGTGAAAAACGTGGGGGCCATGTGCTGGCCTCTCCCTTCCTGCTCACGTTCCTCCTGTCCCTTCTCCCCGTGTCCCCAGCACCGTCTTTGGTGCTGTATCATCACCTCTTATCCACAGGAATTTTGGCACATTCATATGTTTGGCATTTTTTTTTTTTCACTACTTCCTGCCTCTGTTTCTCCTTTACTGGCTCATTTAAAAAAAAAAAAAAAAGAAAAAAAAGTGCAATTTGTCTGTTTCAGAGATGCCAGTTCTGGTAAAGCCACCGAGGACTGAGGCTCTCCCTCTCTTACCCCCAGTACTTCATTACTTATGACACATCAGCATCTCCCAGGCTGTCCTCAAGCAACTGGGACAATTCCTCAGAGTTATCTCAGTGTTATCAACCCCTGAGGGCTTGAAACTGAGGAGTGAAAGGCCTGAAAAGGGGGAGAGCAAAAACGTTCCTCCTCCTCTTGGCTTGTCCGATCTCACTCTGGACGCCAGCGGCTTTTCCAGTTGCGTGTCCTCTGTTGGCTCATGTGGAGCAGGTCATTTCACAGGGGATTTGTCGTGGGATCACTGACTCCCAGGGGATCCTGGTGTCTCAGTTTCTAGCTGCTCAGTGCCTGGGGAGCCTCCTCCCCTGTCACACCAGAGAGAACTCGGCCTGGAAGCCGGAGCAGCGGCGCGTCTTTGGCGAGCACTTGGTCAGCATGGAGATCTGGGTGCTGAAGTTGGTGCCGTTGCTGCCCAGGGAAGGGTGGTGGTACTTCATGTCTGAGCCCAGGAACCTCTCCAGGTGCCACCTCCTCCACTTCCTCTTGAGCTCAGCTTGCACCTGGGCATGGGAAAAGACAGAAAAGGCAGCACAGGGCATCACTTGGTGTTGTTCTGACCTGATTATGTGAACCCACCCACCAATAATCGCTTTATAAAGGCCACAAAACCTGGCTTGGCCAGAACTTTTAACCACATAAAGGGAAGGGGACACTCAAGTCAGTAAATTACTGGAGCAGAAATCCCTGAGCTTCATCAGAAAGGAATTTCTTATTGATACAGTCAAGGTGCCAGACTACTTAACCTCAATGACAACACTCTGTGAGCATAATTAAGATGCTTTCTTTCTCACTGCCCTGTTTTTGGTCCAAATAGAAATGATTTAACTGCAGCTTGTTTGTAAAGCTGTCAATACAGCTGTGTTGTTTTTTTTTTTTGACAGCAGCTGCTTGTTGCTGCTCAGAGAGTTTACAGAAATAACCTGGTTTATGCCATCCCAATTCAAATCCCGAACAAACCTGGCCAGTGTCTTTGTCCCCTCCTGCAGCCCTCCACAGTGCAAATTTTTAGGTAACAGCACAAATTAGATGCAACAGCTGTGTCTGAAGGGCTCTGGGATAACAAACACAGGAACAGCACAATCCCAGGAGGAGAATGCCAGGACTAAAATGTGGGAAAGTCAAGATTGCTCCTGCAAGGCAGAAACAGGTTCACCTGCACTGCTCTGTGCTTAACAAATCACACCAATGTCTGCTCTGTTTAGGCAGTGGGTGTGATCCTGGGGAGGATTCCTGGAGGCACTAAGCATGAACAGGGCTTAGATGGGATTTATCCTGCCCTGCTGAAGGTGGTTCTTTGGGATCAGGGATTGTGCAAGTTCACACAGGAGTCCTGCTGATGCTGTCTCAGGAGGAGAGGATGGGCTCAGCAGCAACACTACAATGCACACACACAAGTCCTGATGTGTTCATTAATTGTTTTTATTAATGTGCTGAAAGCTGCCAGGCAAATGGTTGAATTGTTTTCCTGGAGAGAGAGATGTGGTCTGGATATTGTAACATCCAACAACCCCAATATTGTAACATCAGGATCAGGAATGGGACACTTCTCAATCCTCTCTCCACACACATACATTTTGTCCTAACTGCAAACAATAACCAAAACACACTGATGGTCTGGTCTTACCTCTCCATTGAGAAAGCAGTACAGAACAGCCACCACAAATCCCTGGGGAAAGGAGAAAACAGGATTTTAGCACTACAGACAGGGAGAGAGTGTAGATCCATTCAGCTCTCAAAGGAGAGATCACACAACCACAGAATTGTTCAGGTTGGAAAAGACCTCTGAGGTCATCCAGCCCAACCATTCCCCCAGCACAGCTGATGCCTTAAGTTTCAGCTTCCATGTATTTCAGATTCTGTGGTGCCCAGGGGTGCAGCTCTGAGCTCACACTCAGTGTCACTCAGCTCTCTGCACACAGCAGGGACACAAAACAAATCCTTTTCCTGTTGCACACCAAGGACAACTGGGACAAGTTTTCAGGCCCAAAAGCACAAACAAGGGTGGCTGAAGGGAGAAAAGGAGGATGGGACTGCATCACCTGGAGCTGGAATTGGACAATTCAACCCTAATGCACAAATGGATCAAAACTTATCGAAGTGTGAGACCTCGTGGTTGTTTGTCCATTTTGTGTCCATTTTGTGTCCATTTTGTGACCATTTTGGGTCCACCTTGGGTGTAGCCCTGGCCAGGCTCTTGTCCTGCCCAAAGTGTGTCCTAAATGCCTTTCAATAAATATCTCCTTTATTCTCCAGCTCTGTCCAGTCTCTGTTCCAGCTCAGCCTCCCCAAGGCATCACAACCAAGTCCACCACAAAACCATGTCAGCCAGTGCCACATCTGCACAGTTTTTGAACACTTGCAGATGTGCAGTGATGATGATGCAGACAGGGATGTTAACCATTCACCACTGAATGAAACTTGCTGCTCAAAGCCCCATCCACCCTGGCCTTGGACACCTCAGTAACACAAAAACTGAACTGAGGTGCTTATTTTTCTCCATTAAGTATGAAAAAAACACAGAGAGGCCAATGAACAGAGGAACATTTCCTTTTCATTTCCTAAAATGAGGGAAGAGAATCTCCTTCTGGAAGGCAAAATATTAATTTATCTTTCATCCTGGCTGGGCTGGAGTGAGTAGATTTTCCACAAAGGTGCAAGAGCAGTATGGGGCATGTCCTGGAAAAAAACTCCATGTCCAGCTCATTGCATTTCCCCCTGGTGACAGACCTGGTGACCCAAAAGGTGGCTTACCTGGAATGACCCAACCACCAACTCAAAGACCAGCTTCACTTCTGCTTTGAAATTGTCAGGGAAGAAAGCAAACATGATGTAGTGGATGCCAAAGAGAGGGATCAGCAGCAGAGTGGACTTGGCCAGTCTCCTGTTGGAAAGACAAACATGAGCCATGAGGGAAGAGGGAAAGGGATAAGAGGCTGAGGAATCCTGCAGCTGAGCCCTGTGCAACCCCAAAAATTTATTATTTCTCCTCATCCAACAGACTGCAGGTGGCTGGTGATTTCAGACCTGGTGGCACCATAAAATGTGACTTTTTTTATTCCCAGTAGCTCCACTGGAGGTGTTTCTTTCTCCCTCCTCTCTTCCCCTCCCACCAGAGATCTTTTTTTTCATCTCCATGAGATAAATCATCATCTAGCAATGTCTTTGTTTGCCTGGGATTTCTGAAAATTACAGCTTCTGGGAGAGAAATGGTATGTTTAGCTCAGAATAATGACAGGCTACTGCACAATGAATGTCTCCAAAGGAGGGGGATGAACAGCATTAATGCTTAATGGCATCACGCTGGGTAATCAGGGGTCTAATTAGGAAGAGATGATAATGTATTAAATGTAATCATTATAAAAAAGTAGTAGTTGGCAGAAAGAAAATGAATTCAAGGGTCTGAGGATGCTTGTGGGGGTTTTGTCTCCCTTGGTCACTCATATTCTATGACATCTCCCCCAGCTCTCAGAGGCTTCTGGAAGAAATAAAGCTAAGGCTGGGAAATATTAATTCTGTTGGAAATTCTGGCTGTTGGAAATATTCATTTTACCACCTGCAACCCCTCCACCTCCAAAGCCTCATCAGGCTCAGACCTTTCAGACCATCTTCATTTATTTGCCACCTGCACAAGCCCACTGGGAGGGTGATGTGGCAGCTTTGTGCAGAGGATGCTCATCCCAGAGTCTCCCAGAGCTCCTCTGCAGCTCTCCCTGGGCCTGCCCCAGAGACAGCTCAGCACTGAGGCTGTGACTGGAGGCTGTGGCTCATCCCAGGCAAAATGAGAGCCTGCAGGAGGCTGAGGAGCTTTACAGGAGTTTGCCTTTCCCACATCCCTCACTAGCAGGTACATCCCTGCTCACAGGGGATCCAAAATCTGAGTTCTCTTGGATGCCTTGCTCTGACAGGACTGTCCCTGTCTCTGGTGATCATCAGTGCTCCCTGTTCCTCCCTCCCAGAAGCAGCTGTGGCCAGTGGGACCCATTTGGTATCACCAAGCCCTAATCCCCCCCAGCTCCTGACGTGAGAAAATCTCTCATTTTCCAAGAGTTCAGTGAATATCAACAATGGCTTTGCAGAGATCTCTCCTCACTCCCCAATCTCTGAGGAACAGAGAGGAGAGGATGCCTCCCCTCAGCCTAGAGGAGAAGATGGGGTGCTACCTTTGTGTACCACACTGACAGAGATGTTGCTTGCAACCTCCAGTGGATTAGAAAATTTTATCTTATCATTCCAGACAACAGTGGGGCCTTAATTGCAATATTTTCCCTCCTGGCTGGACTGTGGTAATGAAAAGGACATAAATGACAAAACTTGATCCCTCTCCTCCAGTGTGCACACCTCACACCAGTCCCTTGCTCCCAACACTGAGCTTCACCAGATACCGAAATTTAGATTTTGACACCAAGGCAAGGGCTCTGTGATTTTTAGAAGACTCCACCACCTAAACCCTGAACTCAGGAAAATCATCACCCAGTCACAGTGTAATTTCTCCCAGGAAGCTCAAGCCTGGCTGTGCAGGAGACAGAACTGCTTGGGGGATTGTCTGAAGCTGGTTAAATCTGCTGGAAGCCATGGATTCTCAAAACCTTCATTATTCTCATTCCCAGCACATCCTAGACACCCCCTCTCTGACAGATACACGTGATGATGGGAAATTTTGGGAAAACACGTGTCCATTAACCTGCATGGAACCTGCTCCTGTCCTTGGGGTGGGCAAGAGTGAACCAACATTTCAGTCATGCTCCCAGAAATCATAATGGATAAGTTACTCAGAGGACTTTGATGCCAATATTGATCCATGGACATGGACAGAATGGAGAGATGAATTTTGCTCAAGTTTTCTGTTGCAGAAGACAAATTCTATTTCCCTGAAATATTGCTGTCCTGTTCTTGCACATGTCCCTGTCATTTCCAGAAAACTGTTTTGGGAGACTTGTTTTTAGAGCTTCCAGTACATGAAAGCCCAGCTCCCTGTTTGCAGCATTAATGAGGGAGTCAGCACCAGACCTGAACTTCCAGCCTGCAGCTAAACTCAGACTTTTTGGAGTTTAACAATGCTGTCAGCATGTCATCAGCCTGTGTCTGTAGAAAATAAACAATATAAAATGAAAATAAACAATATAAAAAACACACGAGAAGGAGGGAGAAATGCAAATGAGTTATCCAGGATGTTGTTGGTTTAAAACACATTTCTCTCAGATTTGGGAGGAGGAACCCACACAGAATCACAGAGTCCTTTGGGTTGGGAAAGGCCTCCAAGACCATCAAGCCCAAGCTGTGACTGATCCTCACCCTGTCACCAGCCCAGAGCACTGAGTGCCACATCCAGCCCTTCCTTGGACACCTCCAGGGATGGGGAGTCCACAACCTCCCTGGGCAGCCCCTTCCGATGCTTCACAACCCTTTTGGTGAAGAAATTCCTCCTGATGTCCAACCTGAACCTCTCCAGGCACAACTTGAGGCCATTTTTCCTCTCATCCTGTCACTTGTTGTCTGGGAGCACAGCCTGATCCCCATCTGGCTTCAACCTCCTTTCAGGGAGCTGTGGAGAGCAGTAGTGTCACCCTGAGTCTCCTCTCCTCCAAGCTAAACACCCCCAGCTCCCTCAACATTTCCAGCTGCAGTTTTTTTTGCTAAGAACTGTTGGGTCCTGCAGTCAAACCCCAGAAGGCTCCACAGTTTGCTGTCTAAAAGTAAAAATCTTAGCACCACGCTGAGAACTCGCCTTGGTGGGATCTAACCTTCAGTTTCAGACAATTAATATTTGCTTCCATGGTAAAGTGTGGTGTCTTGTACCTACTGCAGTGAATACAGAGATTTCCAGCTGCCCCAGCATGATGTGGCTGGTGACCAGGTGCCACTGTACAAGGGGACAAGTGTCCCATAGATCCTGTGTCCTGTGTGACAGGTCCATCCAAGTATTGGGAGTGCCCTAAAGCACCTCCTGTGGCTTGGAAACCTAAAACTTTATGTCAGGTTGGAAGGAGTTCTGAGCAACCTGGGATAGTGGAAGGTGACTCTGCTGATGGCAGGGGATTGAAGGTGAATGAGCTTTAAGGTCCCTTCCAAACGTCGTGGGATTCTGTGATTCTGTGAAGTGAGCAACTGATTAATTCCCTAATGGAACTGAGGCATCTTTCCAGGTGGTGAAGGAAGGTGAGGAGCTGTAGGTGTCAGGGTCAGTTGTCCTTCAGCAGAACCCCCTGTTGGGCAGGTCAGTGAGGGGAACTCTGTGTTTTACCAACATGCCCTACATTTGTTTATGAGGCAGAAAGAGCTTTCCTGGCAGCTCCCACCACACTGGAAAATGTGTCCTGAACCCAAAGCCCAGCATGACCCCTGAGATAATCTGGGCAGAACTCTTCAGATGAATGTTGGCAGCATTTTTTGCTGAGGAGAGCAAGAGCCAGCAGTGGCAGGATGCTGCTCAGTATTAGAACATATTTAAATATGCTGATTTAATCTCTGCACCTGCTGCAAACCTGGGGTGCAAAGATAAAATTCCCAATTGGAAATCCAGAAGGGGAGGTGGTAGAAAGCACAGGGTCTAGTAATGTTGGTGTGTTGTGATGACAGAAAAAATAGGTAATTGGCTCTGGCTGCTGCCAGGAAAATTAAGGTCAAAAACTGGCATTTTCTTTCATAAATCTGAGAGCCTCTCGAGGCAGATTAAATGAATAATTCACCATCACCAGAAAGTCTCAGTGCTGTGGCTGGGCAGGATTTAAGGAACATATTGTTACTGTTTTCCATCCTGCAGGAAGATGAACTGAGATTTTTCAGGGTACCCAAAGGCACAGTTCCCTCTGAAGACAAAGATTTATGAGCAGTGACCATGCAGACACTGGAGTTCTTCATTGAATTCTTTCCCAGGAAACATTTAATAAATATTCAGGATAGCTGAAAAGTGAAGCCAGAACAGTGGGAAAAGTCAAAAAATAATCTGGTCTGGATTTTTATTTTATTTGCACTGAAGCCAGAATAAATTCATGCAGATAGACATTTCTTTCACTCTTAAAATACTGCAGCTGAGACCAGCCTTGGCCACTGAGAGAGATGTTGATCTCTCTTGCATGTTGTTCATTATATAAAACCTCAACAAGGTCAACCTCATATCCCTAGAATAAAAGCATTAAGCCAAGTAAAACTTCTAAGGCAGTGATCCTTCTCAACAGAGAAGAGAAATGTATTGAGTTAATCCAATCTTGTTTAGAGATCTCTTTTAGGATAAGGAAAATTTGTCATAGATCCCACTGAATGGTAATTTTCTAGATCTCTCCTTCTTTAAAACTGAGAGTGAGGAAAAAAAAAGCCTGTACACTGTGGAGAACAACTTTTTGTTTTCCTTCTGCCTTCAGAATCCAATAAATATTAAACATTCAAAGTAAAAATTATATTTGGCTTCACGGTCATTATTATTACTCTCATTTCTTCATCATTAATCCCAGGAGAAATCCCTCTCACCTGCCATAAACTGACATAAAACCTGCCCAGATGTTTTAGCAAATGCTCCATATCCTGATTTTTAATCTACTTTAAGCAATTAAAATTAATTGATTTAGACCAGGGCAGACAGACGCCATCATGAACCAAGATGAAATAATTAATTGTCAAGCATCCAGGCAGGTTTCCCAAAAACCACAGGACAGGGCTGGAGAAGTCTGGGACTTACGAATATTGGCTGGTTTCGTTGTGCCCAACATCTGGGGAATGCAGCTTCTGCACTAAGATACGGATGATGCAGATGAAGAGGATGAAGTTCACCTGCCAAGATGGGAAGAGAGGGGTAAAACATCAGCATTTTCCTCCAGGGAGAAGAGCCCATCACTAGAGGGGAATTCCTCTCACTGGAATGTTTTTATTTTTTTTTTTTTTTTGCCATGGAACGAGCTGCCCTTTAACAAGCAGAGAGCCCCTGCTCGGGAGGGGCTGGGGACACATGGAAAACCGACACAGGATGGCATCTTGGGCCTGACATCAGCCTGCTTGGGACTTCGTGTCATACATCCCAAGTATGATGATGTCAAGCCCATCGAGCACAGCTCCGCACGACGTCGGCAAAGTGGCGGTGACACGGTGACACGGTGACACGGTGACACGGGGCCGGCTGCTGGGCGCGGTGAGCCAGGGAAACCAAACCAAAACACGAAGCAGGATCCACTCCACCCTCTGCTCAGTCCTATTTCATGTTGCACTGCACACCCCCCACCATGACCAGGTTGATGTTTCCAAGTAAGGAAAAGGAGTTTCAGTTTTACCCCTGACTGATGCTGTTGTACACTACAACGACACAGACTTCAGAAAGCTGAAAATGACTCTTCTCTTTTTGGGATGCGTCTCTCTTTTATACTATTCTACACAGACCAATTTGATTGGTGACAAAAGGACAAACTTCTTTAATCACATTGGTCAGACCAGAGGGACATCATGAAGAAGTCCCTCCTAGGGAAAAGGAATGTAAACAAAGTACAGTTTACAAAAACACTTGTCTTGTTTACAGAAAATTCCCTGGGAAAGGAATTTCAGGAAACCAAAACATCTCAGGCACAAAACCTGGGCTACAGTTCATTTTTATGTGAAAGCACTAGAACGTTCTGTGTTTCTCTCGCCGTGGTTGGCCCACTGCCAGCACAGGAGCACTGGTTGGGCTTTGGAAGTGTCTCTCAAAACCTGTAGCCCTTTCTATTGGCAGTAAGCCAAACTGCCCCTCCTTGATCATCTTATAGTTAAGAAGGAGCACAGAGGTGCTCAAGTTCTTTTTGGGGTGCCTTAGCAGATGCAAGAAGTTTCTCTGCACCGTGCCCGTCTGTTGTGTTGTTTCTGCATCGTTTGTTATTTTCTCATTTATTAAAACCTTTGCTTTACAAAGCACGCCTGAAGAGCTGTCTCACAATTATTCTAAGCCATTCTGAGAAGTGCTGGACACCCTCAGAGTGTATTGAACCCTTGTGGAGCTAAAAACGTCTGGCTCGATGAGAATTCCCATAGCTGCAGAGTTTTAGCTTTTATATTTTTCAGATCTTGTACTGCTTTAGTGTATAGCACTAAAACTCCATAGTCTGTCAGCTGCTGTTCTCCTGTTTTATCCAGAGGAAACAATTTCTCTCTAGGTCTGAAACTCAAGGACATCTTACTGTCTCAGGCCCCAAGAAGTATAAACAAAAGTGAATTGGAGAGGGGAGCAATCTGAGGGTAAATGACTTCATTACCTGAAGCTGTAATTGGAGGATTAATCCCTGGTATGTAAATGGACCAAACTTACAACTGTATGAAAAACTTGTGACTGTTGTCCAGCTTGGGTGTAGCTCCTTGGAGGCTTTTGGCTGCCCAAGGTGCATCAATTATTGAAGGCCTTTAATAAATACCCACTTGATTCTCTTAATCTTGTCTAGCCTCTATTCTAGGCAGCCACTCCAAGGCATCATATTGGCCATGTCCTGTCTGGAGACCTTGTGCAGCAAGGGATAAGCCTCACTAAGGCAGCAGGGAACATTCCCTCCTGGGATGTCAGACCAGAGCAGTCTGGCTGATTTTACCCAGATTTTAGGTGGTTCTTTTCACCCCAAAATCTCACAGTGCTCTACCAATGTACTCAAGCAATGTGAACCCTACTTAATAGCAAAGGTATAAAGTTGGGAATGGGAATGTCCTGATGGCATGAATTCACTGCAAATCTGCTTCTTTCAAGGTCTTCTCCATTGAGTCATCCTATTACTCATGCAACACAGAGAACAGAAAAGCAATGACAGATTTCTGGGGACTTAGTTCAGTTTTACTTTCACACACAACCCCTTTCTTTATCCTTTCATGGTCAAGTGAATGTGCAAATGATTCTGATTTTTAGAGGTTCAGCAGCTGGAAGGGATTGTGTCAAACCAGCCAATCTGATTCCCTGCAAAAATAGATAATAAGATTTTTTTCCAGCAGTTCCTACACTTATCACAACAATAGATGAATAAAACAGACTGAAGCCCATCTCTCAAACAGACACTCTCTATTTTCAAAGCCTATGAGTGATTGGACATTAATTGCATTTCTTGGTTATGATGCATTGCTTAATCACTTCTTACCTATCCTGGGCCATTTATCAGTTTCTGATTGTATTTATTTCCTCAAAAAAACCTCATGGTTTTTGTGTCTGATTTGATGGCAAGTGAAATTTATTAGTCCAAACCAGTATTATCTAGGTCAATTAAACTAATGAGCATTGATAAGACACAAGCTGCTGCAATGAAGGCAAGAATGGAGCAACTAAATTCTGACTGTGTTGGCTTGGAGTGGTCAAGAGCAAACACGGAGTGGAGTGGGATATATGGGCTTGGTATAACCTTGGAATTCCATGGTAGAAGATACAGGAATCACGATATTGGAGAAGTTGTTTAGATTATTTTTTTTATCCCTAGAGTATAACCAAAGGTAATCAATGTGTTCCCAGTGCTTAACACCTTGTACACAAGATATAGCTCATGTACCTTAAAGGTCTTATAGATCTTGTATATGTTTTTCTTCCTTACACTGAGATATCAGCTGTATTCCCATGAATTTGGAGGAAATGCTGCATTACTCCCTGGAGAAACCTGCTGCTCATCAGCCAGTGGCTATCATGCCCTTCCTTTAGGACAGATTTATAGGATATCAGCTGAAGGAAAACCAGGAACTGCTGGGTAAATTCTGTTTGGCAATGAGGAGAAGATTATTGGCCAAAGGAAAACACAGACCCATTGATCCAAGGAGAATAAAAGGGTGTGTTTTTTTGACTGAAGGCTTATCTCAGGAAAGGGAAAATACTATCTATAGCTTTCCAGGGTGATATAAATATTTGGAGATGTGTCATCTAAGTACTGTATTTCTTTCCAGTGAGGTAAACAGAGCAAGATGTCATTATTGAAACCTTCAGTCTGGAATCCTTGCATGAAAAATGCAACAGAAAAATAAAAGTCTTCTTGTAAAGGTCATAATGTACATGGAATAAGAAGAATGTCTAAGGAAAGATTTCTGTTTTAAAGAGATTGATTTGATTTGATCTGATTTGTTGCAATTTTTTTGCTTCCCTTCCATTCCCACATCCTTGACTTAATTTAAGAAAACCCAAAACTAAGTTTAACTCCAGTTCATTTGACTTTCAGGTTTGGATCCATGCCCAACAGAGCAATGTTCAACAAGGATGGAAGGGCCCAGAGTTCCTGAGAAGTGTCCTGGTTTCTATGGTCAGGATTGATCATACCCAGAGAATTAAAATAAAACACTTCTGTTAATTTCTCTGGAAATTAGCTCCTCTAGAACTTACTCCAAAAATATGCAGCTGGAATGCAACTCTGCACTGGATGCAGGAGGCAAATTCCTGAGGGAATTCATCTACTCCCTTTTTATCTAAGAGGAAATTCATGGTAGGACTCATCTCATGTTGATTTGTAGTGTTGACATCTACAACTGAACAAGTCATCCTGGCCAAAACCACTCCTAGCACGGGTTATCTGATGGAATTCAGGCATCCACAGATTCCTGGGGCAAAATGAGTCTTTCCTGGATGTCCAGCCACATTCCTTGATTTCCTGTGGCCACAACTCTCCCACGGCCACTCCAGCAAGGGGATGGAGGTGGTCAAAGCTACATCAAGTGAGCTTCACCCTCACCCTGGTCACTCAAACTCCTCCCATGGTCAATGCTGCAGGTGAGGGTGTTTATCTGGAGGAGGAATTTCCTCATCTTAAAGCAAATATTCAATGGGATTTTACCTGGCAGTGCATTTCCCATGGACATTTACAGGACACTTCTCAACACCCCTTCAACCCCTCCCCAGTTAAGACTTAAAGGTGGCTTTGCAGCCAGCAGAACGTGCTGATACTTTACCAAAATAGACACCAAAATAGGAGTTTTAATGATCCACCAGAATGGGGATTCCACTATTTCCTCCCAGCACCTAAAAAGAAACAAAGCCACACTTAAAACATCAAGCACAGCAAGCAAGCAGGTCTGTCACCTTCTCAGCTTTCCCTAAAAGCTCAGTTTTGCCAGGCTGGACTGTGTGAAGAGGATTAAACCTCATGTGTATGGACTGGGAATAGCCAAAACTTGCTTTGCAGTGTCTGTGAGCACTGGAAAGTACTTGATGTCCCAGATGTAATGCCATTTCTTCCCCTTGGCCATGGAATGGGCTGGATGTTGGGGAAGATGGTGATTTTCTTAATTTCTCCTACACTGAGCTGTGCTGCAGGGAAATTCTATTGAAACCACGAAAATTGATCAAAATCTATGAAAATATTCATCAGGGCTCCAGTGCTCTCCACCATCCTGGATGGAGGGGGTTTGATAAGCACAGAGCAATTGGCACCAGCAGAAAAAAAAAACAACCAAAAAACAAAAAACTGAAAAAACCAAAACCAAACCAAAACACTCAAACGAAGAAAAAACCCAAAAAACAAAAACCCAAAAACCAAAAAAACCCCAAAAAACCTCCAAAAAACCCCAAACCCTAAAAAACCATCATGTCCTTCTGAAAAAAAATAACAGCCAGTGGTAGGACTGGTCCCACTAAACCAAATCAGTTGTACCTGAGCTATGGATTGAGTCAGAAAAGTCCACAGGGTCCAAGGGTGGGATTTATTTCATCCTGAGGCCAGAGCTGTCTGCACACACCTGGGACTGCATTTTAAAGCCAACAAGGAAATGAGAGGAAAGGACTGATGTGGAAATGACTGATATTGCTTGGGACACACTTATCTGCACAGTCAGGTGGTAGAAGGTGGATTTTTTTGGAAAGCACTGATGGAAATTGGTGCTGCTTCCTGTAAGAATAGATTAGTGGAGCCTGCTGTAGACAATTTCACCCAGATTCAGGTCCTCTAATTCCAAATGTTGGCAGGGAAGGCAGGAGGAGATGAAGAGAGGCACTTTTAGGGCACAATTCCTGAGACCTATTTTAAGCATCAACTTTAGGATGATATAAAATTGCACTCTGTGGACTACACTGACTAAATCTGCCCTGACTCTACGGGGAGATGGAGCAAATTGCTCACATACAGATGCTTCCAGTGAGGTGTATGCTGCCCTTCCATTTAGAATTAAAGTGGCCCTAATTATGTCTAGTGCACTTCATATTTGAAATAAATTGAGACAGTCTGAATGAAGGTCACTTTCATTTGGAGTTAAGAATGCTTAAATGAAGGCTTAGTGTTGTTTAACCAATCTTACCTAATTAGGGTTTATTTAATCTGGATTAATTTCCTGTCATTTTTCTCTGCAGGTAATGAAAAAAAAAATTGGTGTTAGGTATTAATATATTCTGCAAACTCATGCTCTGTTTTACTCAGCACAGAAATGTAGGGCTTTAAAGCCCTCAGAAAATGCAAAGGATTCTGTATTTTTATTAAGAATTGTTGGAGCTGAATGGGAATATACAGTAAGAAAAACTGGTGTCCAGAATGGTTAAATCCTCCTGTCTCTGTCTCATTGTAGAGGTTGTTTATTAACAGAGTAAATAAGGTCAGTTTTATGCAGATAGAGTGAAACCATAGAGGAAGTGAGTAGCCCTCAGGAAACGTGCTGGCGTGACTATAAGTCAAAAATGCAGTGAGGAATCTGAGCTGCTTCTCATACCAAAAAAAAGGGCAAATCAGGACACATTTAGAGGGGAAGAATGGATTTAACTCCGGGATGCAAATGCAAGAAGTGAGGGGATGCACATTGAGGGCAGAATAAGCACTTGATTCTGCATCTCTCTGTGGTGTTTTCCTGTAAAATCCTTTCCAATTACTGCAGTCTGACTGCTTGAATAAAAGCAAGAATGAGAGTTTCGGGATCAAATCCTCTTTACTTGCACATATCCTTGGATAACTCTGGTATCTGCCTCATTTTCTTAGCTGCATCCTATCTGCTTCTCATACAAAATATCAAAGGCTGCTGCTAGGGATGAAGGGATGAAGAACAGATCCTAAAATCTGCTTGAGTTTCAAAAAAAATTAGCCTTTTCCTGTGGGAGAGCATTGGGTGTGTTTATTAATTCCCCATTGCATTTTTAGTGTCAATTCTGCAGGGTGCAAAGCTCTGCTCTCCAAATGAAACCATCAAGGTCTGCTCAGATTATCTGTAAATATCCTGACCAAGGCACTGGGAAGCAAAGGGGGTGAGTGATTGGCCTAAAATGAAATTTCAGGGAGATCTTGGAGTGTTTCCTGGTTCCTGGTGGCAGGGGAGAGGTGCCACTGCTGCTGGGTTTTGGGTTACTGAGGCTGCAGGGCTTTCCTTGGCCATAAAGGAGAGCAGATTTACAAAGGAAGGATAACTGAGTGCACAGGCTTACCCAACATCAAAAAAGTAAATCCTGACAATAGTCCAGGCAGTGATGAACACGGAGGGGGCACCTGAGGAGAGGAGAGATGGTGTTGCTGTCAGAAATCATGATCAAATATTTTCATTATCAGATTATTTAAAATCTGCCTCCTTTCTCAGGGCTGTTCTCTCTCTCTCTCCATCTCCCCTGAGTGACTGAGGGGATGCCTTTCCTCAGGGGTGGGAAAACACCCCACATTTTCAACCCTCACATGCCAAACAGGCAACGTTGCCTTTCCCTCCCTGTGGCCATGCAAGATCACTCTTTGGAACTGCTCCCAGCACGTTGATATTCCTGCTGCAGCACCTAGATAAAAACTTCCAGTGGTGATATGCAAGGAATAGGGATCACTTGAGACACCTACAGTGTGGATATTTGTATTTAAGGAGGTCACCACAGGCTCTCTTGAGCATCCAGGGGCAGAATTAGTTGTTTCTTACACACAAATCATCCAGCTACATTCAGTGTTTGATTTAGAACAATAAATATGAAATATCTCTGGACTCTTTTGCCCTGTAAGGGGAAGCCTGGAGTGCCAAATTCACACACAGCTGTCTGCAGCTGGCCAGGTGAAGCTGCCTCTGCTCCTCACTCCATGATCTTCCAGATTAGGGTGGTCTTGTCCCATCCTTGTGCTGGCTCTTTTCTCTCTCTTGTCTTTGACTGGATTTAGGTTGGAAATACTCCAGGAAGGACACGTCTCTTTGCTCTGTGCTACTCACAGATTGTGTGCACTTTATTACCAGTGATTTCCAAATGCAATCATACTAAGGTCAGTAAAAGCTGTAATTAGTGCATCCAAATCATTAATTCATGCATAACCCATTCCAGATCCATCCC
>JANPWX010000015.1:51588-126224 GCA_024734555.1 Trochalopteron elliotii
CAATGTTAGCTAAAGAGTGCACGGCACTGAGTCTGACACGGTGAGTGCGGTGAGATTAATTTAATTATGGAGGTCTAGGAGTGTTGGAATCCTAGAAAGTTAAAATTTGGAGTTTTAGGGTATAGTAATACATATATAGTGTATAGTAATGCATATGAGTCAAGATGGAGGGGTTTGGGTGTTGTCTTTGTCCTTCTTCTTTGCCTTCTTTTTACTTCTTCTTCATGGGTTTGGGTGGTTTTCTGTAATTGGGTGAAAAAGGCCCACATTGTGGGCCTTGGGTGGTCATTATGGGGCCAAAAACATAAATAATATTGGTGTCACCTTGGTATTGGGTAATTATCACTTAAATAACCTTGGAAAGAGTTAGAAGTGCTCCATTTTACCTCCATTTTCTACCTAGCTAGTTAAGCTCACGGCTCGTGAGCCTGTAAATACTGTAAATAAATAAGATATAATAAACTTGCCAACTCCAAACTTGACATCTTCATTTCCCATGTGATTCATCCTGACCTTGGCAGAGAAGAAAAGAAGCCAAAACCATCACACAGGGGCAGAGCTGTCTGGGAAACTGATTTGCTTTTGTGGAATTTACACTGTGTTTAGGCAAGTGAAAACTTAAAACATTCTCACTGTTAACTCAGAAATATGTGTTAAGTTGGAAATTGGTTCATGGATTTTCTCTTTGACTGCACACACAGAGGGAATCTCTGAGCACGGGGCACTGCAGGGCTTGGATCCAACAGGGAATCCCAGTCTAAATAAAATGGGCAAATAAGCTCTCCAAACCTCTCTAGCAATGCTCTAAATCAATAGATTGTGATTTTCAGCTTTAAAAAAAAAAAAAAAAAAAGAAGAGGTAAAATTATTTAGACATTTATCAATTAAAAATAATCTAAGTTTTTATGAGACTCTAACTCAGTTTATTGAAAATTTATTTTTTCCAGTTCTTGATTGACCCTCCTCTGCCCTCCTTGTCACCATCTTCTATAAACAACCCAAACAACCAAAACCACAAAGAGCAGGTTAGACAGAAAATCTAAACTCAACCTTGTTTGGAGAAACACTCTTCCATAACATTGAGAGTTGACATTTTTATGTGCTATTTTCACAGGCTTTGACAAGAATTTGGTATTTTACAGAACCAGTGAGGCTGGGATGAGTTGCAATCCTTTAGCATTTGCACAAGCCAGCTTGGAGGTGTGTTAAAACAGGAGAGTTTTCAGAGACAACACTGGGTGTTAGAACAAGAGAGTTTGCAGAGATATCTTCAACCACAGATCTCAGTGGTGCTTAAAGCACCGTGTCCTTACAGCCACATCACTGAGAGCTTTGGGTCACCCTGAATAGATAATTCAGGAGTTTCAGGAAAATTTATCTGCCTGGTCTTGCCCAGATATATCTCTGCAGGTGAGGTCTCACCTGAGGTGGGCAGAGGGGCAGAATCCCCCTTTCCCTGCTGCCCAGGCTGTGTGGGATCAGCCCAGGATACAATTGGATTTCTGGGCTACAGGTGCACAAGGTCAGCACATATCCAGCCTCTCATTCACCAGCACTCCCAAGATAAAATCTTCTTTTCAGCCTTCCTGGAGTCTGGGATTCCAAAGGCAGCTCTGACTTTTCTAATTAAAGCAGTCAACCTCCCTCATGTTGATTTCACCTTTCTCTATTATCCCTATTTTTGATGGCACCAGAGCAGAACTGTGGCAGGAAAGACTTGGCCAGCAGAAGGAAGGAATTCACAGTAGGGGACTGTAGGAGGAAGAGGTTGTCCCACACTTTACTTAGGAGAGCAGAGAAAAAAAGGCCTTCTGCTTCTTAGGAGTTATTCCCAGGAGCAAGATGTGCACAGAAAGTTCCTGGTGTTATTCAACAAGCAATTCCCTGCTTTCTCCCCTCATATTTTATGAGGTGACTAATCCTTCTGGTGCAGAGAGGGATGGTTCTGCACTCAGCTTTAATGCAGGATGTGGGGTCATCTCTGCTCTGGAAACAGCACATAATGACTTCCCACTCTTCACTGCACTTGCTAATGACAATTGGTTCCTATTTCAGAGATATCAAAGCAGAGGATTTGACCCAAGATCATAAATGGAATTGAAATTTCACTCAGGGTCCAGGTTATACAATATCCTTATTAGAAAAGAAGGGGATGTAGATAAGTGAAGGCAATGCATGCCAGGATGCCCGACTGATTTACAGAATGAAATCAGGCAACTTTATCATTGTCTCTTTGACTTCTAAAAGCTTCTGCTTAATTTCACAGCAGTGTGATAATAACAATTATTTGAGGAAAATCTGAGGCAAATTGGCAAGTGCTAAATTGAGATTAACTGAGATTTATTTTCCTCGGTTTCTATTCAGTAACCTCAATATTTTTCCCTTTGTGTTGACAATGGGAAACATTTACAATTTTGAGAGAAAAAGAAGAGAAATACTGATATAAAGTCTTTCAGGAGCCAGGAGTTTTGGGGTTCCTATCATTCAGCCCAAAGTCATGGGGGTTACCTCAAGAGTAAATGAAAAGAAATTTCTTTGGAGAGAAATGTGGGCTGAACTGACCTCTGGAGGTGTCTCTATTCTCTTTATTTCAGCATCTTCAGGCAGAACCTACAGAGACCCTGGGGTGTCCCCTCTGAGCAGTTGGAAGCACACAAGGGACAAGAGCATCAACACCTGACAGAGGAGAAGGATAACAACCCCACTCCCCATTTGCTAATGCACCACTCTTAAAGGTCAGCTTGGAGAAGGGCTCATCATCACTGCGTGGACCAAGAGCAGCACTTTGGTGCCTACATCACCTGATAATATAGGGACTGCCAGAATTCACAGCTGAAACCTTACACACTGCCCTTATTTATTTTTCTTTTTTTTTTTTTTCTGGTTGTTTCTGACTTGAGACCAAAAGCTCATGAAGTATTTTACTCCTGGAAGCTTATCAGTCTTTCCTGGACCTCATGTCCTGTACAGCCTGCTGTTTTTTAACTGCTCCCTTTACTTCTTGCTCCCCAAACTCACTGCCAGTTCAACAACAACAAAACAAAAATCCATTCTTCTTCACAGGCTGCTACTGCATGTTCACCCCCCTCAGCCACCTTTCACGCAAATTGGACTTTAACATCAGGAAAAAAACTGTGGAAATCAAGAGAAAATAATTAAGAAAGAATTAAAAGAACACAATAGAAGTTCTCCTGGTAACGGGGCACTCTGGCAATGCTGCAATCCATTGGGTGGCCAGAGCATGTCCCAGGAATTCCCAAATCCCCTGAGCAGCAGGAACACAACCCAGAGCTCTGAATGGGGGTCCTCCCCCAGCAGAGCTGCAGCAATGGTTTTTCAGCCACACAGCTCAGTCTGAGGGAAGGACACTTGAGGATGTGAAGTGCAGGCTGACCCTGCAGGCAGGCTAAGCCTCTCTTCAGCACAGCCCTGAGGTTCTTTGTGCACCTCTCCCTTTGCTGTTTTCTGTTTTCTTTCACACTCAGAGCTGGCTCAGTTCTGCTCAGATCCCCTGTTAACTCTCTGAGTGCCTTGGCAATGTGTGACCATGCACAGAGACCTCTCACCATATTGAGTCACAGAATCCCAGAATGGTTTGGGTTGGAAGGGACCTTAAAAATCATCTCATTCCACCCCCTGTCCTGGGCAGGGACACCTTCCACTGTCTCAGGTTGCTCCAAGCCCTCTCCAACCTGGCCTTGGACACTTCCAGGGATCCAGAGTCAGCTACAACTTCTCTGGGGACCCTGTGCCAGGGCCTCCCCACCCTCACAGTGAAGAATTTCTTCCCAATATCTCATGTAAACCTTCCTTCCTTCAGCTTAACATCATTCCCCCTTGTTCCATCACTCCATGCTCTTGTGAAAAATCCCTCTCCAGCCTTTTTGTAAGCCCCCTTTGAATACTGGAAACACATATTAATTAATTATTGAAATTCCCATATCCAACATTCACTAACACTGAGGTATATCTTAAACAACAACAACAAAAAGCATGGGCAGAGCTTTAATATAAACAAATTAACACATTAATATAAACACTATTATATAAAATTATAAATACTGCAATGTATGATTGCAGTGAAACATAACTTTCCTTGCATCAGCTTTTTCTTGTTGACTATGGGACTGCTACAGGTGATTAGTTTAGATTAGATGCTGAACTTTGAGTTAGGTGAGGTGAATCTTGCTTCTAAAGTTTGTTATCCTCTTCAGACTTTACCCTTCATGTCTCAGCATGCAGCAAAGCAGTAACAAACTCCTTCCTGTGCAATGACAATCCTCTGTAAAGCTAATTATACCTAGGTCAGCAATTGGTAATTTATACACAAACAATGTGCAATACACAAATGTTATTGCCAAAACAATATCCCAGAGAACTTTCAGATTTTCTACCAAAATTTAGTAAAATTTCATGAAAATTTGTGTTCCCTACAGTGATCTAGATATTTAGCTGGTTGTGATCTGCAGAGCAGCAAAATGTAATTTTTGTCCCTTTAAAACTTTTGATGCTTTTGTTGTCATAGAAAGACTGGAGTCACCATATCTACTTAAGCATAAACATAAATGTGGAGGGCTTGTTTCAAAGTGCACCGTGGAAAATAAAACACCTGAAGTTATGTGTGGGTATCACATAGACAATGGTCTGACCTTCTCAGGTGCTGGAAATTTTGGACATCCCATCCCTGGAAGGGCTCAAGGCCATGTTTGGAATAACGTGGTCTAGTGTAAGGTGCTCCTGCCCTTGGCAGAGGGTGGAATGAGATGATCCTTAAGTTCCCCTCTATCCTAAGCCATTCCATAATTCTATGAGTCTATGACATCAAAAGGATGATCGTTTCCTTGACCAAACTCCTGAACTCTGCTCTTCCAAGGATCCTCAAGAGGATCCTTTCCTCTGGAGGAATCTGAGGGGGAATGGGAAAAATTTGGCATGGGAAGATCACACAGTTCTGATATTATCCCTGTTAAATCTTGATGCCCACCCATCCAAGTTTACAAACCTCTTCCCCTGGAGTGCTGTTGGAATCATATCCACAAGCCAAGGCATAGGGTGCAGGGTACACATCCGACCAGCCCTGGCTGGTACAATTCCTGGTCACGTTCCCTGGAAGAAAAGAAAAAAACCCATGATTTAAAGAGAAACCTTCAGCTCACTGTTAGAACAACTTCTGCTTTTCGTGGTATAAATCCCAAAGCAAAATTCTTGTAACACTTCAGGTAAAACTCTCATCCTTTTTCCCTGTTATTAATTTTTCATATTACACAGAACTCATAAACGGGAGGCATCCATTGGGTTTTACAGTCCAGACCTCAGTTAAAAAGTACATTTTAATACAGGGGTGCATGCAAAACATCTCTTCTAGTGGTACCATACTGCCACTTGTACCCAGGCCTCTGGCTGCTGGCACTGCACCAGTATTGTTTGAATGTTTTATTGTCACATTGACTTTCTTCCTGGAAAATTTTTTATCTAAACAGGGCAGTGAAGTATTTATGCCTTTCACTCTGCCTGTGAGAAGCCAGGACAGGGGTAGATAAAGTGCTCATTTCACATGATGCAGATAAGGCTGGGGGTCTGGGAAATAAATCCAGTCCTCCACACCCAGACTTCGCCTACAACTGAGCCCTGATCAAATGTGATTCCTGGGAAATGTACTCCACTCTTGTTTGTGAACAAAGCACTTCAAAACTTGGCTGTGAAGGGAGAAAATCCACACGTGGACAACCTGTATTGCCTGTTTTAACTTGTATACTCCAGGGCAGGAAGATTTCCTGGGCTGCCAAGCTCGCTGAGTGCCTGGGGCCTCTGACCAGCTAAAAAGAGCTTTAATTAACACAAGAACATCTCACTCCTTCTGCCAAACTGTCAAAACTGAAGTTCACGTGGCTCTTTGGTACTCAGAACTCCCTGATCCATCCAGGATTGTGAGTGCAAAGCACTTCTCACTTTGTAAAACATCTCTGCTCTGTCCCAGCTGGACTTCAAACCCACATAGGCTTAATCCCAGCAAAAGGAGGAGAGACCAGCACTCAGGATAAGCTTTACCCCAACAGGTCTGTGGGCTAAAAGGCCAAGATATGGGTTTGTCAATAAATAACAAAGCAGAAATACACCCAACAGCACATTATGAGTTCCCCCAGCACCTTCTCTGCCCACCAGTCCCCAGCCTGCCCACCCCACTGAGATCCCACTGTTGGGGCATTCCACTGGGGCCAGTCACCACACAGAACTGGAAAAACTGGTCAATACACCAGAATGAGCAAACAGCAGCCAAACTTTGCTTTTTAAGGTGAAAGATGGCACCAGTGAAGCTCGAAGAGCCTTGCAAACATTTCCAACAATAGAGTTCTTTGCACACAAAGAGTAAGAAAACTCCTGCTTTCTTTTTTGCAGAAAGGGAATTCTGCAAAAATCAGTTATGCAGCTGTGAGTCACAGAAATATTTGAGTATCACCTCCAGCAATTTCTGACACTTGATTCATCTGAACATCCTCCCAGCCATGGGCCTGCTCTGCACTGAAATCAGCAGCAAATCCCCTGACTGAAGTCACTTCTCGAATCCCTGTCACAGGTGGATTTTGACACTGAAACTTGCTCCTTTAATCTGTCTTTGCAGCAGACCTGAACCCAGGAGGGCTCTTGAAGGTGCCTTTGTTCATTTCCACAGCTGCTCCAGAAGGAGCAAGTTCAACACAGCTCCGTGGGCTGCTGTTCCCAGGCTCTCCCTGCACGGCCACTGTTTGCAGTTCTTTCCACCAGGGCTCATGAGGGATCATAAAGAATCTTGTGCAAACAAATCAAGGACTTTCAGTTTTTTTGAGGTGTTATGCAATTGCTGTTATTTCTTCTCCATTACAATGGATCCCATTATCTGAACTTCATGGCTCCCATTTCCTGCTCAAGACTCCCTCTCTCTAAAGATTTCACGGTGGTTTGAAATCTTTGTTTCTTATTCTGAGTGAGCTAAGGTGTGCTTCTTTCAGCCTAATTTTCCCATATTTCTTCTTTTTAGTTGCATTTCCTCACAATTTTATGGTTTATTTAAAGATTCTCACCACTGTCAATACTTTCAAAAGTTGTCCCAATGCTTTAGCAGCAAGGGAGAGGGAAGAACAAGGACAAAGCATCAGTGTGATTAAAAAGATAATATTAAAAATTACTCTGGTTTTAGGGAATCTCACTTCCCAGAGAAGGTTTTCCACAACCCTTTGCTGCTCATGTCACTTTTAGATGTGGAAATTCACACACATGGTGTGATGCAAGACACCTTCCTAAAACCTCTCATGTTCACCTGACGTCTGAGAGGTACAAAAAGAACAAGGTTATGAAACAAAGATTTTGTCACACCACAATTTGGCTCGAGTAATGGGTGATGTCTCTGCTCAGACCAAATAACATTTCTGATTACTACTCTTCAAAATACCACTTTCTATACTGAAAATGAGCATAAAATTTGGGAAAGTGCCCCACAAGCTGAGCTTTCCTCTGAGGTTTATAGGCTCAGGTTAGACTGACGTATTACACAGATTTTTATATTCCAAGGTCAAATCCCAGCTCTGCCACAGATCCCTGATGAAAATGAGCCAGTTCTTGTGGTCTCACTGGCTCCTGTTTTTTCCAGACTTTGGTAATAAAGTCCAATTATTTGACAATGGAAAAGCAAATTTTTCAAAGCACCAGAAGTTGTATTTGCCATTTTCCAGAGCTGTTTCTCACTAATTTGTGTAACACAAATTCTCCCTAAAATGAGCACCAGTGGAGTACATTGAAAATCTGGAGTACATTGAAAACAACAGTATCAGAAAACACGTTTCTGCACTTGGAATTTATCTCCAGCCTTTCAAAGTTCACTAGATTTCCCAAATTTTCCCATTTCCTATCAGACTGGAGCTAAAATTTTCAAGCTGTACTCCTGGAGATTTTATGAGAAAGGAGACCAGGGGTTTGTAACTACATGTAATTAGCAATGCAGAGTAGAGGAGATTCACTGAGAGATGGGGAACATCCCAGTGACAGTAGGTTTGTGCTCCAGGCTCTCCTCTGTGTCGTGGAAAAAGAAGAGGCAAGACCCTGGTGAGAATAGAATCTCCTCATTCTCGTGGTATTAGGTAAGCCATGAATTAATCTGGGTTTTTTGGGTGTTTTTTTTTGGTGAGGTTTGTATTTAATTTGATGAATGTTATCACTGTTAAACTGCTGCATCTGTTCCTAACACCAATGAGGTGAGGTTTTCCATTAAAAAAAAATGAAAAAGCCACAACTAACTCTCATTTATTTTAACAATAACCTCATAATGCCTTGCAAGAGCTCGGTGTTCTGCTTTCACAGCATCCCAGCCAGAATGGCTGAGGTTGGAAAGGACCTCTGGAGGTCACCTGGCCCAAAACCCCTGCTCAGGTGTGGTAATTTAAAATGGGAGCATGACCAGATGCCTTCTGGATACTCTTGGAATCCTTCAAGGATGGAGGCTGCACAAGCAAAACTTGTCTCAGAATTTAGAATCATAAAATCATCATAGAATGATTTGGGTTGGAAGGTACCCTAAAATCCAGTCCTCTAAACTGAGAGGAATTTCCTTCCATTTGATGTGATTTATTCATGACACAGCAGAAGAGGAGGGAGGAGTCTGTGGAGCAGAGATAAAACCAGAACATTTTCTTTATCAGAGGTGTTTGATCTGGGTGGGAGTCAAACACTGAGGAGATGAACAGAATAAATGCATGGAGCTGTTATCTGTGTCTTGCTCTTTAGTTTTTTTCTCTTACTTAATTTCTTTCTGCCTCTCATCTGTTTCAAACACACCCCTCAAACTCTGAGACGTGTCTGAAAGTTCATGTTAGGTGAACTTCCAGACAGGTGAAGTTTTACCTCTTTGATCTCCTTGGGAAAAAACCTTCTTATGGGGCTTTAATGGGAGTTTGAATTCAGACAAAGAGATCTGAGGTCAATCATGGCTCAGGGGTGTTGGGTTTTGCCCCCCTCTTGCTTTCCTTTCCCTTTTCTCTAACAATTTCCAAAGCAGAGGGGAAGGTGTGCTCTGCCCAGCAATCACTCCTGCTTCTCCAGCACCATATTCCATGGACATAAATCGATTATTTCAAGCAGAAACTATTAAAGCAGTGATGCTTCTATTATTTACCATTCTTGAGACACTGCTGAGCCCCCTGGCACATCTCTACTTTCATTTTTATTATTGATCTGCCCACTGTTCTTGGGAAACACTTGAAACTTGCAGCCAGCTTGCACTTAGCTGGATGCTGAAGTGCTTAGGCCTGGGAAAAACTTGTGGGGAAAGTCTTGACAGGATAATTTCCCAATTTGCTTTCTCTGCCTCAGTTGTGGTCTCACAAGGTCATTCTTTCAGTGCAATTTCTGCCCAGTGTTTAATGTTATTTTATATTTTTTTATTTCATAAATTCATGTTGTAGTAGCACCTGTGGCATTGGGTCAGCACATCAAACAAGACCGACTTAATCTTCTTCCTTTGTTGTTTTTCACATCACTTGGCCTGCAGATATTACTGCCACATGTCCAGTGCCCTGAAACTTCCTGCACCCTGTTTTTGTGGCACAACTCAATTTTCCCTTATTTTCCTTTCCCCTTCCTGCACATTTTCACTTCTAAGAGTGAAGATCCTGATCTGTAATAAATACAGATAATTCCCCCTTTCTTAATAATACCAACGTTCCCCTTGATTAGGCAGCTTTTATAAACCGTTTGTTTTCTCATCCTAAAAACAGAGATGTCCAATTTTAGTACAAAATTCTCACTAGATCTTTTCATCCTGTAATTACAGGATTCCAGGAAACATTTATGAGAAAAAGATGCACATTTTTGGGTTCAGGTGGAAGTTTAGCACCAGTCCTTCAGAGGAGTGGGGCACAAGCATATTGTGACACCTCAGGTGCAAATAAATCATGGAATCATGAATGGTTTATGTTGGGAAAGCCCTCTAAGATTATCAAATCCAACCATTAACCTCACACTGCCAAGGCCACCATCAAACCATGTCCCCAAGTGCCACATGCACACGTTTTTGAAAATCCAGGGGTGGTGATGCTCTCTCTGAGCCTCCTTTTCTCCAGGTAGTTTTGCTTTTTTTGATATGAAGGCACATGTGGACAGCAGAGCAGCTGAGCAGGTCGAAGGATTTCAGTGAAGAGAACTCCACAAACCACACACTCAACTTCTTGGGTATTTTAATGACCATTGTAGCAAATAAATAATGGGTATGGCTCATTTTGGGGTTCTTTAGAGAAGTGGTGATGTCTTCTTCTTATCTGCTGCTCTCTGCTCATCCCTATCCTCATTTTATTCAATTTTTGTTCCAGTTTCAGAAGCAAAGCAGAATAAAAAGTGTTCATGAAGGAGGGGAAAGGAGGGGGGAAATAAATTTAGAGCACCCGAGGAAAAAAAGGAATTTGGCAAGCCTGAAACTCAGATGGATGTCACCTCCCTGAGTGGGATCCAGAGCTTGGTTATGCCCATCCCCACCCCCTTAGGTCAATTAATTTCAGAGCTGGAGCTTAAAAACTGTCAGTGCAAAATTAACTTGTGCATGGTGGACAATTTGCTTTTGGAGAAATAGTGAAGCATAAATCCCTATCCCAAATGTCATCTTCCACCTATGGAAAGAGAGCTGGAACACCCTGGTCAAGGCACTTTAATAATGAAAGGTGCCAAAAATATTTTCATCCATCTCCCTCACATGGCACTGACGAACGTCATGAAATAATGAAAATTTTCTGGGTCTGTGAATGCCATAAAAAATTAATGTCAAATGACATCAGGACAGTTTAAGGTTTTTAAATGCCACAAGATATTTTATCCTTTATTAACCATGAGATGGGATATTAGTCATTTGGAGAGCTTATTCTCCATGAGGCAGGAAAATCACGTTAACTCTTTGTTTCCTGGTGTTTCACTCTTTCCCTGCTATAAATACATGAAAAAGATTTTCTCTGGCTCACAGCTTGATTAAAGCTTTCACGTTCCTGCAAAGGGATCAAAGAGTACAACACAAACATTATCCAGATGACTGAGTTCCTTGAAAGCTGCTCAATGACACCCTCTGCTACAAAGGAAGAGCTGCCTCACAACCTTTAATGGCATTAATTTTGCAACAAATCCTATAAACCAGGAGGCAATCTTCCCCTCCCTTTATTTAAGACCATCCCTGTTTGTTAATGGTTGTACAAAGTGTCTGACTCAGAGAGAATCAAAGCTGCTGCTTCTGCTTTGGGAATGGCATCAGTTGCTGATGCTGTTGGTGCTCTGCTGAGGCAGAATTCAATCCTGTTGGGAGACATTCCCATCTGCCAGAGCCACTCCACAGTATTTTGATTGCAAATGGAGAGAAATATGTGGGTTTTGGATGGTATTAAACTCATTCTGGAGCAGGAATCTAAAAAAACAGCTGAACTGTGCCTCTAAGGAGCCTGTTCCTCACCTCTGACTGTAAAGCCAGCTCAGAGACAGGTTGACTTATGGAAAACTCTAAAATCAGTTGATACAAATGCCATTTCAGGTGGGAAATTTGATAGAAATGCCACTTCAGGTGGGATATCCTGAATGCAGATATCTGAACACCAGTTGAGGGATCCTCGTGGATTTTAGATCTTCCAACATTTTTCAGATGCTGCCAGATGTTTATGGTTGAAAACTTAAATGGAGCCCTCAGTGTCTGTGCTGTGGGTGCCTCTCTGTGAGGTCAGTACCTGCATTCCTACTCCAGTCAACAGAAAATTCATCAACAGAGCCCATGGCACCTCCAGAGCTGTTCAGGTTCCTCCCCAGAGCCTTTAGCCAGTGGTGACCAGATTTCTGTGGACATTAATGGGGTCCTGGACAGCAGTCTTGTACAGACACCCCTGCTGTACAAACAGAAGAAATTAATAGTCCTGAGTCCTCTTTCTCCAAAGAAACTCACCCTGTGCTTTACCAAACAGGAATTTTCATGCTGTTGTTCATCTGATCAGAGTAAATGGCTAATACAAGTTGAGATGGATCACTGACCAAACCATATAATCATATAATCATAGCATGGATTGATTGGAAAGGACCTTAAAGCTCATCCAGTTCCACCCCTTGCCATGGGCAGGAACACCTTCCACTGTCCCAGGGTGCTCCAAGCCCTGTCCAACCTGCCCTTGGACACTTCCAGGGATGGAGCAGCCACAGCTTCTCTGGGCACCCTGTGCCAGGGCCTCCCCACCCTCACAGGGAACAATTCCTTCCTAAGATCTAATCCAACCCAGCCCTCTGTCAGTTTAAAGCCATTCCCCCTTGTTCAGTCACTCCATACCCTTGTACAAACCAGCCAGATTTCCACTGGCTGGAATCCCTGGGTGAGTCAGCTGCAGAGAACCACATTAAACCAGAGGAAACTCCTCCAAAGCAAGGTGGAGCTGCCCCAGAAGGCTGCTGACCTTGCCAGCTGCAAGGCTGCAAGTGTGACATTTGCTGAGGTCATGGCTCCCAGAAGAGCACCACTGGCCACAGGGATGTGCAGGGAAGGGCCATGTCTGAGGCTCTTTCTTGGTGGGGCACGCTGAGATGAGGGCACAGAGAGCCCAAGGGATCCTCTGAGTGCTCTGAGGGGAGTCTGGGCTTCTCCCAGAGTAGGAATCATTCACTGCACAGAATCACAAAGTCACTCGGGTTAGGAAACACCTCCAAGGTCACCAATTCCAACCTGTGCCTGAGCACCACCTTGTCCCCAGCCCAGAGCACTGAGTGCCACCTCCAGGCTTTCCTGGGACACCTCCAGGGATGGGGACTCCAAACCTCCCTGGACACCAGCCCCTTCTAACTCCTGACCACCTTTTCCATGAAAAAAATTATCCTGATGTCCAACCTGAACCTCCCCTGGCACAGCTTGAAGCCATTTCCTCTTGTCCTGTCCCTTGTTCCCTGGGAGCAGAGCCCAGCCCTCACCAACCTAAGGATTTTTGAGATTATCTGAAGCACCTGACAGATCCAATGATACAGAAACTATGAGAGAGCTGCACCTTTCTGTTGGAACCCTGGTCACTGAGAATTCCAGACTTTCTGTGCTGACAGGCACTGACCCCCAAGAAAACACTGCATTTGACCTGAGGCTGTGGAAAAAGCTTCCAAAATTGAATGACAGCACTGGGATTGTGGGTGTGTGGTTTGGATAGAAGTGTGTGATATCACAGGGTGGAAAATTCAGAGTTTAAGGGTTTAGAATACAGTAATATATATAAAGCAAGATGGAGGATTTAGGGCAGAGGTTGAGTCCTTCTTTTTCACCTCCTTCTTCATGGGCCTGGGTGGTATTTTGTAATTGGGTAGAAAAATCCACATTGCCCACACAGCCCATGGGTGTTTGGTTATTGGGTTAAAAGTAAAAATAATTTAAGTGTAATTTCTTAATTGGATAGTTTATCCTTAAAAGGCCTTGTAGAGAGAGACAGGGGCCATTTTTTTAGTTTGTTAGCTTGTAGTGCTGTAGAACCCTTGGTTTGTGAGACTGTAACATAGATAAGAACTAATAAACATCTGAGTCTGAACAAGAAATACCATCTCGAGCATTTAATCCTGATTCTAGCAAAAAGAAGATGAAATTCAACACCTTTCTGCAGGGGAACTTGGGAGACCAGGATGTCCTGGGACATCTCAGAGAACAGCAGTTGCACCTGGACAGGCAAATTTATTGAGTCTCATAAGTCCACTCTGCCACAAAATTAAACATATCCCACTTTCCTTAGCTTAAGTCCAACACAGTCCCAATGATTTGAAAGGAAAAAAAAAAAAAATATATATATATATATGTACATAAACTGGAATCAGAGTCATTGAGGTTTAAAAAGACCTCTAAGAACATCAAGTCCAACCATTAACCCAGCACTGCCAGGTCCACACTAAACCATGTTCCTGTTTTTTGAACACTTCCCTGGGCAATGAATCCACCACTTCCCTGGGCAGCCTGTTCCAGTGCTTGACCTCTCTATATAATCAAATATACACAATATTTTCCTCAGCACTCAGCTCTGGTGGGATGATGTATTAGAGAGCATTTTTAAAGGATTTTTCTTTGTGTTTCACTAACTCTGATGGTAAATAGAACCCAGGGAGTGAATGCTGTGCTCAGGGGAGGGCACAGAGCAGGAACAGCAGGAAATTATTGCACACAGCTGATCCAGTGCTCAGGGGTCCTGTCCTGCAAGGTGTGATATCACAGCAGCTTCTGCCTCTTCTCCCTGGGCGTTGACACAGGAGTGATGAGCTACCAGGGAATTTTGGAAATGAGGAAGTCAGCCCTAGGATAGGACTCCAGGGATTTTGAATTTCCCTTCTGTGCCTGCTAAGAATTTTGGTGTGGCCTTGGGCAAGTCATGTAATCAGCATATGCTGGTTAATGAGTGCAGAGCCCAGTGCTGCTGAACAGGGATGATACTGTGTCCCTATCCCCACCCCCAATTTATCCTGTGTGTTTGCACTACAAGGCTTTAAAAATGGAGGGTCAGCTCAGGGTAGGATCTCCAGTGCAAAAGAACTTAATTTTCTGTTAAGGCCTGCAGGGCTTCTATAACAAAAATAATGAAAAATAACTATAACTATAACCAGGAGACACAATCAGCCCTGTTGTTGCATGGCTCCCTGAGACCTGAGTTTTAAACTAAAGCTCCTCAGAACACCCTGAACAGTGGGTTAAACTACCTCCTCTATTAACCTCCCCATTATTTGTCAGGTTAATTCCTTGGCCTGTGGCCAGATTTGTCATTCCAGCAGAAAACAAACAAACAAACAAACCAACCAACTTTATTATGTACAGTTCCAGCTTGTTCATTTTCTGTCAGAGACTTACTTAATGGTTGTGCTAAACTGCTCATTGTGCACAGCAAACACAACTGTTCCACAGGTTGGTTCAGTTTTCGCTGCACAACGTCCACACTTTTGGATTTCACCAGGAGTCATTTTTGCACCCCTGTGATCCACAGCAGTGGAGCTGCAAGTGCAGGGAGGATGTTTGGGAATTCGTGTATGGCCTGGAAACCTCCTTCACCTCGGGCTAAGAGCTGGTCTTTCCCCCTTTATTGAGGTGTTCCCCCTGTGGAATGATGAGAAGCCCCACTGGGAGTGAAGCCCTGGAGCTGTTTTGGGGTTTGCTTACCCAGGAAGGAGGTCAGGAACCTGAAGTACTTGGGGCACGGCCGCACCACGACTTCTCCCACCTCTGCTTCAGGCCAGCACGTGATGTTGTCCCACTGCCTCCTGCAGCCTGGGGAAGAGAGAAAAGCACATGGTGGAGCACTCAGGAGTGCTGGAGGCAGCAGAAAAAACTCTGCAAAGGTGTGTAGAGCCCCTCAACCCAGCACAGGCACCTTTTGGAATGAAACCCCACAGAAATATTTCCTTTAAACATGCAGCTTTTAGCTCCCCCGGTCCCTAAAATTCAGCGCTGTAATTTTCCAGATATCAGTATGGAAAGAACAGGAGATAAGGGAAAAGAAAAAAAGAAAAAAGAAAGAAAAAAAAAGGTAAATCAGGCTTGATACAAGAACAGTGTCTTCTCCTAGCCTAAAAAGGAAGAAATTCCCAATTAAATATTTATATTCCTTGCCCTTGTCACTTCCTGTTGCATTAAAACACCTGATCTGAAACCTTCTCTGTTTCCCCCAAATGCCACCGTTTTTTCTTCCCATTGTAATGGCTGTGCAGCTCTCACAGCAGGAAAGGGACACAGATGACAATCAAGGGATCAAGGACCAAAACCCCTTCACCAGAAGCAGTTTTCTTCTTAAAAAGGGAAAAGACACAAAACACTGCTGGAGACTGAGCAGGGACAGTGCTCTGGCCAGGAGATGATCCCTATGGAAGAGTGAGGGAAGGTCCTGGGCTATCCAAGCTAGGAAAGAAGGAATAACCAACATAGGCAGGAAACACAGAGTTTTGTCAAAATGAGGCATTGCTGAAGATTTTTCTGGGTAGAATAAAAGCTTTTGTGGAAAGAAAAAAATGCCATGTCCTTTTTGCAGATTTATAATGTTCTGATTTTGCCCTTTTATTTCTCAAAAGGCATTAATAATACCCCATGCATGCTGCATTGTTGGATCACGTAACATTAATGCTGAAGCCAAAAGGAGTTGGCAGATCTGAATTAAAAAAAAAAAAAAGGGAATCAAATAAATTTTTATGTCGATATGTTACCATTTTAGATTTCTTAGCAGAATTTTGACATTTTCCCCCCCTGCTTTATATTTCCAACAGCCAGGCACTTCAGCTGCTGCCTGGGTGAGATGGATGGGTTGTCAGCAGAGCTCCCTGCTCTCAGTTATTTGTCACACCCCATCAGATGGAAATGCTCCCCCAAATGTGACTCACACACTGTTGAGGTCAGCAGCCCCACACCGGAGAGAGACTGGGATGTGGAGAACAAAAGTGGTGAGGAAATGTTGAGGAAATACTTCTCATGTGCCAGCAAAGGGAGCTGTGAACACCCCTGTCAGGCTGCACTTGTTGGTGATTACACCCTGCTCTGAAATTCCTCCTTTAAATCATCTTTTACTCCTTGAGCTAAGGGAAGGGCTGGTGTCATCACCAGCCTGTGCAGATCTGCCTCAGATCAATAGGGAGCACACAGAAATGCTTTGAAGCTGAAAAAGAACCCTTAGCTCGCATTCAAAGTGATTTTACAGGGTTTTTTTTCCCTCCCACCCTCTTCTTTCATGAACAAACTGAATTTTTCAAATGAAGTCCTGAGCTGAGTTTATCGGAGCCTGAAAAATGGAATAACTGATGGGATCTCCTGCATGCAGCTCCCCTGCAGAGTTCATTAAAAGTCAGGTTTCAGGCCCTTATATCAGGTACCCAGCTCAGTCCTCACAGCCTCACACTTATCTCCTACTGAACAGCCAGCAGCTCCTAAACTGTCAGGATATTAAAGATTCCATGGAAAATGATTCCATGGCAGAGAATTTCACGTTCTACCATCTTTTCCTCCACCAACTGCAGTAAATTGGAGTGCAGCCATTACCTCATGACAGGTTATAATACAAAATAAAAGCCACCTGATAGCATCAGATGGCTTTTTAAATGCTCTGAATTATGCACTCTGAGAGTTTTGGTGATCTGTATCTTTTTCTCTGTTGACATTTTTCAGCACCACCTGTGATGTGTGAAGAAAGCTTTTAGGAGCTCACTTTTGTAGCACAAAGCTTTTATTTATTTATTTATTTTCTGATTAAAAGAAAGTGAAACTGCTTTTGAAAGACACACAAAGTGCATTTTTACAAATTATTGCTTGTGTGAACACACCCTGTACCTGCCCTTTAGCTCTTACAACACCAATCTTCCTCATCCCTGCCCCGGACACGCTGAAAATATTTCTGCAATAAATAAAAAAGGCAGTGGAAACCAGAACTCTGGCTGGCAGTGCCTGTCACCACAGGATCAGCAGATCTTGGAATGGTTTGGCTTGGAATGGATCCTAAAGATAATCTCATTCCAAATCTCTGCCACTTCCCCAGGTTGCTCCAAGCCCCATCCAGCCTGGCCTTGGACACTTCCAGGGATTCAGGGGCAGCCACAGCTTCTCTGGGCCTGTTCTAACAGGTCTGTGTCTTTCTTGTGCTAATTATCTGCAGGTCAGAAAAGTCAATAATTCTTAGTGAGTTGAAGAGAATAACTAGATTTTAAAGGATTGGAACAGTTGAAGATTGACACCTGCAAAATGCTTTACATGCACAGTCCAGTGCTGTAATCATCCCATCACAACTTCAGGTAAAACTTTGTGCCCTTTCATCTGACCCAGCACACAGACAACCTTTATCTAGGAGCCTTCCAGAAAATGCTTTTCTTCCTCCCAAACTGATAGACTTTATCCTGGAAAACTGCTGGGATCAGGGGGTTGGCAGGCAAAAATCTACCATCAGCTCACCATCAGCCTTGGGTCACCACTGCCACCACAGACTCCAGGGAGCAGAGACCTCCCAAATGAGGGATAATTTTCTATTTAAAAGTTGAATGAAATAATAAAAAATACCAGAGAAAGATTCTTTTTCTCTGATAAATCTTGTAAATTAAATGTAATTGGATTTTGATTCTGAACTCAGGAAAATTTTTAGAATTCACAGCCTCCTGTGCCAAGGCATTGCACAGTTTAAATGTCCACTGACAGAAAAAATGATATTCTTTTCTGAATTCACTTTGAGCCTGCTCATTGCTGGTTTCACAAGGAACTGCTCAGTTCTTTTACAAAGACAAAAATATTCACAGCCTCATTTATCAAGGAGCCTTCCAGAAAATGCTTTTCTTCCTCCCAAACTGACAGACTTTATCCTGGAAAACTGCTGGGATCGGGAGGGTTGGCAGACAAAAAATTATCTGAGAGCAGAAACAGCTGCACTGTGCCTTGAAAGGAGGAAATCCCTCTCTTCCCTGTGGCATCACTTGGATACAGCAGAGATGACAAGTCTGGCCTGATCACATTGTGTTTGGGGATTTATAAGTGATAATGTTGTCTTCTACCTTCCACTCCAGGGTCTGCAGGGAGGATGCAAAGGTATTTATCAATCCTCACCCAGTGCAGCAAGTGCCAATGAGCTACAAACACACCTACTCTCCATTTCCATCAAAAGAACTGCTCTGGTCATGTGCCTGTCCCAAAAACCCACGGGATACACACTGCCAAGGGCTGTGCTTTGCCTTGGGAGGGATCCCAGGTGAGCCTGGAGGAGCTGTGTAAAAACCAGTGTGTGGCTTTTCCAAGTCAACAGCACTTACCACCTCTCTGGGTGGCTCAGGTGCAGTCTTTAAACTCTTGTCATTATAAAAATAAACTTTAAAAATTTAAATTTATTTTTTTAATGAAGAGGGTTTTTTTTTTCCTTTTTAATTATTTTAACTGTGGCTCCCACACCCTCAGCTTTGCTCTACCCTTCCTTGCCAGACCACAAAGTGCTCTCTGGAGCTGAATATCTTCTTCTGGAGGGCTGCAGGGAGAAATCCTTCATGCCTCTAAAGAAGCTGGAGCTCAGATCCCTCTATCCAGCAGCTCAGCTTTCCTCTCTGCAAGCCAAATACCCCACAAGCAAGCCAAGGGCTGCAGTAGCCTCACTTAGAGCCCTCCTCTAAGAGGTTCTGGCTCAGAAGCAGCTGAAGACCAGCGATACAGTGCTGGCTGCAGGGCATTGGGAGGCCCCAGCACACCTTTCCCACTGTCTCTGCTAAAAGTGGATCAGAGCTCTCATTTCCTCTCCCTTTGAAAGGTTAATAGACAGAAAACAGGTCAATTATCACGAGGCACACTGGTTTGCAGAACTGGCAGACCGGAGCATAAAAACCCATTTATTGGAGTCATATCTATGCTTTACAGCAAGTCGTGGTCAAAGCTTATCTAGGAAGCAGCAGAGAACGACTTTCCCTCATGAATAAACATGAATTCCAGAGCTTTGGCACGGGACTTGGTTTGGCTGAGGGAAGAAATGAATGGCAGCAGGCTGGTGCCAGGCACTCCCTGAAGCCAGGTGAACTCCCAGCTCAGGGAAAAACCCTCTCAGCACATCAGTCATTCACTGAATCATGGAAAAGATTGGAAAATACCTCCAAGGGCATCAAGTATAACTTTTGACAGAACACCACCCCCCAAACCCTCACACCAAATTCTCCCTAATGCATGAGGGGTTACTCCAGGTCTCTTCTAACAGACATTCCCACACATTTTGCTCCTGGAATCCCTGTTCAGATGCAGAGATGTCCATTTGATGCCTGGGGTGTCTCAGGAGCTCAGAACCCACAGGGATAAGAGCAAGGCAAAGGCACAGCTCAGTTAAGCCAGGCTGAGCAATCCCAGGGCACCATCACAGCCTGGTGTGCTGCAATAAAACCTCATTTTTCACTCCAATTTCATACCAGCAGGCAGTTTCCAAGCTCTCAGGGCTGTAAACAGCCATGGGGTGACATTTATTGTCCCCCTGACAAGCCCAGCCTCGGTGCTCACCCGTGGCTTGCCTCGTTACAAACGTCTCATTACAGCCAATTATCACTGCATCAATCTCCCCGTCCCAGCTGAGCACTGATCTCTCGCCTGACTGAGGGAAACAGACTCCAAAGGATGGTGCCTGCAACAATCCATAACTCAGCACCACACAGGCAGTTTGAATTTAATCTCAGTGGAGGAAAACCCACCATCAGCCTTGGGTCACCGCTGCCACCACAGACTCCAGGGAGCAGAGACCTCCCAAATGAGGGATAATTTTTTTACTTAAAAGTTGTATGACATAATGAAAAGTGCCATAGATACATTGTTTTTCTCCCATAAATCTTGTAAATTAAACTCAATTAGATTTTGGTTCTGAACCCAGGAAAACTTTTAGAATTCACAACCTCCTGTGCCAAGGCATTGCATGGTTTGAGTGTCCACTGACAGAAAAATGATACCCTTTTCAGAATTCCTTTTGAACCTGCTCATTGCTGGTTTCACTAGGAATTGCTCAGCTCTTTTACAAAGACAAAAATATTCACAGCCTAACCACAATATCCCTTTTCCTGGGGAGAAAACCCATAAAAATCCTCTTTAATATCCCTCCTCGGGCATCTCTTTTTCAAGCTGAAATGTCCCAGCCTATTTAGTAGCTTCCAGCATGGAAACAGCTCCCTATCATTTCTTCCTTATATCTTTGGTGGGTTTAATTCCATCCCATCCTGCCCTGGGCTTGCAGAGTAGGGTTTTTCCCTATTTTCCTGTGACAGATTGGGTTTGACTGGGGTTAGTTTGGCTCTGAGGTTTCACTAAATGCATCCTCCCTCTCTTCCCTGAAAAAGTCACAGCTGTGCTCTCCTGTCCCCAGTCCCACTCACACTGCAGCATCCTTTGGGCATCTCTCCTTCCCCCAGCTCCATCTCATCACCTTTTTTTTATTTGCATCACCATTGACAGTCTGCTCTGTGCAGCCACCCCATCCCCTGAGATCTCCCCTTCCAGCTTTTCCACAGCCTTTTGTTTTAATTTCTTGCCCGTTGTGCTGCCTGCTCTCACTCCAGCACTGCAGGCAGGATGTGACAGGGAATCCACCCAGCTGAAGGAAAGCCACAATCCTGCCAGGGATGTGACCCCTGACACGGTGGCATTTCCTTCCCACCACCCACGAGCTCTGCTGGTGCTCTGATGCTCCTGTGCTCATCACTCACTGAGGGATTTGCAGCTCCAAGTCAGCACAAAAGGGATTTGGGCAATCACAGAAAGCAAAAAGGATCCCAAAATCCAGGATAAGTGAAGAGAGTTTTCTTTGGGCTTTGCCTCAATATCTGTGGCAAGACAGAAACTGTGACTTCATTTTTCCCACTCTGTACAAATTGGGCTTGATAATCTTAAAGGTCTTTTCCAACCTTAAAAACTCCCCAGTTCTATAACAAGAAAACCATAAATTACTATAAAACCTGCTTTACACTTCTGCAAGCAGAAGCTCTCCAAGCACTCAACAGGAATATATGAGGAAATAACTTTCTTCCCAAACGTTTGCAGAAATTTGACTCAAAGACACGTGAAGGAAACCTCACCTTAAAGGCCCCAGACTGAGTCATTCTAATCAGCGTGAAAGAAATCACCAGTCACTGTTGCTGGAGGATGATTTTTAAGCATGAAAATCCTATGAGATTTTCCATCAACAGCATCTATTAGGAAACAATTTTGTTTTTTTTTAAAAAAGTTTGTAATCTTTCAGCCCTTTTTAACCAACAAACTAAATAAACACTGGACTTTTTTAATCCCTCCTTTTCATAAATCAAATTTGTGAGCTGAGCCCTTCTGCCTAACTCCAGAACATGTAAACTGAAAGAGAAGATCCAAGATTTCAGATGAAGGTTTACACAGGGTGTTGCCAAAAACATGACTTATGTCCTCAGCAGCCTCTAAAGAAGATCTCCAGTGCTCTGACACAGAGCATGCTTAAAGGATTATTCCAGGGTTTCCTCACTCAAATCCCTCTGCTCTTCCAGGAGCTGTAGACAACTGGATTTATAGAGAATCAGACTTTGAATTCAGGTACCTTTCTAGATGTTTTTTCCCATATTGGTGTCTCCAGAAAGGAATTCATAGCGAAGATGAGTGGCTCAACCTCTAGGAATGCTTTTCTCAACATCATTTATGGTGTATGCAATATTCCCCATATACTTATCCCAGGTAAAAAGGGTGGATACCATCATGACAGTGCTCTGATACAGTCAATGTTAACAGAAAAGCAAAAAGTAAAGACGAGGAAGGAGATTTTTTTTTTTTTTAACCAGAAATCTCAAGGGATTTGAGAGGGACAAACACAAGCTGCTGTCAGAAACAAAACCTCTGGATACATGGCTTTAATCTGAGCCATTATCCAGGGCTTTGAAAATGCTTTGAATTTATTTTCCATTGGCCTGCAGCAATGGCACTTTCTCCTTATTTCTATAACATTTGCATGGCTAAGGCTGTGTGCATCTATCTATTATTTCATGTTAAAAAGAAAAGGAACCAAAACCTCTGCTGGCATTTAAAAATGTGACACACTCTCCAAACTAAAATGCCTTTTCCAACACAAATTTATGTCCACTAAGTGGCTGCTAATCCCAAAAAACCCTGGGACAGCTGTTCCCAAGTCAAACAAACCCTGCTGCTTGGTGGAGAGCTTCCAGCCAGCAGTCAGCAACAGGCAAAACCAAGGCACAGCCTCCACCCCTGCTGTGCTTTAAGGCAGAAAAGAGATGTTGGGACATCTTAATATTTGTGGAAAGGTGAGGTTAAGGCAAAAATCAGCTCTTAGCTCCACAGGGAGGAGTGATGAGGTGCTGTGTTGGAATTTCATCCTGGTTTTGGTGGGCATTTGGCACTTCAGGTGAGTGGGTGGGCTCAGACAAGCAGCTGAGGGACCACTGTTGGAAGCTTGGAATCAGTAAGATTGGAAAAATATTTTAAAGCCATTGAGGCCAGATTCACCACTATGCCACATCCCCAAAACTCAACTGGGAATTAGCAGAGCTCACTGGAGAGGTGGGCAGTGGGTCACGGAGCAAGGATGGACAGAAAAAGAACCATTTTTAGGAAAAATCTTGCTGATTGCTGTTTCCTCAAAGATAAACTCCTGATCTGGAGGAACAGCATCGGCTTCAGGGCAGATCAAAGCAGCCAACACCAAAGTCTGGGGTTGGTTCTCAGGGTTCAGGCTGGATTTACCACTGTGACAACACGCTCCTCTCCTCATGTGTGGGAACTGACAGTGGTCAGAACACAGATTTTTAGGCTTCGGGCAGTAGCTTGGGCCTGTGGGAAAGCCAAGTACAGAAAGAACTCTCTCACACTGGCCTGGGAAATCATAAGGAGGAATCAAAACAGTCCTTGGAAGGTGAAAAACCGTTAAGGTGGAAAACCGTTAAGGTAGAAAACTTTTAGCAGCTAATGTTTTTCTAACTTGTTTAACTTGTAAGAAACGGTTGAGAGGTGTTGCTCTAAATGACCAATCATATTGATTGTACCCAAACACTGTATAAAAAGAGTCTGTCTTTCAATAAATCTTTGCTATAAGCCCTCTGAAGAACCAGAGTTCTATGTATCATTTTTTGAGCCGTCCCAAATCGTAATGATACTCGTGTTTTGGGGTCCAGCTTTCACAGCAGAGACTGCAAAGGTTCTCCTCTGAAAAACCCAAGGCAGATTTCTTTATTTTGAGTTTCCAGGGAGTGGGTTCCACCTCTGTAAGAGCTGAAGCATGAAGGTGTTTGGGAAGAGTCCCAGAGAGATGAGGTGTGGGTTTGAGAGAATTTTAGCCTGCTTAGCAGCTGCTAACATTTTCTCAAGGAAAAGTTTTTTAAGAAAGCTTTTTCTTAAAACAGTCTTAGTAAACAACTATTTTTTCTCAAAACAATTTTTGTTTTGCTAGTGTTTTCTGGTTTTGTAGTTTAACTAACAGCATTAAAAAGGGGTCATTCCTATTCACCAATCATGTTAAGTCTGTATCGAAACACCTTATAAAAAGTAGTAAGAATTAGACAATAAAAAGCCTTCTTTTTCTATACCTTTTGCCTTCTGAATTATTTTGAGTCTTTCATGTCCTACAACAACAATGAAGGAATGGGGAAGGAAGACTGTTTGGAAGGACCTGTCCCACTGTGTATCGTGACCATTGCCAAAGAACTGGGAGAAAAATTCCTGTTAAATTAAAAGGGAGCTTGACTTTGCTACTGATCCTACATGAGAGTCTGGGGTTTAAGGTCTTGATGTCCCATGGCTGAATTTCCTACTGCTGTAGGAGAGGCCACTATGTCAAGGAATGGAGGGGACTGATGTTGTATCTGGGAGTTGCCCAGTGCTGCTGGTCAGAGCAAGAACGGAACTAAGAGGCTCTTTGTATCACCCAGGCTGGAGTAATAGGAAAAAAAGTAAATTAAAAATTAATAAAAGAAAACATGGCAAAAAGTCCACCAGGTGCTTTTGGCTTCAGAGAGACCATCAAGATCAAATACGTTTCAGACTGAATCGAACTGGTTTTTCTTGAGTATGTTGATAGAAGTTTGATTTAGGGTTTGATTTAGCAGACCAACAGCTGTAATTTAATGCCATTCCTGTTGTCCTAGGATTTTTTAAGAGGTTGATGAACATGGTACGAGGATTATGAGAGCTCCACACAACTCTGAAATGACAGAACCACAGAATCTTTGAGGTTGGGAAAGACCCCCAAGGTCACCAAACCCAACCACCAACCCAGCCCCACCACGTCCCCCACTGATTCACGTCCTCAAGTGCCACATCCACAGTTTTTCCCCACTGTAGCCCTGGTTTGTGCCTGACATGTTTTGGTTTCTGAAATTCCTTTCCCAGGGAATTTTCTGTAAACAAGAGACATGTTTTTGTGATGGCAAATTTGTTTTCATTCTTTCCCTGGGAGGGACTTCTTCCTGATGTCCCTCTGGTTTGACCAATGTGATTGGAGAGGTTTGTCTTTGTTTCACCAATCAAATTGGTCTGTGTAGAATAGCATAAAAAAGGAGACACTTCCCAAGAATAAAAGAGTCATTTTCAGCCTTCTGAAGTCAGAGTCTTTGTGCCGTTGTGGTGTACAACAGCATCACCCCACCCTACCCTGGGCACTCTCTGAGAGAATTCTTGAGCAGGATCAGCCCCGTGGTGCCTTCTCCAGCACCTGGAGAGCTGCTGATAACAGGATTGTCCCACAAATCCCACCACCACTTCATCTGCCCCAGCAGGGCTTATGCAACTGGGAAGTGAGAATTCACTTGAACTTTTCCAAGCAAGGAACTATTAATTATTTCTTATCTTGCTGCACTATAAACAGATGGTGATGCATAAACAAGCTCCTAATTTAAACTTCGTCAACTGGTTTTTTTTTCCAGCTTGATTTTTAATTTCCATATGTTCACTGCTTCTCCTCCCATCAAACTTGCTTTGACTTCTTTAGGAGGGACTGACAGAGTCCCCCCAGGCTCCAAATTTTGTTTTTCAAGCCAACCTACACTGTGGAACAGCAAAAGCAATATTCAGAGTTTAAACAGGATGGGCCATTTCCCACCTGGATTTTTTTTCACAATGGTGATGATGAGCTTGCAGGATTCATTTCTATCTCACAACAAGGGTGAGGCATGTGCAAGTTAAGGAGATGTGAACAGGCGTTGGGAGGGGGAATGGCCCTAGGTTTTTTTTTTTCAATGTTTTCCATTTTTTAGACTTTTTAATTGGGTTTTATTCTGTTTCTAAGACAGACAGGGCTAGAGAGCAAACAAAAAAATGAAGTGTTGAAGGACTAGGGGCATCAGGACAGGCTGGATGCGGCTTGGAGGAACCTGGGATAGTGGAAGGTGTCCCTGCCCATGGCAGGGGGTTGGAATGAGATGAGATTTAAGGTCCCTCTCAACCCAAACCGTTCCATGATTCTGTGATTCCATGAAGGCTGTCCTTCCTGCACAGCTCTTGGGTCTCCAGAGCTGCTCATCCCACCCAGACACGAGCCATGGCTCCTTATTCAGCTGCTATCCCTAAATAACTCTCCTGCTTCTGAAAGAGTATCTGACTGCAGAGCAAATTAATTAGCAATAATGGGATAAACAGATAATGAGCTGAGCCAGCCGACCTAGACCTGATTGATTTTCCTGCCCTTTTAACAAAGAGAGGGCTACCTCTTTTTATTTATTATCATTTCAATTGTGTGCTTCAGTTTAAGCTGAACTGTGTGTAAATTACAACCATGGAGAAGGGAAGCCTTCTCAAAAACAAACACAGAAAAATTTCTCTGTGCTCTGGGACCATGACATAGAAGAAGCAAGAGAAAGTCAGCAGGGAAGCAGTGCAGTGGTGATTCCTGCCTTGCAGCCTTCAGGAGCTCAGCCACATTTCACAGAGAGGGATTTGCCTCTGTCTGTGAGTCTGGGAAGCAAAGCCCCTTATCCCAACCCTTGGGAGAGCTTCCCCACTGCTGCCCAGTGCATTATCAGCTGAGCCCCCACTGTGCTGCACATGTATGTCCCAGCTGGAAAAGCACCTGGAGCTAAATCCCAGCTTTCAGTGAGGCTGGGATTGCATTCCACACTTCTCTGAGATACAGAATCATGGAATAGTTTGGGTTGAAAGGGACCTTTAAAGGTCATCTTGTTCAACCCCCTTGCCACGATTTCACCTCATCTGGCCAAATCCCCTCTCAGCCAGTGAACAGCAGCACTGAGACTATCTGTGAAATGTGGGTTTTTTCCTACACACAGCTCACTAAGATTCCCCTCATTTTAAATAATTTGACAACAGGTGAGATTCATCACATCCTGAAAGAGATACCTGCACCTGTATGGAGCACACCAGAGATACCCAAAACCAAGTGGAAATCCCTCTCCAAAAGTCATTCCATGGCTGTTTGCCCATGTGAATCTGGTCTCTGTCTACCTATTCCTGATTTGAATGGCAGAGAATCCCCTCCTGTGCTGAATCACGTGTGTCATTTGATGTTTTTGCTTGTCATTTCAGCAGGGAGTTAAAGAACACCAGGGCACAGCAGTGCCAGGCCAGTCCTGCTCATGAAATCCAGCCCTGTGCTGCAACACAACACACATCCCACACACCCTTCCAGAAACTGGGCAAGCTCTGCCACGAGGTCCATAAAACTCTCCTTCCTGCAGACCTGCAGTGAGGCTGTTGGGTGTCCTCTGATGGTTAAAAATTCCCTTAAAAGCTCAGACTTTGATCTCATTGCTTGTTTGGTTCTCCTCTGTACACACTGCCAGCTTCAACTGCTTTTCCCTGTGGATTTCCCCCTCACTGCAGCCTTGCCTGTGCTGGAAAATAAACCAAACAAGCTTCAGAGCTGGGCAATATTTTGTGACCCCTGGGCTGTAGAATCCCAGAACCATCAGGGTGGGAAGACACCTTTAAAATTATCAAATCCAACTGTCAAACCTCCTCAAATGTGGGTAAATCCACAGGTACTGAATCACACTCCTAACAGGGAATAGTGGGATACACATGGATCATCTCTTTCCAACCCCCTGCCATGGGCAGGGACACCTTTCACTATCCCAGGTTACACCAAGCCCTGTCCAACCTGGCCTTGGACACTTCAAGGGATGGAAAAAGTTTAATCTGAAAAGAAAGCCTGGGTTTCATGCATGTTCAGCCTCTGTGAGAAAGGGAAGGGTGTTTGAAGAAAAAAAATAAAAAGAGGGTTAAGAAGGACATTATTCTTTATCAGTGGAAATCTACCTGCTTAACCCAAGCCAGTGATCAACCTCAGCACCACCAACAAGTGCTCTTAACAAGTGACTAATCTGTCTGACACATCAAATTACAGCTGTGATTAAGCCCCTCTGATCAATACAATTGATAATGGCTCCTAAACAAAGCTTTCTTTCCAGAATGTACTGAGAGACTGTTTATTTCCACTCATTTGATTAGAAAGGATGACAAATCCCTCGTTAAAGCTCACGTGATTCTCCTTTTCCTGAAAAGGTGAGGGAAGTGCAGAAGGCAACACAACTACCTGGCCATAAATCCAAGTTTTACACTGCAGATCACAGGGAGCCTCAGTTGCTTTCCATCCTCCTGTTCTGGGGAATGGAACTGGGTTAAAATCATGTTTTTCCTCAGAGTTTTACTAGGATTTCTCTTTCCAGCAACACTCAGATGAAACAGTCATCACCTTCATATGATCTCATATCATCACCTTCATGGGATTTCTCTCCAACAAACCTCCCCCTCCCCCCCAACCGTCAAAGTCCAAAGTTTGATTTTACAGCTCAGCTGCATTTATTGAGTTATGGAGCCCCACTCCAGAAAAACACTTTCTTTGACCAACTTGTGCTCACATGCTGTGATCACTCTGAAGGGGAAACACATCCTATGTCAGCACTTGGAAATCATCTGTCCACACAGCACATGACAGAGCTCTCCATACACCCATTCACAGTAACTCATTTAGAGCCAACAATTCTGTTATTTTCTGTTGCCTCCAGGGCAGTTGTGAGTGTCTGGATAATAAAGTCAGGTATTGAGCTCCTAAATACCTGCTGATGATTTGGGGTAAATGGATGCCAACTGCTTTCCACAAAGGAAAAGATATTAAAATCATCTCCTTCCAACCCTCTTCAATGGGCAGGGACAAATTCCACTATCCCAGGGTGCTCCAAGCCCTGTCCAACCTGGCCTTGGACACTTCCAGGGATGGAGCAGTCACAGCTTCTCTAGGAACATGTGCCAGGCCTCACCACCCTCTCAGGAAAGAATTTCTTCCTAATATCCAATCTAAACCTGCTCTCTGTCAGTTTGAAGCCATTCCTCCTTGTCCTGACACCCCATTTCCAGGACTGTCTCCATGGACAAAACCATTTTTCTGTGCTCAAAACTGCAATTTCTGAATCACCCCAATTCATCAGTAGTGACTGGTGGAAATGCAGATTTATCCCAGACTGATATTTCAGCATTCCATCAGGGGAAAAACAAAACCCTCCAAAGGATTTCTATGTACTTGCTTTGGGCATTAATGACTTGCAACATGGCTGTGTGTCTTTACTTCAGAATTGGGAAAAATATTTGCATTGGTTTAGTTCTGTTGTTACAGAAAAAAAAAAAAAAAAAAGCTGTTTTGGATCAAACTTTGCAATGAGAAAAACCATTCTGGAAAAGCAGAAAAAGTATTATCACTTCAATTATTTATTTTCCTTTTAAGTATTGTATTTAATTTGATTTCTTTAAATATCCATGAAAATGAAATGAAGCATTTAGCTGGCTTTCAGACGAAGGCTTTTATCCACCCTGAGTTCTCCCTTTACTGGATTCCAGAAGAACATTTCTTCAAAAGGCTCCATTTAACTGTACAGGGGCACTTGAAACAGCTTCCAAATCAAAGACAACCATCCCTTAGTAGATAAAAAGAGGGACCAAAAGCCTTTTTGGCATCCAGTGAAGCTCCTCCTGGGAGCAGCTTGTCCCAGGATTCTGTTCCATCAGAACAGCCCTTCAATCTGTGGCCTGGCTGCAAACATTGCCAATGGAGAGTTTCAACTTTTCCCTCCTTTGGGAGGAGGGATGCAAATTTCAAGTGAGATTTGAGATTCATCTTCCCAGCCCTTTTCCCAGAAAAATTATCCCTTCTTTTGGGATCCTGGCAGTCTCACTTGGGTGCCTACACAGTCTTTACTCACAGACATGGGGCTGGTAACTTGGGAGAAGCATTTGGAAGGGGAGAAATCCAACTGGATGCCTTAACCTGGGGTCCTACAGCTTGGTTGCAGGACAGGGTGGGATGGGATAGGATGGGATTGGATGGGGTGGGGCAGCACCAAAACTTTCCTCCTTTCCTGATCACTGAAGCAGGAAGAGGGTTAAGGAGAGCAAAGACCCTTCCAGGGGTGAGGTGTGGTGAGAGCTCCACGAAGAAGGAGAGGATCTCAGCTGCCTGTCCCAGCTCCAGAAATACTTCACATCCTTGGGGCACCCACTGCTTCAGCGTGAGGACTGGAGCAATTTTGGCATAGGGAAGGGAGGGCAGTTCAGTCAAAGGACATGGTAACAAAGACTTCTCTTGAAGTAATCCAGGGCCTGGAAGAACTTCAGGCTTTCAGTTCCCAAGGAAAAATCAGAAAAAATCCAGTTCAGAGAGGTGGACAACTGTGATTAAACCCACTGAAACACCTTATTTAGGCTTTCCCAGCCAGGAGCCTGCAAGAGAACCTGCAGAGCTGCTGGAACTCCTGTCTGACTGAAGTGTGCTTTGGAAGCACCCATTTCTCTCCCTCCTGAAGAGCAGCTGGAAGAACCCTTACTCCAGCAGCTGAAGGGCTGTGAAATGACCAGGACAAGGCAGCTGTGGGTTTGTGGGCAGGGAGTGTTGCCATACCTGAGGTCTGGTTGTCCCAGGTCAGCTCTGCCAGGCACTGGCTGCGCTCCTCCTCGATCTCCTGCATGATGCTGCACTCCGGCCGCGTGCCGGACACCTGCAGGGGGACAGAAGGGGACAGTCAGCAGAGCCCGTCCTCAGGGAGGCATTCCTGGGGATTCATGGCCTCCAGAGCAAGCTGGAGCTCTCCAGGACCATTGCACATATGTTACATTTATTACAGTTCTGGTTTCTTTTTCCTCTGCTGAGGTCAGGATTAAGACGCAGACATCGAGTTCAGACTTGGTTGTTTATTATCTCTTATCTATGTACAGTCTCACAAGGCAAGTTAGAAAACAAAGGTAAAATGGAGAGCTTCTAACTCTCTCCAAGGTTATTTAAGTGATAATTACCCAATAATGAAGTGACACCTATATTATTTATATTTCTGACCCAATAATGACCACCCAAGGCCCGCAATGTGGACCTTTTTCACCCAATTACAGAAAACCACCCAAACCCATGAAGAAGAATGAAGAAGAAGGTGAAGAAGAAGGACAAAGACAACACCCAAACCCCTTCATCTTGACTCACATGCATTACTACATACCAAAACCCCAAAATTTAAGTTTCCAGAATTCCAGCATGCACCCAGTCTTTTACAGAAATTTTTTGTCACATTTCTGTGCAAGGCATGATTTGGAGTAACACCTGTAACTGTGTCTTTACTTTGTTTTGACCTAGGAAAATCAAATACTATGCAAAAATCCATTTTCATTGAGACAAAGATTCCCAATTCTTGAGGTTCATAGGGTGCTTTGGGGAGAAATTTGGTCCAGACACCCCACCCCTCAGTGGGATTCATGATGAATCGTGAAAGATCTGGAGAGACATTTTTTGGGATTGGCCAAATGTCTACCAGTAAGCCGACCCAGCAGGTTGAGAATGGTTTTCCTGGACTTGAGTAGGTCAAACAAATGGTATCCAGGCCTGATGCATTGGTCAAGGTCACCCAAACATTGGTTTTTGGTTGACTCATGGGCAGGAACACGTCACTTAAGGCCAACAATGAAGTATTAAGACACAAGTATGATATCTGATTTGATTTCATATTTCTTTTTGATTTCTTTTCTGATTCTCTCCAAATATCTCCAAACATTTGCTCAAGAGGAGGGAGAAAAACCCAGAGCCTGCTGAAAAAACAGCATTTCCCTCCATTTCCTTAGGAAAAAAGAAGCCCACAACCTATTTTTTTTTTTTTTTCTGATGATCAGGAGCAATTCTGCTGCTTTATGCTCTGCAAACCCTGCCTGGCTAACCAACACCACCAGCTATGTAGGGCAGGGAGACAGCAGCTTGAATATTCATGCCAGGAGCAGTGGGATCTGTGCTTCGTGGTTTATTCCCTGTCTCCTGGCTCTCACACTAATTCAAAGCACAACAAACCCCAAATCAAGGAAAGGACAGACTCTCTGATGCAGATTAGAAGATCAAGGAGCTAAAAACCAGGAAATTCCCAGTGACAAGGCTCTTCCCCCTCGAGTGGTTTCTCCCCAGTCAGCCCCAATCCAGTTGTGTTTGTAGTACAACAGTGGCCATAAATGTCCAGGTAATTAAGTGTGGACTCCTCATAATGTGCAATTCGTGAACTGCCTCAACCATAAAACGTGGAAATGGTGATTTTTACTCCAGAAAAAGGAGCTGGGAGCTCACACATATCTCTGTGTGCCCTTGTCACCAGCATGCCCCCAGCTTGGAGGGGACACCTTGGCCATTGCTATGGCCACAAACTGAGGGTGCTCCAAACCCCATCTCTTTCAAAAGGAAAGGGCATTCAACAGGGAGAAAACTTCTCAGGAATCCAGCTGCAAAGGGGTGGAGAGAAGGGAATGATGTCAGGAGAGATGAGCTTTGGCTTGAGTTTATACTGTCACTGTTAAATGTAATGTGGGAAAAAAAAACATCAGTGGGGTGAACTTCAGGATCAGATCATGAGGACACAGGAGGAACCTCTGCCAGTAAGGAGTGATTGATTCAGTGTCCCCTCTTGAGGGTTTCGGGATAATCATATATTTTCATCAGAAATAGGCAGAGGAAATAAATTAAAATAATAATTAAAAAAAAATCTTGTCTCATTTTAAAATGCATGAGTTATTACTCTGTTCATATATTTGCCAGTCAAGGTTTCAAGACAGAAAGTCCAGCAATCCTTTGAAGGAACAATTTTTTGATGTAAATTTGGGTTAAAATTATAAAATAATTTAACATATTAAATTAATCTCACCATTTCCCAAAGACCTATCCTGCTCTCTTCCTTGTTTCATGCCATGCCTGGTTCAGATTTTAATTTCTTTTAGGTTAGGAATGGGCCTTGATTAGTAGTGTATAAACAATTAATTATTTGGCTTTCTAGTCAAATTAAAAATAAATAAAAAAACAAACACTAGAAGAAGGGGAATCATTTGGAGTTGTCTTCATTCTCAAATATTTCTTTTCCCCAAAGGAAAACAGATCTTTGGAAATTTCATCTTGGCTCATCTGAAATACCATAAATTTATTTTGTTTTGATTTACAGTGCTTCTTGCCATTTTATTTTAACCTTAAAAAAGCACGAGGGGAAGCGTGAGAGATTTGCAGAACACTTGCTGGAAAAATAAAGATTGAAATGTTTTCAAAACATTCTGACTTTTTGAAAGGGAAGTTTTAACTCTCTGGACTTAAATGTTTGCCGGATTCATCTCACATCTATAAATACCTCTGATTTTCACTTTATAAATTAATTCATACGACTAACTGATCAGGGCTGGCAAAGCACTCTGTAGTTCTATAATATATCTGATTTTTTTTAGGCAGTAGATTTTACACCGAGCCCATTAGCAAGTACTTCACTGCCACTTCTTCCCTTCTCTAAAATCTCATGCCTGAATTGGGTAATTGTATATTCACCTCAATTGCCCAATATTTACTTTTGAGTAACTGGTTTTATCACCTTTAAAAAAAAAGGCTCTGTTTTGCAAAGAGGGCTTGTGACAGGCTCAGGTAAACTTGATTATACATAGAATCTTTAAAATCTCATCTTATTTTTGCCATTCAATCCCAAAGAAAATATATGTCAGGCAAACACTGAAGACAAGAGTGTCCAGCAGCAAAAATACCAGAATACAGAAGATCTTAGATTTTGTAGTGCTGGTACTGACTCCTTGTGAGCTGTTAGGGAAGGTGGGTGCTGACAACAATCCCAGACAGAACTTCAAGCTGAGGGCAGAGAGATTGGAAAAGGACCTGGGGGTGCTGGTGACAGAAGCTGAACATGAGCCCAGGTGTGGGCCTCATATTTCTGGGTCTGGGAGATTTTAGCCTGCTAGCAGCTGCTCACTTTTTCCCAAGGAAAAATTTCTCAAGAAAGCCTCTTCTCAAAACAATCTTGGCAAACAACTCTCCTTTCTCAACACAATCTTTCTCCAGGTGGTGTTTTGCTGTTTCTCTGGTTTAACCCATGGGATTAGAGAGGTGTTGTTCCTATTCCACAACCATGTTAAGTCTGTATGGGAACATCTTATAAAAGGTAGTAAGAATTAGACAATAAAGCCTTTTTTCTATGCTCTTTGCCTTCTGAAATATTTGGAGTCTCTCATCTTTCTTTCGTGTCCTACAACGACACCCAGGTGTGCCCAGGTGGGCAGGAAGGGCAGTGACACCTGGATTGGATCAGGAACTGGGTGTCCAGCAGGACCAGGGTGGGGACTGTCCCCTGCTGAGGCCACACCTCCAGTCCTGGGTCAGTTTTGGGCCCCTCACGACAAGAAGGACATTGGAAAGCTGGAGCATGTCCAGAGGAGGAAAATGGAGTTGGGGAAGGTTCTGGAGCACCAGGAGGGGCTGAGGGAGCTGGGAAAGGGGCTCAGCCTGGAGAACAGGAGGTTCAAGGGGGACCTTGTGGCTCTGCACAGCTCCCTGACAGGAGGGGACAGCCAGGTGTGGCTCTTCTCCCAAGTGACAAGACAAGAGGGAACGGCCTCAAGGTGCACCAGGGGATGTTTAGTTTGGGTATTAGGGAAAATTTCTTCACTGAAAGGTTTAACCCTGGCACAGCCTGCCCAGGGCAGTGGTTGAGTCACTGTCCTCTGGAGACACTTAAAATCCACATAGATGTGGCACGTGGGGACGTGGGTTAGTGGTGGCCTTGGCAGTGCTGGGCTAATGACTCCTCCTGATGATCTTGGAGATCTTTCCCAGCCTTAATGATTTTATGATTCTACAAACAGAGAGTGGGATGTATCTCAGCTTCTCTGTCAGTGGGACACATCAGCCTCAGTTTTAGCTGAGTCAGAGCTCTATGTTTAGTCTGACCTGATTTTTTACCATCCCTCTGAGCCCACAGAGAGCCAGCAAACACCAGCTCTGAAGGCTTTCAGCCCACTCCACTGCCCGTGGTTGGATGGCTTCAAACTTAAACACCCAGCACTTAGCTGGAAAAGGCCAGTGATGTGTGAATTTAATGTCCACAGACCTTTAACTCAATCAAGGTCAATAAACAGATCCACACTGGAGGATTTCGATTTATGGCTCATTTTGCACATTAACTAAAGGAGTAAATAAATAACTTTATCACAGCAACCCTCCTTCAGCCTCCTCCATGATAACAGCAATAACTCACATGCCACAGCTGTCACTGACACAGGCTGACAAAGGCAGATGGAATAAAAATAATCCAAAAACATCACAGTTTTGGGCATCATTAGGAAACAGAAAGTGAGGGGGCTTTTGTTGGTGGGTCTTTAGGGTGTCTGTTGAGCAAGGGAACAAGTTCAGCTGCCTTTATTCCCCACCAGGTGACAAAATGTTCATGGTTGGAAAGAGTCCTCAGGAGATGAAAGTCCTGCCTGTCAAAGGGGATATTCCCTGGAGGAGGGCCTAAATAATTATCTTTCTTTGGTCTATTCCTCCTGGAAAAGTTGAATTAGACTTTACAGGCAGCTTTGTACAAACTCACTTTACTACTTCTCCATTCAGGGTTTTTTTTTTTTTTTTTTTTTTTTTTTTTTTTTTTTGTTGTTGTTGTTTTTTGGGTTTTTTTTTTTGTTTTGGTTTGGTTTGGTTTGGTTTGGTTTTTTTTTGTTTTTTTTTTTTTTGTTTGTTTGGTTTGGTTTGGTTTTTTTTTTTTTTGTTGTTTTGTTTTGGGTTGGTTGGTTTTTTTTGTTTGTTTGTTTGTTTGGGTTTTTTTTTTTTTGCTATGTTGTGTTGTTTTGTTTGGGTTCTTTCCTATGGTAAAGGCAGAGATTTTGGGCTTTGGCCTCTTTCACTGCAGTGGGCAACTGGCCACACAGACAAAGGGCTGAGGAGCACATGAATTCACTTTTCCCATCCAAAAAAGTAAATATAAAGCAAAAAGCATGACAAGCTCTGCTTAGCTCATGTTAACATCAGAGGGTGAGCTGCAATCCAGTGCCTTGGGAATATCCATGATGGGTAAAGCTGAAACGTGGTCACCACCCCTCACTGACCCCTCCTGGCATGCCCAAAACCCCGTGGAGAGGTGTGGTGGGTTTCTCAGGGGTTTTCCCACTCATACTCTGATCCCTGAGCAGAAAGATGAAGGGAATGTTTCTTTCTGGATGTGATTTCTTGCAGCCCTGAGCTCTGCAGCAACTCTCACATAACAAGGAGTTGTAACCAAAGTCTTTATTAATGAGAGTTTTCCTTCCCAACAGATCCCAGGAATTGTTAGGGGATTACTGTGCAGTCTGCTGCTGCAAATAAAGCCTTTGTGTACACCCCTTAATTAAATACAATTCCAAGGGTTGCCACAGGCTGAAGGAGCTGCAGAAATGTTTAGTCTCCTCTGCAGGGCCAGAATATCCAGGGGACACGTGGCAGCTCCTCAGAGACAGGTGGGATTCAGGTGGGAACTCAGGGAGGGCTGTGAGCCTGGATGTGTCCCTTTCTCCTGATTCCTGGGCTCACCTGGAGCTGGAACCTGGAGTCTCCATCTCTCACCTGGACTCTCCATCCCTCTCTCACCTGCAGTCTCCCTCTCATCTCTAGATGGAGACTCCAGAGATGAGGACCAGGGTGACCACAGTTCTCGGGTTTGATTTTCTCACCCGAGATTCTGGCTGTTAAGAGTCCTTGGCCCTCTAAAAGCCCTGAGCCACGTTGTGTGAAAAAGCAGAGTCTCCAAGGCCTTGTTTTCAGGTTTCTCGTGTTGTTTATTATTTGATATCTCAAAGTTTTCTCTGCACCCAGCCGAGGTCCGGACAGCGGCTGGGACACGAGGCCACTGCCCCTCGGTGAGGGGGTGCTCTGCTCTTATACAGATAACTACGTGTCCATTATTTACTAATTTGTGCCAATGCCTAGTGCCTATACTAGAAAGGTCACTTGTACCTTAACCCAATCCCCTCAAACTACTTTGTGTCATCACTACCTCAGAAGATGGAGGACGAGGAAGGAGGAGAAGAACTTAGGGCAACACCCTAAATCCTCCATCTTGTCCCCCATTTACCTCTATACTAAGAATCCTAAAACTACAAAATTTTTCACCCCGTGCTGTGCTAAGCACCCTCGAGGTTTGTAATTACTCTCTCAGTGTTGGAAGCCTCTCCCATGGACTAAAATCAAACTCGGTGCCTTTCTGGGCTGTGTGCCAAGGTCTCCAACCCCCCTGGACTGGCTTCACACCCCCCCTGTCAGGGCTCAAATTCTCTTCTTCAGGTCCCAGGTCACCCAAAGGGGTGCCCTGGACTCCGACACACAGTGATAACAGGATTCGGAGTCAAACAAAGGTGGAGTAAGAACTGAAAATGATGGGCTTTCAGATGATGAAATCCCAGCCCTCACCCATTTCTGCTCAGCCCAGTGGAAGTGGACACGAGTTCACTTCTCGTTCCCCGAGTGACAATTTCTCACCATCCCCACCTTCCCAGAGCTTCTGTGAAAACAGGAATGCAAAGAGACAAGGGCAAGTTGCCTTACTGGAGTTCCTGTAACTTGACTTCAGTCACTGCTCCAGGTGGAGATGAGGTTTCTTAACCCTTCCTCACATGAACCACAAAGGAAATGAAAGATTTTAGCAGGCAGGTGCTATTTCAAGCATCAGAAATGAAACCTCCCCCTGGCTTTCATCCATACTCATTATTTGTAGGAACACGGGACTGAAGGAACTTCTCTCAAAACAACCCTGGCTTTGATTTCTTCCATAACTTCATTCAGCCTTGTCTTAAGACTAGATTTTCAGCTTCTTTTTTGTTTTTTTTTTTTTCCTTTTAAACATCCTCAGGAAAATACAGTTTTACTCCTAAAAACCCTCTGAGTGAGCCAAAAAAATACAAATCAAGTATTTTGTATTAAAAATACAAATTGTATTTGTATTTTTGTATAAAAAATTTGTATTTGTATTTTTGTATAAAAAATACAAATCAAGTGAAAGTGCAAGAATGAGAAAAGGAGGACACCATGAATTATTTTTTTTCTATAGTGATGGGTGACACAACTTCCAGCAATAAGGCTGTCAAAAGCTGCAAGAGCTCTGGTGGTCTGGGGAAAATAAAATTTGAAAAAAAAGAGCATTTATGAAGTATTGTAATTATTTGCTCTTCTGCAGGACCTTTGTGTAAATCCAAAACCATGTTACAAATGTTGTGACAATGTGGGAAGTAAATTTTAAAATATCAGTAATATAGACAGAATGGGAGATAAATCCAAGTTCAAAACACCCCAAACGTCCTGTGTGCCCTTTGTAGGATCACTCCAGGAGGATTTGCAAAGCCAGTGATTTTTAAACAGAGAAAAGTTATTTTCTCTTTGTCCCTTGTGAATAAATTTCTCTGTCACCAACCACCAGTGAGGGACCACGGGCAGCAGCACGTGTCCCTGGGAGACTTTTCCAAATAAAAGAGGTCCAGGCAAATGCCCAACTCTCCTGACTCCCACTCAGCTGCTCAAACCACTTCATCTTCCTGCCAAACATAATCCTGCCAATGACAGATCCATCGTTTCAGGAGGAAAGCAGATGTCTTTCCCCAGCTCATCCAAGCAGGCCTTGTCAAACAAAGGCAACTTGGCCAAATCAATCCAGCAGCCCTGAGCCTTCCTTTAGCCTGATTGTCCCAATTCTGTGGGAGGGGTTGGAATTTCAAGGAAAAAAAAGGAGTGTTTTGCACAGGGCTTGGAGAGCCCAGAGGGAAAGGGCAGCTGAGCAGCTGTGTTCCTTTAACTCCTTAGGGACAAGCTTGCAAGTGCTTTTTCTGGGGAAAAAAGAGCTGAACTGGGATTTTTAAGGAAGAAGTGACACCCTGGAATTTCAGTTATGACACACAACCAAAAGAGAAGCAGCACCTGAGAGAATCCAAATGAGCAGGAGACAGCTCTGATGACTGGGTAAGCACCTTCTGCTCCTTGCTTTAAATTTAAAATATCAGCTGGAGCAGCCAGGGATGGGTTTGCTCTCCAGGAGGCTCAGAGGGAGGGTCTGAATCCAGGCTGGTGCAGGGATAAAGGGATGTTGAGATCTGCAGTTACAGGGTACAGAGCAAAGGGCTGCAACATCCCTCATATGGCTAAGGGAAAATAAGAGAGGAACAACAAAAATTATCCCAATACTGATAGGGACAGTGAAGCAAAGGACAGAAAGAAGTAAAATCCACTACTTGGAGTGAAAATTATCTTGTAGTTTTCCCTGAACTACTGATCATTGGCTACTCTTAATTTCCTTTTTCCTTTGGGTTGAGGGAGGTCTGTTTTTTTTAATAAAAATGTTCCAAAATTTACCCATTAACTACTTAAACCTTGTGGATGAAATTCAACTCCATCTGCTCAGTCAATGACAGGAACAGCAGGAATACAAAGGAAATGCAGATCCAAAGCTGCCTTGACCCCCAGGGCTCAGGAAAAGGATTTGGGGATCTGTGGGCAAAAATGATGAGTCTGTAATGTAAACATCTACATCTGTCCTCACACTGATTGTCCTTCCCCACCTGAAGAGAGAAGCAGGAACTTTCAGGGCATGAGTCACTCCAAACTGAAGGAACTGTCTAAAACAGGCAAAAGAAAACTTGCCCTGTACTGCTCCATCTCTGCCAATATCTAAAGTCAAATGAGCCAAACCCCACAGACCTGGGCTCATCTAAACAGAATCATTCCCCTCCAGGCAGCCCCATCCTCCCCTGGTATTCTGCAAGAGCAGGTGGAGATGGTACCTGGTGGGATCCCTACAAAGAAGTTGAATGAATATTTGTGAGTGCTCTACTTTCTTCACAGGCTGTTTTTTTGTTTTTGTTTGTTTGGGTTTTTTTTGATTTTTTTTTTTGGTTTGGGTTTTTTTTGTTGTTGGGTTTTTTGTTTGTTTGTTTGTTGTTGTAGTTGCTTTGGGGTTTTTTTTCCCCAAGATATATCAATTTTGACATGCTGCTGTTCAGGAAAGGGACTTCCTTGGCTCCACTAGAATGTGCAGGTAACCTGTTAACACTGTCCTGAATTTCTGCTCGTCCAGCCCTGAGTCATCTCCTGAGCAGCCACCTCCTCACTGCTGTGCACAGGAAAAACCTTTCCTAATTCAGAAACTGGCTCAGAAAGGACTGGAAAACCACAGATCCCAACTCCTGACAGTCTCCAACCATCCACCTCTTATTCTTTCCCTGGACAGCCACAGAGAGCCCCCACCCAGTCCTGCCTGCTCTCCTCTGCACCTCCTTCACTCCAGCTGTGCCACCTGAGCTTTATTTTCCTCCTGAATCCAACCCTGATATCTCCCCCCAGCAGCTCCACCTCTGGGAACTCAGATCTGGTCAGATGACCCCAAAAATCTGGAAGGCATTTTGGGTGGGAGGAACGGCAGAGGGGGATCCCAAATCCAGCAGGGTTGAGCCTGGCAGGCTGTCCAGAAGAACCCATAAGCTGGCAAGGGGGAGTTAGTTTGATCTAATTTGATCAAATTAGAGCTTGATCAAAGCCACAGGGAAATCCCTGAGGTTTCTCTCCACATCCAGTTGTTCCCTAAACCTCTCCCACTGCCTGAGGTTTGTGCACACAAATCACATACACAAAACCTTCAGAAAACAGGGCCCCACAGGCCTCCTGCAAGGCTGGATTTTGGGTATTATTTATAACCAGGGGGCTGGATAAAGCAAACTGGGCATTCTCCAGTTCTCAGAAAAGCTGCAGTGGTTTGGTTTGAGGAACAACAGTTTTGGTCACAAACAAAGGCAGCTCCTGTTCACTTTTAGGGGAAGTGAAAGCCCTGGGAGTGTCCAGAAATCCAGTGTGAACCCAGTGTGGCCAGACCATCAGGAAAAAAGGGCTGGAGTGACAGACACCAGGCTTGCCCTGAATTCCTGCTGGAAACCCTCAGAGCTGGATAAGCACCAACTTCACCTGCAGCTCTGGGGCTGTTTGGAGAGGAGGCAAATCCAGCCGACACCTTCTCACTGGGGTGGGTTTTTTGTTTGTTTGGTTTTGTTTTTTTGTTTGTGCTTTTTTGGGGTTTTTTTGTTTGTTTGTTCTGTTTTTTCTTTTGGTCGTTGGTTCTTTTTTTCAGGCACTCAGGTAAGGACAGCAAAGGGAAGTGTTACAGGACAGCTTTAAACTGAAAGAGAGTGGGGTTTTATTGGATATTAGGAAGGAAATTATTCACTGGTGAGGCCCTGGCACAGGTTGCTCAGAGAATTTGTGGCTGCCCCTGGACCCCTGGAAGTGTCCAAGGCCAGGTTGGATGGGGCTTGGAGCAACCTGGGAGAGTGGAAGGTTTAATGTCAGTATCACATCCTGAAGACCAACCTGGAGGAAATAGAAACACGAAACAGAGAAAACAAGAAAAAGGAAATGCATTAAATAATCCTTCCTGTGGGCTGTGTTATCCAGCAGTCACCACAGTGCCCTTCCACAACACAGTTTGGGATAAGGTTTTAACCCTCCTGGCTACCTTCCACATCCTTTATCCAACCAACCTAAGAGAGATTCCAGGATGATTTTACTATTCATGCATCACTTCCACTCCAAGCAAGTGGCCCTAAACAGGGCTTGTTTGTGCCACTATTCAGAGCTTTCTATGAAAATCCAGGTATGTTCCTGGAACAATCCATGAACACGTCCCATTTCAAAGAATTCACTCTCAAAGGGCTGCTTCCCTACAAAGAGGAGCACCAAAAACACAAAGGTGTTGGCACAAGATGAGTTTGGTTCATTCAGACACTGGGGAAAAAAAGGAATGTTCCCTTTTTCAGGTGGAGCAGAAGTGGCTCAGTCAAGGCTCTGGATGAGTACATTACTCATGGGATTATAAAGCATTTTTGTCAGAGCCCTGTGGTGAATGGTCCTTCACAGATGGTCTGAAGCATCCAGGTGTGCCTTCCAGGAAAAAAGGACATGCTGAGATGAGCTCCCAGCCTCGGGACAAAGGAAAAAAATCATTGTTCCTAAAAATGAGGGAGTCAAGAGGGCCCCAGTGGTTTGGAGCCACTCCAAGCTCAAGAGCTTCTCTGACAAAAATCAGGACAGGGCCACCTCTCCTCCTTTGGCTGAGGAGGGAGGGAAACAAAAGGACAGTCGTTTGTAAAATGAGTGAAGCAGAGCACAAGCACAGGGAGCAATGCTGCCATGGAGAAAAAGGATTCACAAAAACGGGGAAAACCACACAGAGAGCAATTGAAAAGATCCTGCACAGGATGGACACGTGGACAGAGCTGATCCAGAAGGACAGAACATGCTGGAAAACACTGATTGTCCAGGGATCTCCGAAAGGAAAGCTCCTGATTACATTTAAGTTTGCCAGCTTTGAGTTATTTTTGATGACCCTCCTGTACCCAATGCACATAGAGGACAGTATGCATCTGAGCAGCTGCTGAAGAGGAACATCCTCACCAGGACTTAGCAGCCTGACTGCAGATTTTAGGAGGAATTTAACAGTCCTGGAAGAGTAAACATTACTGGACTCAGTAAATAAAACTATCACCACACCCCCTGCACAATCCTGTGTGGAAGGTCAGTATGAAGACACAGGAATAATTCAAAAAATTCAAAACTCAAAATAATTCAAAAAATAATTCAAGACACTCAAAATAATTCAAAATTCAAAAATGATTCACGGGAGTTATTCAAAATTTGAATAATTCAAAATTCAAGAAGTGTATTCCACTCCTGAAAAGGGAGTTATACTCACAGGTTGAACAGGCTGTAACGTGAACTTAAGAGCCTGAAACACAGAGGGAAAGAGAACAAACAGGACATGACACACACTCACCCACACTGTCTGAACCAGGCACTCACACAGCTCTTCCACCTGAGGAGAGCCCTGGCATCTCCCCAGGAGCCTGAGGGCCACGTTTAAATCTTCTGACAGCTCCCACCACCTTCCTCACCATGGAGCTCATGGAGGGAGGCTGTGGCAGGGCTGCATCCCCACCACGGACACCTCTGAGCACACAGCTGGGTGCCAGGTGGGACACAGGATCCCAGTGAAGGGTCAGAAGATGGAAATATTCACATTCCAAACCCAAACAACCCACCAGCAGCATCCATTCTGTTTTAAACACAGACAGGCAAAGCCATCCTTTTTCATTCACTGAGATGGGCTAAATGGATAAGTTTTGTTGAAATAAAAGCATTCCATAGTGAATTTTTTTGTCTGCCCAGAAGGTGAATTAAAGTGGAGAAAGAAGTGCTTGACAAGCAGAGGAGGACCTCTGTTGTAAGAAATCCTGCCACAGAATCATAGAACCACAGAATTATCTTCCAGAGAATGACTTGTGCTAATTGAACAAGATGAGAGCTGGAATTAGGGGTGCAGCCAAGACTAAATGTCCGAGGAGGACTTTGCAGCACCACAAAGATTGACCAAAATATGCTGAGTTGCAATATTGGCCACACAGACTCATTCTGAGAATCCCAGAATTCCAGAATGGTTTGGGTTGGAAGGGACCTTAAAAATCATCCATTCCACCCCCTGCCATGGGCAGGGACATCTTCTACTATCCCAGATTGCCCCAAGCTCTGTCCAGCCTGGTTTTGGACACTTCCAGGTATGGTCCATGAGGAGGCTTGACCAGGAAAGTGTTTTCCAATAGCTTTAAGGATCAAACCCTCTTGCTTCCTGCAGGGATTCCCCACCCCAGCGTGCTGGGTGAGAGCTTTGCTTCCCATCCATCCCCCAACAAACTCAACTTCCAGCACCCTCAAGACTGTGCACCAGGTTGTGGTGAGCCTGATGTTCTGGAAGAGAATTAAATCTGCTTTATTCCCCCCTGGGCAGTTCCTTTTGTCATTCCTTACCTGCTTAACAGCACAGATGGGGGAAAGAGATTAGAGGGAAGATGTTTCTGCTTTGTCTGGCTGCAAGGGAAAATATAGAAGAGCACAAATGACACAGAAACTGAGTGCTCTGATGGCAAAACCAAATCTTAGTGGCACAGCATCACCAGACCTCTCCCAGGTGATGCCACTGGCTGTAGATCTCAATGTTTTACAGAGGTAGTGTCCTTAATGTCTTTTGATAGATGGAGAAACCAAAGCAGAAAACCCAAAAAAAAAAAGAAAAGCCCAAAAAAACCCCCCACATAAAACCAACCAAAAACCCCTCCCAAACTCAAATGGACATAAGGAAACCCCAACCCACAAAGCCCCCACCAAAAAACCCACAACAAAACTGTCAGGTTGTTGTCTCTGCCTCCAAAAACTCCTTCCTTCTAGAAAAAGACAGACAAAGCAGTAACAACCCTCCCCTAAATACTTCACACTCTCTGTTCCTGGAATTTAAATGTCTCTGAAAGACCTTTCCATGAGCCAGTGTACATTGATGTCCACATCTGCCAGAGATATGAAATACTGAAAAGCTCTCCCCAAAACACCCTGCTCTGCCAGCAAAGAGCCAACAGAAAAAGGGAGGATTTGTGTGGAAAAAGGAGTGGGAAAGAAAAGAGTTGGGTTCTTTTTCCATGGGAACAAGGGAAAGACTTCAAATCTCAATTTAGGAATATTGGATATGAGGAAAACAACAGATTAGGCAGTTGGGAAGATAAAACCTGAGATGGGCATCAGTGATCAGGACACCTGGGAAGAGGCTCTGGGAAAGAAAACAATGTTTAGAGCAGCAGGAGGAGCAGAAAACCTCTGAGCATTGCTAGAAGTCTCAGCCTGGCTGTCAGGATCAACTCAGCTGAGCAGAAAATGCCTTTGAGCAACAGGGCTAAAAAGAGAACAACAGGAAAAGAAACCAAGTGAGATTACTATGCAAAGAGCTGAAATTCAAGAGAAAGCTAAACATAGCACCAAAAAAAAGGAGAACTCACATGGAGTCCCACCCCAGCTTCTGTTCACTGGCTTCTCCCAAGAACTGGAGGTGAAAATACAATTTTACTAATGCAAACTGGAGTAGTTACACATGACAATGATTTAGCTTGAATAACTGAGATCAACAGCAGGGCTGGGTGTGAAGGGGAATGCAAGCTGATGTGGGGTGGAAGCCACTTGGACAGGAAAAACGTGCTCAGATGGGATGGTGGGAGTGGCACCATCTGGCTGAAAGTCAACAACAGTAAAGCTTTTTTTATATGTAGGAAGGAGAGGGGGAAAAAAAACTCCAGACAGCTCTCAGCAGGTTAATCTGGGTTAAATACACGAGTGATGGAAAGTGGCAGCAAATGGAGATGGGGACAAAATAGAAAATGTGGTTTATTGAAAGTAAATCGTGGCAATGTCACTTATAGGGTTGTTTTATAAGGTAATTGTTTGGTTTGGGGTTTTTTTTTTTGAGATGAAAGTCAGTGGAGTTAAACTTTCTGAACCTCGGTGAAAAATCTGATTCTGTGCTAAAAGGAATGACTGCCACAACAGTGGGAACAAGGATCAATAAAACTGGAAGGAAATAAAGGAGATGGCCCAGCAAAGCTGTGAATTCCTCATCCCTGGAAGTGTCCAAGGCCAGGTTGGATGGGTTTGCAGCAACCAGGGATGGTAGAAGGTGCCCTGCCCATGGCAGGAGGTGGAATGAGCTTTTTTTTAATCACTTGTGTGAACACACCTGAAAATGGCCAATCCAGATCTGCCTACAACTACAGACGGGGCAAACATCCTCAAAAAGGGACAGAGAGGGATAATTTAAAGGATGCTGATGATGCCTTTATAGTAATCAGCCCTTTACAGCCACCTCCTCCTTGCTTCAGCAGCCCCTACCTGCCTGGCACCTTTCCATCAGGAGTTGGATCTTTCCTGGCTCTACCCCAGCATCCTTTAGTCATATCAAATCAGGACAGCAATAACACTTGAGAGCTCCCCCAGAAACTCTGCAGTCCTGCAGCTTGGCTACAATTTCCTGACTGGAAAGAAAAAGGAAAAATAAAAGGAAAATTAAAAAAAAAAAAAAAAGAAGGAGAAAAAAAGATAACAACTAAATTCAACTTTGATTCTGAGGAAGAAAGCACGAAATTAAGGCAAAAAAGTTTTTCTGACTCTTCATAACTCCTTCAAGAGTGTAAAATCAATTAGCTGAGAGACAGGCAGCAGCATGCTGAGCAGCAAGGGTATCAGTGAGGAGCACAGGGAACATCTCCTTCCACAGCAGTCACCTCCAGGAGGGTGAGAGAGGAGGGAAGCAAAACTGCTGGGAAGAAATCAGCCCAACCTATTTATGCTTTTTCTTATGTGCCTTTCAAACCCTGTCTGTAACATGGGAAAACAGAGGAGGAGTGTTGGCATGCACCCCACACCCCCAGCAGGTGTTTCCAAACAGGGAAAGGTTTAACACTCACTCCTTGTATTTTGTATAAGGTGAAGGACCCAGAAACTTCTTTACCTTGCTCATTGTAATTGGCTCAGTGCCAGCACAGGGGCATTGATTGGGCTCCAAGAGTGTAACTCAAAGCCTGTTGCTGATCTCATTGGGCCAAGAGTCAAATAGCCCACCTGAACTATTAAAAACTACTGAACTACTAAAGAGAGAAAACAAAGAAGCTCTAGGTTTTTCGAGGTGTTGTAGCAAGTATGGGACCTGTCTCTATACTGTGTTTGGCTTTGTGTTTGCATTGTTTTCTTGCCTTATTAAAACCTTTTTGATTTTTCAAGACACACTGAATCATGCTGTCTTGCTAATTGATTTTTGCCACTTCTCTACAAGGGCTGGACCCTCAGAGGTGTTGGGAACCCCAACAGAGGAGGCTCTCAGGTGTCCCTGGGGAGGTGACCAGGATTTCAGTTCCCAAATGCCTTTTTGAGGTGGGGTGATGTCAGACTGACACTCAGCCCCTCTGTGGGTGCTTTAAAAACCCACAGCCCTGCACAAAGTCAGTAAAAGGAGTGATCTTTTTTGCTGATACAGCCTAGGGAACTCCTGACACCCTCCCAGTGGTTTTGAGCAATGATCTGTGGCTCTGACAACACAATTTTGAGACAGCCAAGTGCTCTGGGCAGCTGAATGCAAGAGGCTGAGCCTCCAAAAAATTCTCAAACCTTTATTGGTGACACTGTCATTGTCCCCCATAAACACAACCATGGCCTGATTAACCAATTGTCCCCACTGGAGAGCTGCTGGAAGTTCATCCAACAAAACAGCAAAGTCTCACAGCTGTGAGTTATCCCTTCTCTTTATTGTTTTAGAAAATGTCCTGCAGTAAATCTGGCCAAGGGATTCCCCCAGTTACCCTCAAGGAGAGGATGCAGCTGAGGCATGGTGGTGACCACTGCACAGGCAGTACCTGGTGCTGTCTAATCCCTGAATTACAAAGAATTTGGCTGGAAGGGATCTCAGGAGGGCTGGTCCAGCCTTCAGCTTGAAGCTGGACTCACACCAATATTACTCCTGCTCAGCCACAGATTGCTCTACCCAGAAAAACCTCCCAGCATGGAGATTGCACAACCCTTCTGGGTGATTTGTTTTGTTTTACCACCCTTGCAGTGCAGAAAACTGCATTATTTGTAGCTGCTCTTCAATCACCTTCCTTGTGTAGAGCCTTGAGGTCAAAGAGGAGCCTCATCTCCCCCTTTTGCACAGCAAATGTTCATCTACACAGCCAGGTGTCCCCCTTTTCACCCTTACAGATAATAACCACGGGATTTGCACTGGCAGCCTGCTTGCAGGGTAAATTGTAGGACAAAAATGAAGTCACAGAGATTTCCAGTGGCTTGGAACAGGCAGGATTGCACCTCGTTTCCAGGTGGCAGGCACAATGTACACCCTGCCTCACCACTGAGAATGGCATTGTAGGAATGATTAGAGGTCTGCAAAAACTGTTAGGATAAAAAATCATAATAAAAAATCAAATTAAAAACAAAACAAAACAAAACAAACCTGGCTAAACTTAGGGAGTGAGAAAGCAAATGTGTAATCAATTACAACCAGCAAGTGCCTAAACTCAAAGATTTCTTCCCAAGGATTATTTAACGTGAAAAAAAAAAAAAAAAAGGCTTGAATTCCAGGGACTGAACTCTCTAATGAGACAAATGAGGATTAGAAGCAAAGCATATCTTGGGGATGGTTTAACACTGCCTGGCAGGACTGGCCAGAAGAGCCTTTCAGGGGTGACTCTTCCAAATCATTTGGGTCTGTTTGCTCTGCAGGTCCAAGGAAGAAAATGATGGTTGCAGCTATGCTATGGTAAAACTAAATTTCACAAACAGGTGAGCTCCAGAGGTCCCTTCTGAACTCAGCTGACCTGATTCTGCAAAATTCTGCATGAAAATGATGTTGAGTTTGCCAAGAGTAAAGGGAGAAGGTGTAATTCTGGGGATTTTTTCCTTTAACTATCAGAAAAAAAAACCCCAGCAAAGATTAGGACAGCCCATAAGGGCCTGACTATTTTATCCCTGTTTAAAAGGAAGAAATCCCAGAAATGGTTTCTATAACCTTTTGTCACTTCCTTTATCAGTGTCCCCAGTGATGAGACTCCACAGTGTCCTTATAGACCCTGACCCACTCCTGGGCTTCTCTATGCTGACCATCCAAAAGATTTGATCTATATTTTGAAACTCCAAATTTTCTGTGGCTGCAACTTAAGGCTTAAATTTGTAGTTCTACCCTACTAAATCCAGACTGGTTACGGAGATTTTTTTTTTTTCTCCTGCTTTTTATTTGCAGAAGTTTTATCAAATACTTAAAGACAAGTTGTGAGCTGTCCCTCAGTGTTTCATTTTCCAGAATAAACATCCCCAATTCTTTCTTTTTTTTTCCTCCATGGCATTTTTCAGCCCTTTTATCATTCTTCTGGCCCTGCCTGGACTCCAATTTCAAGTGTTTTTACCCCAGAACACATACACGTGCTCCAGTTAAAAGTCTGTCAGGGATTATTTGCTTCTTTTCCCTTGACCAAAACAAAAGTTTGGTTCCAGTTCATTGTTTATCTTACTTGCAGTCTAACATAGGCAGCAGCCAAAAGTAAGAGGGGTTGTCTATGAGCTCAGCCCAACCTCTGTGGAAAATGAACCAAAACAAGCAAAAAACCTCTGAGAAATTCTGATTTTGCAGGTGGAGGAGTGCATAAAGCTGGGAAGGACAAAAAGTTCTGTCAGAGACCCAGGGTAATTTTTCCAGGTCCTTTATCTAAGTCTTTATGACATAGTGGCCTTTCAGCAAATTAAAATATCAGTGCACCAGATGAACTTTGTGTTGCAGGGTCACAGCTGAACAGGGAAGATGAACTGCAAGGAATAACAACCACCCCAAGGAAAAGCAGGAAAACTCCCAGCAAAGGGCATCCCCCTCCATCCCCTCCAGCTCCTGAAGTGACACCACATATTCCAATAGCTTTTAGATATGGATGCATGTGGAAACAGAAGGGTAAAAATACAGCCTTGCCCTGCAAAATCAACACCAAATGATAAAAAAAGAAGTTATTAAAAAAAAAAACCCATTTCCTTATTTTAGTTCCTCTCCATTCACACAGCCCAGCAGCTCACACGCACATGGGTGGACCTCAGTGAGGACCACCCAGTTTCACAAATTCCTGGGAATTCCCTTTTTAATAAGGACTGTATTGTCTTCAAACATCAGGAAGTTTGGACACTGAAGGAATGAAGGTAACCAGGGAATCACAGAATCAGTCTACTGTGGCTATACTTTTCTCTGAGGGTTTGCACAGCTGACAGGACCAGTCAAACGCCAGACCCTGACATCACAGAACCACAGAATCATTTGGGTTGGAAAAGACCTTTAAGGCCATTGAATCCAACAAGTACTGAGTCTTTCATTAGTAAATTTGTGGGTGACACTAGGCTGGGAGTGTGTGTCCATCTGCTGGAAGGTAGGAGGGCTCTGCAGAGAGACCTGGAATGGCTGGATGGATGGGCAGAGTCCAGAAAGATGAAGTTTAATCAGTCCAAGTGCTGAGTCCTGCATTTTGGCCACAATAACCCCCTGCGAGCGTTTTGGCTGTGGAAGGTGTGGTTGGACACTGCCCAGCCAGAAAGGGACCTGGGGGTGCTGGTGACAGCAGCTGGACATGAGCCTGCAGAGTGCCCAAGGTGGCCAAGAAGGCCAAGGGCTCCTGGCCTGGATCAGGAATGGTGTGGCCAGCAGGAGCAGGGAGGTCATTCTGCCCCTGGGCCTTGGCACTGGTGAGGCCACACCTCGAGTGCTGTGTCCAGTTTAGGAAGGACATTGAGTGCTGTGTCCAGTTCTGTCCCCTCAGTTTAGGAAGGACATTGAGTGCTGTGTCCAGCTCTGTCCCCTCAGTTTAGGAAGGACATTGAGTGCTGTGTCCAGTTTAGGATGGACATTGAGTGCTGTGTCCAGTTCTGGCCCCTCAGTTCAGGAAGGACATTGAATGCTGTGTCCAGTTCTGGGTGTCTCAGTTTAGGAAGGACATTGAGTGCTGTGTCCAGTTCTGGGCCCTCAGTTTAGGAAGGACATTGAGACACTTGAGCACATCCAGAGGAGGCAACGAGGCTGGGGAGGGGCTGGGAACACAAACCCTGTGAGGAATGACTGAGGGAGCTGGGGGTGTTTATCCTGGAGAAAAGGAGACTCAGAGGTGACCTTATCACTCTCTACAACTCCCTGAAGGGTGGTTGTAGTCAGGTGGGGTTGGTCTCTTTCTCCAGGCAGCAGATGACAGAAGGAGAGGACATAGCCTCAGGCTGCACCAAGGGAAATATAGGTTGGATATTAGGAAAAAGCTTTTTACAGAAAAAGCGATAAAGTACCGGAATGGTGTGCCCAGGGAGGTGGTGGAGTCACCATCCCTGGATGTGTTTAAGGAAAGACTGGATGTGGCACTCAGTGCCAGGGTTTAGTTGAGGTGTCAGGGCTGGGTTGGACTCGATGGTCTTGGGAGTCTTTTCCAACCTGGTCATTCTGTGATTCTGTGTGATTAACCCAGCACTGTGAAATCCACCACCAAACCATGTCCCCATGGCACCTGAGGAGCAACTAGTGTAAGATCTTCACCTGCAATCCCCAGCCAGCAGCAATGTCCTGTCAGGATTTTAATTCAGGATGCAACTGGGAAATAAGGTCACACCTGCAAGGTCACATAATGGATGACTCACAATGAACCCAGCCAAGTTTACCCATCCAAGAAGGACAAATCTGGTGGCTTCAAAATGGTTTGGACTGGGCCATGGTTGAGGGGTGGAGTTGGCAGGGTTAAGGGTTGGGCTCAATAATCTTTGAGGTCTTTTCCAATCTAAACATTTCTATGATTCTGTGGATGCAGGGGTGAAATTGCACAAGCAGATTAAAAACTTTAAAACTCCTTCTGCAACAGCTTGAGCTGCCATCAAAGTTTCTAATCACAAAATGCCTTAGAGGAAATAACCACAAAACCCATCCTAAAGGATTAAGGTGCTTCATTAAAGAATAAAAATAGTAACAATTAAGAAATCCAGCCCCTCTTTTCTCTCCAGAGTTTGACCTTGAGCAGTTTCTCAGCCACACCACACACTCCTGGAAATCCCAGATTTCCCACAGAAGGCATCCACCACAAGAACATTTCATGCATGGACACGAAACAAACACAGCACAAGGATTTTCTAAAAACATTAAGTGACAAAACCCAGCCAAGTTCTTGAGCTGCCATCCATGCCCCATGAAGAGGAATATGTTCTGTAAACACAGTGTTTGTGGAGTTATCTCCACAAACAGTGATACCAAACAGGAGATGCCCCTTTGCCTGTGTTCTACTGACTGAAAGCTGAATTAATATACAGCACATGCTTTCTTTCTTGTCTGGGTTTATCAATTGTACCAAGTGTAAATCTGTTAATGAAACAGCACCTAAATTGTTCATAATAACATTAAAACCACCCTCCCCTGTGAAATGAATGAGGTTCCCCTCTCAGGTCTTCTCTGTGGACTGTGGGAAATTTCCCTGTGCTGCTTAGAGTGTTTATTAAAGTTGGGTTTTGGATAAACAATTCTTGTAGGGAATTGATTACTGCTCTGCCATGCTCTGCCCTGTTGATCCTCTGCACCCTTCCAGGGAACACCATCCCCACAATGCCATTAGGATGATACTATCCTATTTCTGCCAAATTGCCATCCCTGTCTTCCAGAGAGAAACACCAGAATGTCGTAGGAGACTATTAAAATATTCCTGCTGTCCCCAAAAATGATGCTTCTGTAATAAAACCCATCTTCCTCTCATCATCTCTGCATCCTGACAAAAAACTTCCTCCTCCTGATGACCAGGCACCAGCTTGAGGATGAGGGAACTCCTTCACCACCTCCTCTTGGCTGACCTGTTTATGAAATCATGGAATGGTTTGGGTTGGAAGGGACCTTAAGACTCCTCTCATTCCAACCCCTGCCATGGGCAGGGACATCTTCCACCAGACCTGGTTATTTTCTGCACATAGGTTCTCCTGGAAGGATGGTGGTGACCCAATCCAGGCACAGTTTCCCAATGGCAATGATTAAGTTGGAGTAAAAATTTTGTCCCAGCTCAACCATGAATTAAAAAGGGGGGAAGCGGAAGTGAAAATAAATAAGTGAACCAACAATCCAGTGTTTACTAAACTAAGGCAAATAGAGATGAAGAAATACAAACAAAGCATCATGGAGTTTAGAAGCTTTACATGAGAACCTGAAGACATCAGGAAAACTCTGCAACTGGTAAAGATAAGAGATTAATGAGAAGTTAATATATTTAGTTGTATTGGGTGGGGCTTTTTTTAAATTTGATTTGTTTTGAATTTGGTTTCCTTGGGAGTTTTTTGGGTTTGGAATTTTTTATTTTTTTTTTAACAAAAAAATTACAACAAACAAAATTTTACAGCCTGTGCACTCCAGCAGAGGAAAGTTCAACGTGTAATAATTTTGATCTGTATTTGGAAAGCAGCAGGGCAACATGCGTGGCTCTGATGATGATGAAGAAGCTCTTTCCAGCTCATTAGTAACAGAAGCAGATGTTAAACAGCATCCATGAGAGATAAACATTTGAAATTAGCAGGCCTGGATAACTTGCACCTAAGAGCATTTGTAAAAGCTGGCTGAGAAGATCTGTTTGAACCCTGCCAAATGCAAAACTGGACTGGAGAAAGAACAGACTCAGCCAGACCTCCAGTAGGGCAGCCAGGATTTTGGGAAAGAAGTGATGTGGCAGAGAATTTTGGGGATTAAAAGAGGTAAATAATTCCACATGGACTCCCAGTGCGTGCTGCTGGGAAAAGGCAAACACCAGTGTTTGCTGGATAAACTGAGCAGAGAGGAAGGACCAGAAGAAAATTCTCCTTTTTTTTTCCATGGCACTGGGAAGATCCATCCCATGACACCACGTCAAGAATTTTAAAAGGCCAATAAAAACCAAAGGAGGGTGTGGAAAGGAAGCACAGAAGGAAGTGGAGGAGCTCTGCATCCTTCTGGATGCCCTCAGGTTATCTCAGTAGCCACTGGGAGCATGTTCAAGCCACTTAACCAGGTGTTGAACGTGCTCAGAGGCCCTTTGCTATCAGAAAATTCAATCCAGCAGAGTAAAGCGCAGTGGGACATGAACTAAAAACCTCTGAAAATCCATAACCCTCTCCAGATTATCTCCAATAATAGCAAGGGCCAGGGGAAATGTGCTGGGCTGCCCATCTCAGCCCCTTAAAAAGAAGAGTTCAGCAGAGCACGAGTTACATTTTATCAGAAACAGGTTTTGTTGGACTCGACTTTAGTGGAGGTAACTGGTGAAAATCAGTTGCTTTGAATAACTTGCCAAATAAAATAATCTCTCCTTCCCATCAGGGATTACTCTAATCTTAATATAGCTCCAACTGCACTGATTTCCTGGGTTTTGATGTCAGATTTTGGCCCAGGCACTGAGATGTTACATTTTCCTTGGACTTTCCCAAGTAGCTGCTGGCTTCCACTCATGAAAGCCCACTTGCTCTTGTTTGGAAATAAAAAAAATATGCATTTAAATAACGAAATTTCAATAATATTCTTAACTGCAAGAGGAGGAAATGCTGCTCAGATGTCCTTGAAAATTCCACTTTAGGGGCACTTATTAAAGCCTTTGGGTTGGAAAAAGCCAGGTGAAGGTCTAACTATCCATGTCATGGAGCAAGAAGAGGCAAAGAAAAATCAGATTGATCCCATTAGAGCCACAGGTGCTTTCACTTCCCAAAGTTTCATCAGGAAATTTGCAGTATTTTCTTTTTTTTCCATGGTCAGGACATCCTGGTCGAGTGGAAGGTGCCCCTGTTGAGAGCAGGAGCTTGGAATGAGGTGAACTTTAAGACCCCTTCCCACCAAAGCCATTCCATGATTCTGTGATCCCAACCAGCAGAGGAGCAGCAGCAGCCTTCAGATCACCTTGGTGGCACAGAGAAGAAAGATGTCAAACCTCTGCATTCCAGCTGATAAATAAATGAGAAATTCAACAAATTATTCTTTCTTTTTTTTTTTTTTCCTAGATAATTTCGTGATTTTTTGCTGCTGGTTTTGCTGGTTTTTGGGGTTGCCAAAAGTGACCAGGAGCTATTGGTATTTCACCAGCACAGACCAGTGACATCAAGCTGATCCCTTGCATGCAGGAATAGACAAAGAAATTGCACCCCAAGGCAGAATTCCTTTGCCTGAAGTTTTCTGCCCAAATCCCAGGTGAAGTTCTCAAGAGCTGGGAGAGCCCATAGTCCAGGAAAAGGAGTCTCAGGGACCTGTCCCCTCTGCAGCCCTCAGCTTCCTGAACTGGCACAAGGCCCCACCTGGGGGCAGATAAATCCAACCTCAAAGCTCCAGCGACCACAACAGCAGTTTGACATCTTGAGCTGCAATCCAATCCCACCCTGGAGATGTTTTTACAGGACATTTCTTACAAAAAAATGAAGGATGCCTGGAGTCTCCCTGTCCTCTGCATAACATCTCCCTCTGTTCCATGTGTGGGAGAAAGAAATCCATTCTGAATGAAGGAGATATCCTGAAATTCCAGGGAAGAGACACCATTCCTATTTTTTTTGTTTGTTTGTTTGTTTGTTTGTTTGGTTGGTTGGTTGGTTGGTTGGTTGGTTTTTTGGGCTATTTTTTGTTCTTCAAAGCAAGAATGTCCATGTCATCATTTCTGGGCTTGCTGGACCCCACAAACCCAGCCTGGGGGTGGGGACACAGTGAACTCTGGCTGCATCTGCCCCTCAGGAACTATTTGGATGTTACAAAAGTGAGTGGATTGTGCAATCCCCTGTGCCTGCAGATGTGCTGTGGGATCCCAATTTAACCCTCTTGCTGTCTGAGGTGCCCCATCACATAAAAGAGGATTGCACTGCACCTGGTTTATCAGACTCAGCTGGGTCTTAACCTGGGAGCAGGGACCTAAAAATCATCTTCAGGGCTGGGATTTCACAACCCAGTTGATTTTACTCTTCTGGAAGAGTTCAACCTTTTCCCTGAGGATCCTCAGAGCTGGAAATGCCTCTCAGGGGCACAAGCTCACACTGCCATGGCAGAGGATGGTCCAGCAAGGGAAGATCTTCCACACAAGAAGGAAAGCCATGTTTAAGGTCAGGAGTCCTTCAGAAACTCTTCTCAGCTCCACAGCCCACCAGCCAGACCAGGAAAAAATGAGAATTTTCTGTTTCCATGGCCTGTGCTTTGCCCACTTCAGTGAACATCATGTTCACCATCATCTGGTTCCTATAATTAACTTCCCTTACTGGTTTTCCTGCCCTCAGGGTTTCCTTCCTGCCCAGAACATCCCATTCCCAGCCCTGCACACATTATTGAGGACCAGTTTTTGTAGGTGAGAATTTATGGCACTTTTAACCACAGCCAAACCAGCATCAGGATCCAGCTGTGCCTCCTGCATCCCTCACAGGTTTATCAGGCTGGGAGCATTTCTGGGAGAAACTGGCTTCTCCAAGTGTGGAAATGCAGCTTTGACCCCTTAATTTCACTCCTAAATTCCCAGGTTTGGGCTTCAGGGAATCACACAGAAGCAGCAGAACAGGGTGAGGAAAGAGAAGAAGCAACAAAGCCTAAAAACCAAAAGGCTGAAATCATTAGTACCTTTTACAAGGCCGTGTGTGCTAATGTAAAGCCTGTTATTGCTGTAATTATAGCTGTGCTTACTGTCACTGGTAATGGATGTGCTTTCCATGCTCACAGGGCTGCAGGCAGGGAAAGAACTTTCTCCTTCCACAGCTTTCCCAACCTGGGCATGGAGCCATCCATCCACAGCTCCCAGCACACCCAGAGCTGAGCCTTGCAAAGAGCTTGAGGAAAATCCAACTCAGCAACCCCGTCCCACTGATTTACAGTGACACTCCAGACCATGGATGTGGTTATACAGCCTGCAAATATTCTTGTGGGTGAATAAACAAAATAAGTGAGTATTTTTTTATTCTTTTCTTAATCTGCAAGACCTTTAGGAGCTCTGGGTTGTGTTTATAGCTATCACTTTGCTGTATTTCTGCTCTTTTCTGTATATCAGCCTTTGGGGGAGATTTGTGTCATTCATCTCCTTGGTGACACAAGTTGATATCAGACAGATATCTGGAGGAGTTTGACAGCAACATCTCATGCCACAGTTAAACCTGGACCAGGTGAGGCTGAGCAATGTAAAGAGCAAGATAACATCTTTATTTTCTCCCAGGTGAACATACATTTTCTACCAAGCATGGCCAGAAACCCTCTTGATTCAGCTGAGCACCAGCTCCAGGCTTTGCTCCACAAAATTAAATACAGGATAGGAAACAGAGGGAAGTGCTTTCCTCAGCATCAAAGTACAGCAAAATGTGCAGATCTTCTCTGAAAAGCCTTCATTTAGAACAAAAAAAATCAAGGTTGGCTCCCCAGAGTGCAGCATCCCCCTGGGATGGCACAAAGAACTCCTTAACACGTGGAGTCAGAGCGGGGATGTCTTAGAGATGGGAGAGAAAAAAAAAAAATCACATTTCTTCCGAGAAGCAGGGAAATTATCCCTGACCTGGGATCCAAGCCACTGTGGATTAAAACTCTTTGGAACAAGAGGACAATCACACTTTTTTTTTTCTCCTTATACACAAAGCAATTTGCCTCTTCAATGGCATAAGAATTAAATCCAGCTGGAATGGCTTTTTAATTAAAATCATACTTTGCTTATCAGAGTGAGACCACTTAACTGATTACAAAGGGAACGTGGCAAACTCTGGCATCCCATTCCCCAGGCCAGGCTGTGCCTCAAACTCCCTGTGCTAAACCCTGTGTAACCCTTTGCAGGCTGAGCTCTCCTCACCCCATTTATCAGAAAAAGTCATGCAGGACCCACAGAGCTTCTGTAAAAGCTGAGACAAAAGCTCTCTCCCTGAATCTGCTGGAGTTCAGTTTGCTGAATCCTGGGAATTTCCTAAGCTAAGAATCTCCATGCACTGAATTTCATCTCCTTGGCTGTGTTGTTATATTTGTAGATAACTGAAACGTTTCTCACTGTCCTGGAAGGGCCCTGAGTCCAAAGGCTGAACCCATTCCTGGCAGATTCCTCCCACTCCAGTGGTTAAGGAGCCCTTTCTTCCCAAACATCATCACCCACACTTGCTGCCAGAATCCTCTTCCTTTACCACAAAATTCCAAGCTCAGGATATGGACAAGGGTGGGTCACAGCCCCCTCGAGGTGTTCCCTGAGGAACACCCCACATCCCTGGGGTCACTGGGATGTGCTGCCTGTGCCGTGGGTCTCAGCCCCCCAGGACTGCTCCTGTCACAACTTTCAGGCACATTTCCTTAGGAATCCTTAGATAGGGCAAGAGGCCTTAGGGCAGGAGGGCTGGGAATGTTATTGAGATAAGGATTAAGGGAATTCCTAGAAGGGATGGGCTTGAAAAGTGGTCAGAGAAGCTTAAGCTCATGATCAGGTTCAGGGAGTAGTGTTTCAGGTTCTGGGGGTTTTGCTGGATGGAGGGTTTGTGGATAAGAATGACAGGAGTTTAGGCTGGATGATCAGGGAGAAGGTAAGTCATGAAGCAAACGTGATTAAAAAATCAAGGGTTTGGCTTTAGTTGGGGCACATTGTTAAGGAGGGGTAAATCCTCTTTCTCTAGCTTAAAAGGCTAGCCCTGCTTCAGAGTTCCTTAACGATTAGGATCACAAAATCACAGAATTTCTAGATGGAAATGACCTTCAAGATCGAGTCCAACCCAGCCCTAACACTTCAACTAAACCATGGCACCGAGTGCCACATCCAGTCTTTCTTCAAACACATCCAGGGATGGTGACTCCACCACCTCCCTGGGCAGACCATTCCAGTACTTTATCACTCTTTCTGTAAGAAACTTTTTCCTGATATCCAACCTATATTTTCCTTGGTGCAGCCTGAGGCTGTGTCCTCTCCTTCTGTCATCTGCTGCCTGGAGAAAGAGACCAACCCCACCTGAGCACAGCCGTCTTTCAGGGAGTTGTAGAGAATGATAAGGTCACCTCTGAGTCTCCTTTTCTCCAGGCTAAACACCCCCAGCTCCCTCAGCCATTCCTCATATGGATGATAATAAGGAGGATCAGCTCTCAAAGTCAGCAAGTGGGGCACATTCTACCACAACTGGCATGAAGCTGTGGTTGGCTCCACAGATTTCTGAGCATTGTCTGCAGAAGATTCTGGGTCCAGTGGAGAGGAAATGAGGTTTGGCTGAGGTGTCCTGGAATTCTGTTGGTTTTCACACCGAGGCCAGAAACAGCTCATGAATGGAGTGATGCCTTGGGGAGGCTGAGCTGGAACAGAGACTCGACAGAGCTAGAGAATAAAGGAGATATTTATTAAAAGGCCTCTGGGACACACCTTGGGCAGGACAAGAGCCTGGCCAGGGATACACCCGAGGTGGACCCAAAATGGTCACAAAATGGACACAAAATGGACAAACAGTCACCAGGTCTCACACTTTGATAAGTTTTGGTCCATTTGCATCTTGGGGTTGAATTGTCCAGTTCCAGCTGCAGCTGATGCAGTCCCATCCTTCTTGTTTTCTCCCTTCAGCCACCCTTGTTTGTGCTTCTGGGCCTGAAAACTTGTCCCAGCTGTCCTTGGTGTGCAGCAGGAGAAGGATTTGTTTTGTGTCCCTGCTGTGTGCAGAGAGCTGAGTGACACTGAGTGTGAGCTCAGAGCTGCACCCCTGGGCACCACAGAACCTGAAATACATGGAAGCTGAAAATGATGGCATCAGGAATTCATCTTCAGCAGTGACAGTGACTCAAACTGCAGATTCTATTGGAACAGCAGCACGAGGGTTGAATCCCAGGAGATGGAAATGTCCTGTGGTAGATCTGCTGTGGGTGTTGTGTAGGAGCCAAATGTGAGGTCTTTGACGTCAGTGTCCTCATAGCGTCAGTATCATTGATGACCAGTGGCTTTTAGGGTTAGGTCAGGTCCACTGGTTTCATCCATCATGTAGAGGATTCATAGGGATGGAGAAGGCAAGTATGATTAGGGCCATACCTGGGAGGGTCACTCAGATGAGCTCCATCTCTTGTGCATCAACCCAATGAGAGATTTTCTGTGAGTGTCAGAGCTGCAAGGTAAAGAACCAGGCTGCAGATGGGTGACCATTAGGGCATGGTCATGGAATTCTACAAGTTCTTCTGTAATAGGTGATGAGGTGTCCTGGAAACAGAATTGTGAGTGGTTGGGCACATTTGGGTGTTGAGCTGTACTGGGTTCTCACCTGTAATTAATCCCACAGTGGGACCCTCCGTGGCACAGCCAGGATAAATCAGCCAAGCTAAGCTGATTTATCCTGGCCAGGGTGGTGGCTGAAGGGAAGGATTTTCCCAAGCACAGCCAGGAGTTAAATTCCTGAGGACTCAATGAATATGTGACTGAATTCTTGAGGGCTTTTATCTCCCTGTGTCCTTTGCCAGCTCCTTCAAGGGGAAGGGATGCTGGGAGAGATGCTGGAGCTGAGGTCTTGGACTTGTGCTGTTTGCAGTGATCCTTTGGGAATTCCCTTGAAATAGCACTGCCACAGGAACTCAGCAGCACTTTCCTTACAGATAGAAAGATCAGATGCTGCTTCCATCAGGAAAGACACGATTTTTAGCCCCAGTAAAATGATTTCAGCCACAAGGTGCTGATTTAGGCTGAATTAACCATCTCCTGGTCAAACCCAAGAACACACATGTTTCTCTTCATCCGTTTCACAAATAATGAAGAAAATGCAGCTTTTCCCTTGGACTCCTCCTGCCCTCTCCCTCCTGACACCCAGGAGTGCTGTTTTCCATCACTCCACTTAAATGCCACCATTCTGCAGGGAAACAACCCACTGATAAACCCCACAGGAGATCTCAGTGGCCAGAACTTCTTAGATTCTTAAATACTTTTAAACTACTTTAGCCAAGTATTACATTTCTAAGCCTGAAAACGTTCTTTCCCAATTAAGTCTGCTGCTGTTGAAGGGAGGTAAGAGAACCCCAGACTCCAAGGCTGAAATTGAAACTGATAGCTGTGATAGAACTTTCAAAAGTGAAACTCTTCCACTGTCTGATCTGTGGCACAGGTCATGATCCCTTCTCTGAGTGGGTCAGACTGACAGCCTGAGAATCAGGAAAGTGGCATTTCCCTCCTTCCCAGAAATGGCTCTGCCATCAGTTAAAGATGTGGCACATCCTGGCCATTTTCTGGCCTGAAAAGAAAGTTTAAAAACAGAGCCTTTTTCTTTATTTATTCACCTTTCTGTTTAGAAAAAATAACTTAGGACTTCTGAACATATCCAGTTTCTTGATGGGAAGAAAAGAGGGAAAGGATATTCTGTTTTTTCTTTCTCACTGACTAAGAATGAAAATCCCCAAGGATAAATCCCTTCATCTCCTCTTACCTTTACAAAATAACACACCTTGCTGAGATTATTCCTCAAGTGAAAGATTATTTTTTTTGTCAAGGGAAAATATCTTTGGAAGGCAGAGTCAGCAAGGTCTAATGTGAAGAGACCACTCACCAATCTTTGTATCTTGGCCATAAGGTCAATTAAATCTCATTTCCCAGTACCCACATGCCCCAGTCTCAGAGGGCAGCTCTGGTCACTCACTGGTGAGCTCTGCAGAATTTTGATGGGTCCCCCACTGCAGACTTCACTGTTGGGGTACAAATTCAATTTTAGATTTCTCTCCCTCCTGCCCCTTGTAAGCAGCTCATGTGCCTGTGGGGCTGGAGGTGGTCACTGCATCTTTTCTGGCAAGGAGCACAATTTTTAATTTTGCTGTTGCTATTTTAGCACAGTGTGAAGAGTCTGGGTGAGACTCTCTATTGCTCATATGAGAATAGTCAAAAATATCAATCTTTCTCTCCATTCCAATTATTTTCCAGGAAACAGACGACATTTTCTGGGTGAAACACCATGCTGGGACTGTCACCCAACCTTTGTGTGACCACTGAGCACGTGGCCATCCCGATGGAAACCATTCCCTGGCTCTGCTCCCTAACAAAACACTCCTTTCCCTTCATGGCCATGATTTTTAGACTGGCACAGGAAGGCCTGAGGCTGCTGTGGATGGATTCCTCAAAACAAGGGGTGATTTTGGGAGAGCCCTGAACACACCTAGAGCAAAGCTGTCCAGTTGTCTTGGAGCTTCTGCCACACAGACACATCTCCAGTGTGTCCACACACACACAAATTCCGAAATAAAGAGCCCAGAGGAAGATTGTCAAAGGAGGAATCATCAGTGGGACCCTTCCCCCAGGGATCTGGCAAATCCACAACACTGGTGGGACTGGACTCTGAGGAGATACCATTGAAGTCTCCCAGTACTTAGAAGAGGTTTATAAAAAAGAGGGAGAACAGTTTTTCACACGGGCAGATAGACAGAGGACAGGGGAATGGTTCTAAACTAAGAGGAGAGATGTATTAGATGTCAAGAAGAAATTCTCCACTGTGAGAATGGTGAGGCCCTGGCACAGGGCGCCCAGAGAAGCTGTGGCTGCCCCTGGATCCCTGGAAGTGTCCAAGGCCAGGTTGGACAGGGCTTGGAGCAACCTGGGATAGTGAAAGGTGTCCCTGCCCAGGGCAGGGGGTGGAATGGGATGATTTTAAGTTCCTTTCCTAGCCAAACTATTCCATGACTCTGTGATGATTACACAAACCCCTTGAGAGATCCTGCCCATATCCCAACAAACCACACTGGATTTCTACACTGGATTTTAATTTCTAAACCAGAAGAAATGCTCCTCTTTCCAGGATGACCTGCCCCCATCTCCTACTCTCACCTGGCTGAAAGCCAAGCACAGATACATCTCCAAGCTTCACCAGGTTCCCATTCCTTCACTGCCAGGTGGATCCATAACTGCACTAATGTCTTCCTCCTGCTAAAGGTGGCTCTGCCTTGGTCAGTTTTTCCTGACAGGAGAGCAGGAGGGTGAGCACAGCACAGTGAACAGGATCACATCTCACTCCCTGACTGCTGCAAACCTTCCCACACCCAGCTCAATCCAATCTCAAACAACACTCCTGCACCAGCACTGGCCCTTCACTTTAGAATCATAAAATCCTTAAAGTTGGGAAAGGCCTCTGAGATAATTGAGTCCAACCATAAACTCAGCACTGCCATGTCCACCACTAAACCATGGACCCAAGCACCACCTTTACACATATTTTTGTACACATTCAGGGAGGGTGATTCCACCTCCAACAGGAGCAGCCTGTCCCAAAACTTGACAAAAGAAATTTTTCCTAACACTTCCATGAGGAAAAAGATGCTTCCATTCCCTAATGTCATCACGAGTCCACGTGTGTAAGGGGTGAGCACATCATCCCCATGACATCAATTAGCAAAGCTAATCTGGCCAAACGTTAATTACAACGCCTTTAGGATGTCAGCAGAAAAAAAAAAAATTGAAAAGAAACAAGGCAAAAGTAAATCTCATTTCCAGGTTGGGTTTTAGGCATTCTGCCACAAGACGACCCCCAGCAGAAAGTTCATTTCCAGAGTCTGGAACTGAGCTGAGCTTCCCAGCTTCATCCTGAACTCTCTATTTGTAGCTGAAATTATTGGTTCATCTCTTTCTCCTGCTGGTTGCCCCAGTGGATGCTGTTCCTTGCCTGTACTTTTCCCCAGGCTACTCTGCAAGGGAAATCAGCATTTATTTTTAGGTCCATTGCTCTCCGACTGCTTGGGCTCTCCTCCCAGGGCTGCAATATATATTTAATACTTGTTTTCCAAGCTGACAACCCAGGAAGTCTGAGTGGTGAACTGGCACACACAAGAAATCATCATAAAAGAGAAGGGCATCAACCTGCCAGGCACTTTAACTCTGCTTCTGCAAAGAGAGACTTGACTCCTCAGCAGTCCCATAGTGGGGAAGGAACCAAAAATCAAAGACACAGTTGCTGTTTGATGAGGATGATGATGGTGATGATGACAGCTTCATTGTGCAATAATGAATCCTGTCAGAGCTGCAGCAGAGAGGAACAGCAGGGGGATACATGATTAGGGCAATTTGCAGTGGAAAAAAGAGCCCATGCTGGAAAAAGGCAGCACAGGAGAGAGAAGTGCACCTGGGCTGCTCAGCATTCCCAACACAGGGAATGTCCCTGGGAGTGCTGGAGCTCTGGGGGGCTCCTGGACAGGGGTGTCCAGCTATGCCCCCTCAGTTTAGGAAGGACATTGAGTGCTGTGTCCAGCTCTGGGTGTCTCAGTTTAGGAAGGACATTGAGTGCTGTGTCCAGCTCTGCCCCCTCAGTTTAGGAAGGACATTGAGTGCTGTGTCCAGCTCTGGGTGTCTCAGTTTAGGAAGGACATTGAGTGCTGTGTCCAGCTCTGGCCCCTCAGTTTAGGAAGGACATTGAGTGCTGTGTCCAGTTCTGGCCCCTCAGTTTAGGAAGGACGTTGAGACCCTTGAGCACGTCCAGAGGAGACAACGAGGCTGGTGAGGGGCTTGGAACATAAACCCTGTGAGGAACAACTGAGGGAGCTGGGGGTGTTTATCCTGGAGAAAAGGAGACTCAGAGGTGACCTTATCACTCTCCACAACTCCCTGAAAGGTGGCTGTGCTCAGGTGGTGTTGGTCTCTTTCCCCAGGCAGCAAATGACAGAAGGAGAGGACACAGTCTCAGGCTGCACCTGGAGAAATATAGGTTGGATATTGGGAAGAAGTTTTTTACAGAAAGGGTGATAAAGTGCTGGAATGGTGTGCCTGGGGAGGTGGTGGAGTCACCATCCCTGGATGTGTTTAAACAAAGACTGGATGTGGCACTCAGTGCCAGGGTTTAGTTGAGGTGTCGGGGCTGGATTGGACTCGATGATCTTGGAGGTCTCTCCCAACCTGGACATTCTGTGATTTTGTGATTCTGTGACCCAGATGGGATCAGCAGAGGCAAGGGTCAGCCCACAGGAGGGATTCAGCTCAGATTTGTGATCATTCTGCAGTGGATCTCCTCAAAGGCTCTGCTTCCCAGCCCCTCTGCAGCTGGGGGGGTTCAGGACTCCTGCCCATGGCTCATCACAACCTCCATCCTCTCCCTCATCCCCACGTCCCCAGGCAATTCCATGCTGAGATCACAGACCCTGAGCTCTCCACCACAGCCTGCAACAGTCCCAAGGACTCTTTTCCCTTTCCATCTCTCTTTCCAAGGAGCAGGGACAGTGCTGTTGTGTTGCATGAGGGGTCTTCCTTCAGGGAACCACAGCTTTTCCTCAGCCCTTCACTTCGGTCTTCTTCCACAACTCAGCTGAATGTTTTTGGAAGATGTCCCCTCAATAAATCCTGCCTTTGTTTCACCTCCCTGTAACAACAACACTCAGCAAACAAATCTGCACAGACAACCAAAGCTTCAGCTTTATAGCTGGGGTTAAAAATGTTTTCAGATATTTTCTTGGTCCCTTAAGGCATTTCTTAGGCTCAGGTCAAGTAGACCCATGGCAGTGAGCTCCAACTCTAATTTCCTTTTCTGTCTACAAAACCATCAGGGCTTGGCTAACCAGTTTAACCACCAGAGATGTCTGGCTCTGGGAGCAGCTTTCCAGTGAAAGCAGCACAGAAAAAAGGTGGACTTTAAGAAATCGAAGGTAAATAACTGTATGGTTAAAATGGGAGCCCTGTGTTGGCAGAAAATTTAAGGAGACAGAAAATTTGTTCCTGTTTTATATCCCCAAGTTTGTAAGACCCAAATGACAACAAACAGCTGAGGTGGAAGGCACAAATACACACACCAACACCAGGAGTGCCTTCCTCGTGGTGTATAAATTTAATTATTGTGTAGATCACGCACTTCCAGTGCACCTTCAGCCTCTGGCAGACACCAATGAACCATCTCCAAAAGAAGCAGGGACCAAGATGAATGGATCACTAAAAGCAACATCTCAAACCAGAGTTTTATTAAGTGCTCTTACAGCCATGATTGACTGCTGATATATGACACAAGGTATTTTTTATTAGACTGACTAGCACAGCTAGAGGCAGAAAAAAAGCTTTTAAGGCTCTTTACCCCTGGGACACAGTGAGGAAACTTCCAGCTACGCATTTCATGGGTCTAAAAAAAAAAACCTGTTCTGAGTTCTGTCAGGTTGGTTAATTACAGAAATAAAAATAATACAGAAATAAAAAGAAATCAAGAGATTTGTGGGGCTGGGGGATGTGAAGAGTTATCACCTCTGTGGCAGCACGGAGCGAGCAGTGGGGAAGGAAATTGTGGCAGAACATAAAAATCCACATTTCCACAGAGTCTGAGGGGTTTAATGCCCAGAAGAGCCAGGAATGTTAATTTGGGAGCTCGGCTGCTGGTCTGTGGCATGAAGGATGGGAGTGATGGTTTTGCCACAGGACACCCACCACAACCAGCACCCTGATTTCATGTCATCCCAAACATTTCCAGGCTAAATCCACAGCAATGGCTACTCAGCTTTTTCATCCCTCTTTTACCCCTCAGGAATTATTGCTACACCTGAAAGCACACATTTTTATAAGCATAAATATATGTACACATATATAAATATCTATTTCGGTCATTCCAATATAAGCTGTTATTTCTCTTGATAAACCCTTTCCTCATCTGCATTGCACACAAACAGCCAAAAGATAAGCCTTTGATACACCCTGTGCTCTGTGAATTCCCTGGAAAGGGAGGAGAGGGAGGGGCAAGGAGGAACAAAGTTGAATTTTGCTGGAGATGCTGCTGAAAACAAAAACTGTTTGAACAATTCCTGTGCTCCAACCACAAAGCAGGTAAAAAAAAAAAAAAAAAAAGCTTTGCACAGAGAAACTGCAAAAAATCCCAAGGGTGGGAAATTTCCTTGAGGGGGATCACTGGAGTTAAGTGCATGGCTGAGACCCAGTGGCTCTGCAGACATGTTCAATGTCAAATCCCCCCCCCCCCCCCCCCAAAAATGCACTCAGCCTTGCAGCTGACACTCAAACATGTCAGAAATTCCTGATGTAGTGCTTGGCCTCCTCTTGGTGCCCTGGAAAGCTGGGAACTCTCTCAGCAGCTTTTTTTCTCTGAGGATGTCAAGCAAAAAGACAGCCTGTTCCTATTGTGGAAACGGGCTAGAAAAGCCTAATTATTCTTAAAAGGCAGGATGAAAATGGTAAAAAAACAAATAGATGCATGCAGATGTGGAAGGAAACAAGTGAATTGACTCAGTGTTGGCTCTTTTGCTGTTTGCATTTTGCTTTGGAATGACCCCAGGGCAACAGGAAAACCCCATGAACTCTCAGGGAGGGAATCCCAAAGAATTGGGATCCCATCCCTCCACAGAACTCCCAGCACATGGGGCAAGGCTCAGCAAGGGGAGCAAAGCAGCCACATCATTCCTTGCTGAATTGTCCCAAATTACATGGGGAAAAAAAACAGGCAAAAAATACCAGGCACAGCTCAGGACTGAGCCCAACCACTGATGGTGAGGAGGACAAAGTGGCTTTAACCACTTTAAACCAGGGACAGGTTTAATCTCCATTCAGGAAACTCCAGAGGGCAGTGAAAGGTGACTAAAAAATAAAAATAAAAATAAAAATAAAAATAAAAATAAAAATAAAAATAAAAATAAAAATAAAAATAAGCAAGTACACGTGTCTCACATAGCCATAAGCAGGATGAAGGAGTTCCCCTCTCCCCTGACAAATTGATGGGGTAGAAGATCTAACAATAATCTTAATAATCCACCTCACATTCACTTAAAAGGAGAGGTGGATGTGGCCATGGCAAAATAAAGGTGGCAGAGGTGGCAGGGTTTGGATCCTGGCCATTTCCAAGCTGAGGGCATAAAAATGCTGAGGGTCAGCCTTGAGGCTGCTTTTCATTTTGGTGCAAATGTGCAGAGCTGTGGTGGATCCCTTTTTTTTTGGGGGGTGGTGGTCATCACAACCAGTACATTTAATTTGATTTCATTTCCTTCCTGCCTGGCAAGGGGATGTGCTCCTCAAAGTCTGAGCTGCCACTTGGGAGAGATGAAATAAAACCTGTTCTTGGGTAAGGAATAAAGCAGGCTGCAGGGAAAAGCTCAGCATGGAGGAAATTTCCTCTTTTTTTCACTCTTACACAACAAAAGAAACCAGTTTGAGGCTTAAGATCTCTAAAGAGAGGTGTCTGCCAAAGGACTGAAGTGCCACTGTATCTGTGAGGGTTCAGGAAGGTGCAGAATGAGGTGACTTAAATTTTGGTGTTCACAGCATCACAGAATGCCAGGATCCTACAACGGTTTGGGTTGAGAGGGACCTTAAATCATCTCCTTGCAAACCTGCTGCCACAGGGCATCTGCAGGGGCTTCACTCTCTGCAAAGGGACGATGTGGGGATATTTTTCTACCCCTGCAGTGGCCTGAGAGTGCTCAGCAGCACTGAGGCTGCCTTCACTGCTGACCCCACAGGAGCTCAGACCCTTCTGGTCACTCAGACACCCACAGAGAAATGCCAAAATCCACAGAGAAATGTCCTGGTCTGCCAGGAGAATCCCCACCTGCAAGGGAGCTCCCAGGCTGAGCATCTGTGACAGCCAGTGACATCTGTGAGGGCCCTGGGGACACTGCTCAGATCTCAGCTGGGGTGTTCCAGATCACCAGGGATTTACTGAAACATCTGTTCAACACAGAATCCAGGCTGGAGCCTCAAAGTCTTCTCAAAAGACACCCAATAGATTTCAGCTTTCAAAAGGAGACACCAAGTATTGATATTTTGCCCTCCAGACAAGAATCGTATTTAAATAGATTTTTTTTTTCCCCTGTCCCTCTTGATGAGGTGACAGGGATGAGGATGAAAAAACCTGTGGAGCTCATAGAGGAGTAGGAGGAGCACTCCTGGTGAAAAAAGAGCAGGATCATGGGGGTGGTGGCTCAGCAAACAGAGCTGGGACCTCTGGATTCAATTACTTTGGCCTCTTCTCCACTTTAAATCGATGCAAATCAATGGAGCCAAGCCATGGCAGGCAGCAGAGTTTATCAAAACCACATCACCCTCCCTGTTTGTCCAGCTCATATCAAAAAATAGTCCCAGTTTGGTTCTGAATTAGAAAATAATGACAATTCTGTGCAAACACTGGAATTTAAATGCCAAGCAGATTTACAGAAGTGTAAATCTCCAGCTCCCAGCAATGCAAACAGTGAAATGGAGAGTTCAGGACTGCCCTGAGGGGGGGAAAAAAATCCACCTAATTCGACTAATGGAGGAATTTAAAGCTGTGAATAGGCACTGGTGCAGCTGACTGAAAAAAGTGACTGCACTAATTTAAAATACATCAGGGTCTCTAAAATTCCTGTACAGGAACAGGCCTTTACTTCCTGGAAACTGGAAATCCTATATACATACATATATATATATATACATACATACATACATATATATATATATATATAAAATACAAAAAAACTATATATATGCACACATATACATATACACACACAAATATATACATATTTATGTATACACAAATATATATATACACAAAAATATATGTATACACAAAATATATATACACATACATGTATATATGTGTGTGTATATATATATATAAGTATATTTTTATATATATATATATATATTTATATATATATATAAAAAGCAGTCAGTGCTGGAGATAAGATCTGCCCCAATAAAGTGCCAGCAAAGCAGCACTAATGTGAGCTCTTGCAGCCTTGAGCAACCCACAGCACACATCCCTGCTGACAAAAAAACGTCCCTAAATTCACTTCACAACCCAGCCAGCTCCAAATCACCCAGCTCAGAGCTGCTGTCACCCACAGCAGCCCCCAGCCAGGGCTGCACTGACCTCAGGGCACCTCATCTGCCTGGCACCCACAGCACTGGGGGCAAAAATTAGCAGAGAAAAGGGCTGAAAGAGCAAGGGAATCTCATATCTGCGTGCTCCTCTTCACCTCACCTGCTCGCTCCCAGCAGGTCAGCCTCGTTCACGGGGGCTATTTATATTTGTGCAGATTGGCAATTATTAAACATGAGTGCTTTGCTATTATAGCTCTTCCCTCATTAGGGTTTATGCATGAGGTTGAGCTGGTTCAAAGAGATTTGTGGCAAAGCTACAGACAAGAGGGGATGCTCCTAACAAAGCTGAAGTTGTGGGGTGGAAAATGTTTGTGCTGCATTAACAACATCCTTATCAGAAGGAAAGTTTGCCCCCCTTTTTTTTTTTAATATCTTCAGGAGCTTTTAGGTTTTCTAGCAGAGCTGAAGCAGCCTGGCATTGCCCCATTTAACAAATAAATGGGTTTTATCAGGATGTGAGGAGCATCCAAATGGCTCCGGGGAGCTCATCCCCTCCTCAAAACCTTCCCTCAGGCACTTCCTGAGTGCTGGTGAATGAACTCTCCCTGCATCCCGGGAAGGGTGAAGGTTGTGCCCAGAGAAATCCCCTGCTGTGGGCTCTCCAAAAGGGAATGGTGACAAAAAAAGCTGCTCAGGTGGGGAACAGCCTCCTCCAGCCGTGCACAGGACCTCCCTGCCATGGCAGCAGCTGTGGGAGCTCGGGGTGGATGCCAGTCTGAGGGCTGGCATCTCATCCCTGGGCTTCCCATGAACCAAAAGGTTTTGGGTTTTCTTCCACTGCTGTCCCCTGAGATCTCATTTTTGAAGGCAAAAGCATCTCCCCTCTTGGCTCAGGTCCCACCCAGCTGAAGCTGTGGGAGCTTGGGACTTGTGGAAAACATCTGGGAGTGTGGAAGACAGGGAGCAGTGGAGTAGCTGCACTCAGGCCTCACAGAGGGAAAAACCAGCCTGGCTGCACAGGGCAGGACAGGAGGACAAACCCAGGCCATGGCACAGGCCAGTCTGTGTCTCTGTCCATCATGCTGGGTCAGCCCCTCCTGCTCTGGGCTCTCCAGTCACCTCCAGCTCGTTTTCTCTGTGGTTTTGGCTCCTAATTTGGGATTTTTTTCTTGGCTGCATTTCCTAGATTTTGATTCTCGCAAAGGACTTTCCTCTTCTCTCCAACACAGAAGAGAGAAAGTTGATGCGAGCAGGGTTATATTTAACCCCACAGCCTTTCCCAGGCATTGGAAAACCACAAATCCATGTCCCCTGAGGCAGGGTGATGCAGCAGGGACCCCATTTGCAGCAGAGAGGTGACACTGCCACGCTGGTGGTGACCTGGTCTTAGGGCAAGGTGTGACGTGTGTTCCTAAAACCCAGCTGAATCCTGCTGCCCACCAAAGCCTGACTTCGAGTTTTTATTTTGCACGGATAATCTGAGCCCTTTCCTGAATTTCAGCCACTCAGGGTGTGACAAATCTCCTCCAGGTGCACTCAGGTTTGACTTTAAAAAAGATCATCAAATCTGGGGTCTGGTTGATCTCCACAGTGTGTGGTGTCCTTCCCCAGGTTGCCAGTAAATGGGAAACCTTCCCTTGATGAGCAGGGAGATCTCCCTCCTGTCCCTCTTCTCACTATTCCAACAGATTTGTGTCCACGTTCTAGCCCAAACACCAGAAAACTCCCAGTCCTCCCAGACTATCAGCACATCATGTGGAAGATTGATTTTGACAAGTCACCAGTCTCTCCAGTTGTTTCTGCTGGAGACCATCTGGTAAAGGCAAAAAGCTCTCTATTTTTATTCTTTTTTTTTCATCTTTTCCCCCTAAAAAATGAACATAAACTCTGCATATTTGCCTTGCAGCTGAAACATCTCTCTCCTGACACGGTCCCATCACTCACTCACTCTCCACCTGCCTTTCTGCCAAATGTGCAGAGCATCGCCCTGCTCTGCATCCCCCGACTGCCCTGATCCCTCCTTGGAAAGCCAAGTGTTGAGGAGACAAAAAACCCTCTCAGCAAAGCCACTGTGAAACACTGAGAACGAGAACAAAATGTTTTGTCAGCCCTCACCAGCCACCACAGGACAAAATGCAACTCACCTGAATTTGCATTTCTATCTGGAGCAGCCCTCTGGTTCTCACACCTCTCACTGCTGGCACAGCAGCGAGGGCTTGGAACCAGAATATTTTTAAAGTGCCGTAAAAACGGGAGGAAAATGCACCTCCACACCCAAAATTCACAACCCGGGCGGCTTTCCCTGTCCATGGTCCCACCTGCCTCCTGATGCTGAGGGCCTGGTAAAAATCCCTCTTTTTAAATAACACCCTGGTGGACTCTGCTTTTACAGCCCATCACAATTCCTGCCTGGTTGTCCGGAGTTTCCCTGCTGGAGACAGACCTCTGGGTTGTGGGGAGGATGTGATAATGATGGTGTGAATGCTCCTGCTGATATGCTGGTGAGCTGGAGTAAAACAGCCTGAGACAGCTTTAAATATTTTCCCTAGGAGGTTTTTTTTCCCCTTGGATACAGTTTCCCCACCCTATTTTACAGTTTTGCCTTTTTATGCCCTAAATAAAAGCTCCCACGATATTATTATTGCTGATTATGTGTCTTCTCTGAAAACTTTCAGCGTTGTAGAGAGGCAGAGAAGCTTTCAGAGCTACCCAGACACGGGGTTGGGCAACTGGTTCTCCTGCATAAAGTCAGTCATGCATTTATACAAGCGTAAATGGAATAAATCATACACCCGGGTGATACACTCAGGATCTGTGGCAAGGCCTTTGTTAAACACGTGTTGTTATTGCTAAAGGATCTTTGTGCTGGATGCAGGAACTGGGCTGGAGGGTTCCAGTGAGTACCTTGTCTTTTGGCCAAAACCAGGGATTGTTTAGTTTAAAGTTATGTCGATGTCACTTCACAGGTTCTCAATCAATGACGGGAGGAAGGAGCTGCAGACACAGCTGAAGTGGGTGTCCCGTGAGCTCAGATTTCACTCATTTGCCACACTGATCACATTCCCAGCGTTTGCACTCGGACTGATGAAGAATCAGATCTGAGCTGTTTTATTCTTTTCCGTCACAAACCTACCGCAAGGCTGGAACAGAGCAAAGCTCTGAAGAAAAGCACAAATTACACCAGATGGGCAGATTTGGCTAATTCAAGGAGCTTGGAGTCTGAAGGCACGTGAAATCCACCAACTGCTTCAAATTATCCACATCTCATGTTCTAGACACACACTGGGGGGAAAAAAAGGAGTGTCTAATTTGTAGCTCTTCAGACCAAATGATCCTAATTACACCCTAAAACCAGCACAGAAGAACCTAAAAGGGATTACTGCACATTTACACCACGTTCCCACCACCAGCATTAACACTTCTTTCCCAACTTTTCAAAGCTGGCCCTGGCAGAAGGGCAGGACTTAGGTGAGAGTGGCCTGATGAAGTGCAGCAAATGAGATCTGCCCAATTCCCTCTTCTCCACAGCGTGCATGTTGAGAGGTGAAAGTTTACAACAGCAATTAGAAACCACACGGCTGCAACAGTTTTATGGCGCTGAACTTGTTGATCAGCCACTTGCTCAGAATTTCTTTTTTCTTCTTTTTTTTTTTTTTTTCCCAAGGACGTACCAATAAAAATGATCACAATAAATTATACGAAAGAAAACCCGAACCAACCAAGCTCTGCTGAGCCATCACAAGGTCTCAGAGCCAGGTTATGATTGCAGAGCTACTTTTGCTTTAAAAATCAGCACCAAATCCCAGGTTTAAGGTGAGGAACAAACCAGGGATTTTCTCCAGCGCTGAGGTAGTTCAGTATTAGTCACCTTGCAGATCAGTGCTGATAAAGGAGCATGTGAATCTTTTTAACCCACCAGTGTGAACCAGATCCCAGGAACATTAACAACAACAGAATAATAAAAGGGTTGGAGAGGAAGCATGTACAGGATTGTGCCCAGCCTGTGCCCTGTGGTGCCCCAAAGCTTTGGGGGTTTGTGCTTTTTGATGGCAACCCAAGAGCATCACTCACGGCCTGATCCTGCCACCCCTTGCAGGGTGAACTTCAGCAGCCCTGTGACCTCACCCTCTGCAGGACCTGGCCCCAGAGGAGCTCCTCATGCCAGCAATCTTTAAAGAAATGGGATTTTTGCCAAGGGCTTCAGTGGAAGCAAGAGTTGGAGCAGCTCCAGCAGCTGATGAGAATGCTGTCCCCTTCTCCTTTCCCCAGCTCCAGCCCTGGACACATGGGCTATTTTGGATCTTCCCTAAAGCAAGCTCTGTAGAATTCCAAGAACTGATTGCCTGGTCATTTTTTTAGTACTTTAATCCATTTTCCCAACCTGTTCATCCTCTAAGAAAGTCTTTGGCAATGGAGATGGGTGGGTGGCTCGTGGTGACAACCAAAAAAAAAAAAAAAATTGCAAATAAATCCATTTGTTTCATTCCTTGTGGGACAAGGGGAGAGGAAAGGGGAGAAGAAAAGGGAGACAAGTGATGCACTGACACATCTGGGTTAACTTCCACTCTCTGAGGCTCAGCTTGGCTGCTCTGACTCTGACTTAAGACCAGGCTGGATGATGCTCTGAGCAACTGGTTTACTGAAAGGTGTCCTGTCCACAGGGCTTTGCAATCAGATGATATTTATTTCCAACCACTCTACAACTCTACGGTGATTCTGTGACCACAGCCACTGTCACCAGCCCAGCAGAGCAAACAAAGGGACTTGCAGCCAAGAACTGATGGTACAACCCAGTTTTGTGGTGGGCAACCTCAGCCAGCCCTGCTAAGGAGGCAGCCTCATCTTCCAGAGAGAAAACCACCCTGGGAGAGGGTTACAAATGAGAGGGAAACTCGGCCACAGCCAGCACCAAATCTCCCCCCCAAGCCCAGCCTGCTAAATTAAAACCAGTCTCGCTATAAATCAAACACTGTGAGGAAAAGAGCTGTGACGACAAAGCTTCAGCAAACCCGGAGAGCCTGAATGCTCTGGGCTGGAAGGGACCTTACAGATCCTCCAGTTCCAGCCTCTGCCATGTGCGGGGACACCTTTCCCTGGAGCGGGGCGCTCAGATAAGCCGTGCAGCAGCCGTGCCCTGCGCCTGCTGGCACCGAGGATCAGCTCTGCTCGCACGTGTGGCTCTGACACAGCTCCGGGAGAAACAAACCCCCTCAGCTCAGTCTGCCCCGAGCCATCCCGCTCATCCTGCCCCCATCACCGACCCAGGAGAGGCACAGCAGCCCAGACACATCCTCCGCTCCCGGCTCCAGCTGCGGAGAGCTGGAGAGCAGCGCTTTGCCCAACTCCTCGTGGGCAGCTGCGGGGAGATCCCATCCCAGAGCCCCCCCCGGGGAAATCCCATCCCGTTATCCCCAGGCTTGGCGAGCAAGGACTCATCGAGCTCCTGAACACAAACCAGAGCAAACCGAAAGCCAACAAAACCTGAATGACAGCGGAACCAGGAGCCGGTGGTGAAATAAACCCGCTAAAATCCCGAAGGGAATTCCTCCAGCTCCAAGGGTTCCTCTCACTCGCAAAGGGGACGCGCACCTGGATCTAAAGGCAAACCAAGCGATCGCTATTTCCCACATCACCAGGGTCCGGGAAGAGGCGCAGATCCACCTGCCTTCCTCCACCCTCCAGCGCTCCCAAAGTTGCCCGAAGTTTGCCTGCGGCATCCCGGCGGTCACTCACCGCGGCCAGGAGGCAGCCGAGCAGCGGCACGGCTCGGCGCAGCACCGAGCTCCGCATCCTGCTCCAGCTCCGCGTCCTGCCCGAGCTCCTTAGCACCCTGTGGCCT
>JANPWX010000015.1:131204-145588 GCA_024734555.1 Trochalopteron elliotii
TGCAAATGAGTATTAATGAGGGACTTAGCCACTTTCAGTTCGAATTTACAGTGAATACAACAGGTAAAATAAACACTTTGGTCTTCCTTCTGTGCCTCACTGAAACGACATCAGGCATGAGACCTCTGCCTCTCTCCAGACATCATCCTGTTGTTACTCCTTGCTCAGGCCAGCTGCAAGATAAAAGAGAGGCAAGCTGATGTTTTTCTCATCAATTCCTCACCAAATTCAGATAACTCTCTAAAAAATCTGATAATTTCTTACAAGGCAGCGAGTGAACTCCACAGTGTTGGGGGAAATCTGCTTGTTTGATTTGAACCCACCTCCTGCTCATTTCACCCCAAACCCCCAAACCTTACATTATCAGTGAAATCACACTCCCTTCTCCACGTGGCTAAAGGCTTTGTGTCAGTGCAGATTGAAAAACCCCAAACTCTCTGGAACTGTGTACATGGAGCCTGTGTCATGCCTTTGGCAACTTTTTTTTGCCTTCTTCTTATCCCTGTGTATCCACTTTAAACCAACAGTGTGAGCCCGAAAAATTCAAAACATTGGTGCACTGTGGTTTCATGGCATGGCTGTGGTTTGAACCCTCATTTTTGCCTTGGGTGGGTGGAAGCAGGATAATTCCCAGGTATTAATCTGAATTACTCAGGTATTACCATTCCAAGATGTATTTCCCCTAAAGCATGGTTCTGTTTTGAGCTGCTGCAGTTCAGTTTCCATCTCTCCCTGCTGGTGGGAACTTGATGCTCGCCTTGCTGTGATTCCATCCAACACCTCCCTGCAAAAGTCTCTCCTAAGCTTCAGGGCTGTGAGGGGAGGCTGGAAGGTGGCAGCTGCCTGGTGTTGAACAGGCTCTCAGCTATTAAGTGGATATTGCAGCCTGGAAGGTGATTTTTTCCCTAATCTCAGGCGTGAACAAATCCAGAAATGATCAAATTCCTTTTCACATCAGTAGCAGCACAGTTACCTCAGTGATCACTGTCTTGGGCTGGTGCACCTTCTCTGTGCCTGCCTTTCATCACCATTATTTAACTCTCCTCCTCTAAGGTAATTAACATTTGTGCTGTGGCACCCTTCACAAAATGCCTTATCTCTCTGAGAGCTGCTTGAGGAAATGTCATACAAATATTAAGAAATTTTGGCAGACATTAATGGCAGAGGTAAATAAAAGCAACCACTGTTGTTTCCTTCCCGTGGTTTTTTTTTTTCCTCTGTGCCTCTGGCAGTCAGCAATACAAAGACTAACAGCAGTGGTGTCTAGAAGGACAATATTTGAGGGCTGATTCATGCAGCAGTTTGCTGAAGGCTGGATTTGCTGTTCTGTGCCCTTGGGGTTACGTTCCCCATTTAGCTCCGTCTCCAAAAGCCAACACAATGCATCTGTTCTCCTTTCCACTGTGTGATTTCATTTGAATACACTAATAGCATCACATCCCATAAACAAGCTGCAAGATAAATTCCTGTGCATTATTTGCACTGGGGATTAGAGGCAGGCAAACACTGGCTGGGGTATTTTGCAAACAGGACAGATTCCATCCATCTACAGGACTTCATTATTTGCAAAATGAAGCACAAACAATCAGTGCTTTCCTGTGGTTTAAGGCCCCTTATTTCTTGGGTGGAAACACAAGAATGGCCCTAGGGAAAAAAACTAAAGTGAGTTGACCACAACCCAGCAGGGCTGAAAGCCCAGACTTTCTTCTCTTTCTGTCCCCAGCTGTCCCCAGAAGTTTTCCAGTGAAGTTCTCCTGGAAATCTCCTCCTGCTTAATGACTAAAGCTGTGAGGGCAGCAGAGGTGGATATGTCAGTGCAGAACACGAAATATCTGAAGAGCAGGAGTGGGATATTTTAATTAAAAGGATCTACCTGATAAAAGCAGGCTAAAATCTTGTCCTTGATCTCTGGGGCAAGGGCAAATTACCCAATTCCTGATGCTCACCTCACTCTGTAAGCTAAAGATAGCAATAATTACCTACCCAGCTCCCAAGAGAGCTGAGGATTAATTGCTTCATAGTACTCAACGTTTATTTTCACACAATCAAAACCACTGGGAGCAGAAAAAAAAAAAAAAAAGCTTTGCAATTACTATTACATATCCACTGGGGACTATCCCTTCACAAAACATTTGGATAAAACAGTTTTCTTAAAAATAATTAAAATAAAAATAATCTTACTTGTGTTTGGACAGGAAAAATATTTGGCTCAGGAAGAACAAATCTAATAGTAGTAGTAGTAGTAGTAGTAGTAGTAGTAATAATAATAATAATAATAATAATAATAATAATAATAATAATAATAATAATAATAAACCCTATGCAAACAAACTAGCAAGCAAGGACTTTCTCCAGACTCAGGATGGCAGGGATGGAATGAATCCAGGTGAGCAGAAATCCATGCATTATTAAAGCAGAGCTGTTTACACTGGGAACACTGTAAAACTGCTCCAAAGCACACCATGTGCCAAAGGCACAGGGGAACCAGGGCTCTTCTCCTTCCTTTCTCCTTGGGGCTCTGCAGAGCCAAGGAGGACACGGGAGGTGGCCAGGGCAGGGTTGTGAGGGCAGAAAGCTGCTCAGCACAGTTCTCAGTGTGGCTACAACCACATTTCTTAAAATAAAGAGTGTCCAGCAGAGGCAGGTTCTGTCCCAGGTTGTGGCCACCATGAAGAAACATTTTACTCTCGCTGCTGAGAGATTTTTATCTCCTCTAACACTCAGAGTCGTTTGGCAGCAGAAGGCACAAGAAGCAGGGAAATCAACAGGGTGATTGACACCAGAGGTTATACAAGCTAAATAAAAGCTTGGGCTAAAACATGCTCTAGAGAGGGAGATAAAGCTTCTCCCACCTTATCATTAGAGGATGTGGCACACCTGATGCTTTTGTGGAGGAGGCAGGAAAAGGAACATTTTACACAGCCTGGCCAAATGCATCACAGAGCTGCTCTGCTCATAGAGGATTGGCTGCTGCTGTCCACAGAACCAGCCCCAGATTCTTCTGGCTGGGTGATGAGAATCTCTGTTGTTGAAATAATGAACTGGTTTTAATACTCCAGTAGCTGGAAAGAGGAATTTCTAGAATCTCACTAATTTTTGTGAAAAATGTTGTGAGGCTTGGTATGAACTGACAAGTGCAATAAAGAGCGAATGAAAAATTCAGGGCTCTTCCCAAGGTGTCTGCTTGGACTTGCTGGTGGCACTCAGGGATGTGGTTTGTTGGTGGACTTGGTAGTGCTGGGTTAATGGTTGGACTCAATCTTAGATGTCTTTGCCAAGCTAAAAAATCCAAGGTTCTGTCAATCTGTCGTTCTCCAACAATATATGATCTTTTATCCACCTTTGGCCTCACCGTGGACAAAAATCCTCCTGAACCTCTGAGACTGGATGTGCCTGAGTTTGCTGAAACCAGCTTGGAGGAGCCTGAACTGCCACACTCATTTCAGGAAGGATTAAAGAGGAAACCCCACATTTCAGAAGTCAGTATGCTCATTGAATTTGTGCTATTAACAAGGACCTTCCTGATCCATCCAGGTTTATGGTCTGTGGCTGCTGGAGTGCTGAGGGATGTGAAGAGCCCTGGGGACAGTGGCTCTGATCTGTGGGGAGGCAGATGCTGGGAGCAAGGTGGAATCACAGAGAAAATGCCCAGCAAAGCATTTTTGGCCACACTGTGGAGCATGATCCCCTTTTTCACACCTGCTGGACTGAGTTGCTCCTTTCTCTTTTCTAAGCCAAGTGAAAGGTGCAGCTGAGATTCAAAGCACTGGACATACACCAGGACACTCTTTGGGATTTATCCATCATAAGAGCTCCTGTGAGTTTTTCTCTTTTATTTTCCACTCCTCTTCTGAACTGAGCAGCAAGCTCAGGCTGCCTCCTTTGCTCTCTTGCCTGCAGGGAAGGAGATCCTTCATCTCAGCTGACAACAGCCTTGGTCTGTTCAGCTCTGTCCAAGACAGGTGCTCTCACACAGGGCTGCCCCATGCCTGGACCATGCCAGATTATCCCAGCCCTGCTGAGGTTCCTGCAGGCATCAGTCAGGAAAACAACACAAAAATCACAAGGGCAGGGCTCAGACACGGTGATGGAGGGAAGAGGGAGAAGGGAATAAACCCCCCCCTCTTTCCCCCAAACTGAGGGATATTTTTTTGCGGCTTGGTAGGAAAACACCTGAGCCTGAAATTGTCTATCATACATCTCTGAAATGTGGTTGTTTCCACAGGAAAAAGATGAAGTCAGAGGCTCTGTGTGTGGTGAGTGTGAAGGTATCTGCCTGTTTGAGGGCTCCCCTGTGAGCTCGTTCCCTCACACCCCAAACAAACCAATGTCAGTGTAAAGAATCAATTTCTGCCTCTGTCTCGTTTTGCTTTTGGCAGTCAGTGAACACTCCTTGTAAGATTATTGATTTTCCTCCTGTTAGTTTAGCTGGGATATCCCTCGTTTCCAGCTCAAACCTGCTCTTCAAAATCCTCCTGGCACAAAGCAACGAGAGCAGCCCTGATTTTTCTTTTCACTCAGCTCTAATCTCTCAGAGAAAAAGAATCCAACCAGGTATTGGGTTGGGAGTTCTTCCTCCAGCCCTCTTTATTATGGATCAGATTTAAAGCCAGCCTTTCTGCCTGCTGCAGTTCATTTCTCTTGCTTGAGCTGATGAATATCCCAGGGTTTGTGTTGCTCATTTGATTCCCTTGCCTGATGCATTCCTTACATATCTGCTGCCTCCAGGACAGATCTGTGTAAGCAAATGAAGCATCCTCACTGTATGTCAGCAAAACATTACATCCACTAATGGAGAGAAGTGTTATATCCTAGGTCCTTTCAACACACATGAAAAATAAAACTCTGTTTCTTGGGGGAAAATAAGAAATGACAGCACATTCTCCTGAATTAATGCTGTCTGGGAAGAATTTGTCTCACATAAATGTAATTTTCCAGATAATTTTGATTTTTTTCCCCCCTCCTTTCCCTGACAACTCTTCTTTCTTTGTGAGCAAAAGATAGTTTCATGCCCACAATCTGCCAGACTGACTGTACAGAACAGGGAAACCCTCTCCTAATCCAGACTAAATCGTGTTAGATTTAACTGGATTGACATTTGACTAATTTTCCATGCTTCCCATTAGTTTCTGACAGTGCAAACGGCAATGACATAATGATATCCCAAAAAATCTCTTTTTCTGTATCAAGAATTGGATAAGTGAAGGAGCTGAAGTGTGTGGCTTTATTCTGATACCTGTGAATTGTGACCCTCTCCGGGAAGTTTGGCACTGGATTTTCAAGGAATAAAAGAGATTTTTAAACTGTGGATGCTGCTGTAGTCATTTAGAAAAAACATCAGACATGTAAAGACACGCTCCCCATGGAGAGCTAAACGTTATCCAAGGGGATGACATAACACAGGGAATAATTGAGGGAAGTGAAGCATCAGGCTCCAGTGATTCTGAGTTAAGATAATTGAATTTATTGAGCTTTCCTGACGTGCAGGCTCTGTGCTGGTGCCTCCTGTGTTACCTGGTGCCTCTGGAAGGGCTTTCACAGAGAGGTGAGTGACCTTTCTGAAGGACAGGAGAGTTTGGGACTGGATTTTGCCTCCGAGGTGCTGCCTTGAACTTGCTCCTCACGTATCAAAGGCTTGGCACAGCCCCAGCAAAGTTCACCGGGGCTCAGGGGAAGCTTTATTTGTTTTAACAGAAAATATGACCCTTGGCATTTGTACCATTCATCTTCCCCCTGAATGCTGCCTTATCTCTCTATTTACACTCAGCCCTCAGTGTTTTTACAGCGTTTTCTCCTCTGTGCTCACCCCTTGGCTGGCAATCCCTCAGGAACAGGGTGGCTTTTCACGTTTGTGTCTCTGCCCTCGTGCACTTTTTATGGCTTAGCCTCTGTAAATATTCTTCAGGTTGTCTCCATAATGTGATTGTTAATAGAACCCTGATTAGGTAAAAAAAAGGAATTTTTTAATCCTTCAAATGAAAATTACGGGTTTTTAAAGCCATCTGGCTTTATTTTCCCCACTTTTTAAAGAATGGATGGATAAAGAAATCTTGATAAACTCTGGAGATGAACGGAATATGAAGGGTTTAACATGATCTGTGTTTTGTGATGGATCCTTTTTTTGTGAAATTTTGTGATCTGTGCAAGCAAATGAAGCGTCCTCACTACAGGTCAGCAAAACATCCACTAATGGAGAGAAGGGTTATGCTCTAGGTCCTCTTAACACACGTGAACTTTGGCTGGAGATGGCAAAGAGCAGCCACTCCTGCCCCACAGCCCCACACGGGGTGGGGATGGCATCTCTGAACTGGGTTACCTCCAGTGAGACTGGGAACTGGTCTGTGTGCAGCTGGCAAAGGCAAAAATATTCCAGTGCCAGCACTGAGGGCAGCACCAAGCACTCGTGGATGTGCTTATGGGGGTTTTTTGCTCTCAGGCAGACAGTCTTTTTGGAGTTTTTTGCTCTCAGGCAGCCAGTTTTTTGGAGGCAGGTGAGATATTTTTAAAGTGCGACCCCACTAAAGTCCTGTTGCCTTCAGGCATTCCCAGCAGGATTCCCAGGAGAAACCAGGGGGGTGATGGAGGTGTAAAACATTACTAGGAGCAGCTGGGCTGGAAAACTTACAGCGTCTGTCCCCTCTTTAATGGGAATGGTTCTCTGAGGGGGAATTCAGGCAGCTGTGGCACATCTCCCTCTGTCTGGGGAGGTGAGTGGGTTGGACTCGGCTCCGCAGTGAGTCATCCCCGTCTTGTTTAGCTGCAGCTTCACCCATTCTCATTTGTTTATTTGTGTGTTCCAGGCATATCTGATCGATGATGGGGCCCTGGAGTCTCCCTGCACCAAGGCTCCACACTTCCCATCAGAGTTTTCCAGAGGAAAGGGTGGAGGCCACAGGACAAAGCGTCACACATGCAGATGCAATTTGCAAAACTAGAGATGTTCTGCTTTTACCATTTATCCACGCTCAGGTCCAACCAAGGCTTTCTGTTATTGTGAATATCAGGGATAACAATGAAATATAAGCCTGTAATAAAGATGAAATTCAGTCTTTCAGTTTATTTACAAGTGAGAAAATAGTAATTATAATTTTAGACAATGCCTAGATAACAAGGAATCTCTGAATTGGGAGTTATAATCAGCTAAGGCTTCACTTTAAGAAATTACCCACAATCAAGGGAAAAAATCACTACAGGCTTGGTCTGGATTTCAGTTTATTCAAGTCCTGTTGAAGCTGGGGAGGTTATAGTGTCTAAATTTCAGTTTACTCAAGTTTGTTGAAGTTGGGGAGGTCATAGTATATAAATTTCAGTTTACTCAAATTCTGTCGAGGTTGGGGAAGTTATAGTTAGTGCTGAGAGCTAAATGTCTGTTGAAACTATTTCCTCTTTGGGGACTAATTCAGGGCTTTCCTGAGCTGGGTCAGGAAAGCCCTGAATAAGGGCTTTTCAAAAGTATTCCACACACATAATTAGGATTATGTGTTAGAGCAGCCATTTGGACCCAGAGTCAAACATCACATTAAGAATAAGCAGGATGAGTTTCACTGCAGGACAGTCTCAGTGCCACCTGCCACATGGATTTCCAGGGAAATTAATCACAGTGGAGATCTTTTGGGTTGGTCAAGATAACAAAACTCAGCACTGTCCAACACCTGTGCCTTTCATGCTGTTCAAGCCTTGCTCTATTCCTGGACAGCAGAAGAGCCCTGCAATAAAACCCAGTATTTACATGTGTTTCTTCAGCTGTGGCCCCAAAAGCAAACACACTCCCTATCCAGAGCCAGCCTGTAAATAGTGAAGTGTTATCACAGTGCACCCCAGTTTGCATCTTCAGATAATCTTCTGACTTTACTGGAGCCGTCAGCTCTTCTGCACATAAAACGAGAGCACTGCTCCCTTGTACAACCTTTTTGTTGGGCTTTCTGGGTGGGATTTGTTTGCTTAAACACAGGCAAAAGACAACGTTGTTTGAGATTGTCCCTCACAGCCCTGTGAGCGTGGCAGACACGGGCGGGATCTGCAAGATCTGCAGCACATCTGTGCTTCCCGTGGGGTGGGAAGGTGTGGGTGCTGTGTCAAAAGTGCTCTTTCGAATTGTGCCTGTGGTTTTGAGCTGGGGAGCACCACGTTACAGATGTTAATTTGCAGGAATGTACCCCACACCCCCAGCAGGTGTTTCCGAATAGGGAAAGAGTTTCAGTTTGCCTCTAGGCATTTTAGGAACTTGACCTAGATTTTTCCATACCCTCCTGGCAGTGATTGGCTCAGGGCCAAGAGAGAAGTATCTATTGAACTTTTTCATTGTTCTTCAAATCCTCTATCTCTCCTTATTGGCAGCAAGCCAAATTGTCCCTCCTAAAACATTCAGTATTTAGGAAAGAGCAGTAAAGAAGAGAGAAACTTTCTGGAGCGTTTTTAGCAGGGTGTCAGAGGTTTTCTTGGACACTTGTGCGTGGCTTTTCTTTTGTTTTCTGTAACGTTTGTTATTTTGTTATTTTTCCTTATTAAACCTTTTGCTTTACAAAACACCTCTGAAGAGCAGTCTCTCTAATTTATTTCAGCCACTTCTCTGCAAAGGCTGAGACCCTCAGAGATTGATACATTTACACGTGGTTCATTTCACTCTGACCACGTGCTAACCTGTGTCGCTAATTTGTCTCCTCAGGTTTTTAACAATCATTGGGAATTTAATCACTTCCAGGCCATGGAAAGATGGAGAGAATCCTGATGAGGAACATCTGAAAGACATCAGACAAACCCTCTTCAAAAGGACCTTATTTCTGTCCTTCAGCAGCAACAGGGCTCAAGTTCAGGTATAGAAGCCCAGACTGTAAATATCTGGGTGACAGATTTCACTGAGATTCAGGGTTTGGTTGTATCCAGCTGTGATTAGGTCAGCAGAAAATAAATGTGGGACCCACTCGTCCTGGCCCCTTTCTCCTTGGCAATGCTCTGATCTGTGAGAGCTCAGGGCTGGTGATGTCTCCCCAGTGTGCCCTGTGCTCTGGGTTTGGTCAGGTACCAGGTCCCTCCAGGCATTGAAATCATGGAATGAGTGGAAATCTTGATGCTGGAATGCTCACAGACATTGTGCTGTTGAGAGTTTCAGAGAGCACCTGAGAAGCAGCACCCTGAATTCCAAGCTGGTGCAGCTCTTCAGCTCTTTCAGAGGTTGACACTTCCGTTTTCTCTTCAGTTTGCTTCGTTTTTGGGTTGTTTGTTCAAGCTGTAAAATCTTTTAAGGGCAATGGTTATACAAACAGTAACAACCTGAGCTGAAATTATTTGCTTGGACTGAATTTTCTTTTGAATTGGAAAAAGGAGCAATGACCTGTGGGCTCCTGCAAAGAGTGGCTATCAGTGTGAGATCCAATGGTACTTTGATTTTGGTTCATAATTAAAAATTATAAACTAGCCTAAATGTTTAACCCTTTATATTCCATTAATCTCCAAAGCTTATCAAGGCTTCTCTATTTATCCACTGTTTGCAAAGTGGGGAAAATAAATCCAGATCACTTTAAACATCTTTAATTTTCATTAGAAGAATTAAAAAACTCCTTTTTTTTTTTTTAACCTGGTCAGGGTTCTATTGACAATCACATTATGGGGACAACCTGAAGAATATTTACAGAGGCTAAACCATAAAACCTTTACATGCTCTGTACCCGTGATCCCTTTTCACATATATCTCATATCAGTGATGACATTTGCATAGATATGCTATGGACAACTTGAGGCAGCTTTTCAAGCATGAACTCTGTGTGTGCTTTAATTAGTTCTGCGTGGCAAAATATTTTGACTATCCCTGAGTGACTTCCAGATCTGTTGTTCAACAATGCTCAGGGCTTGATTTCTGGTTAAAAAAAAGTTGTTCATGGGGCACATCTGGGAGCACCAGGAGTGTTCTGGCCAGGGAATCCTGCCAGCACTGCAGGAAAACTTCAAATCCTTTGGATTTGCACAGAAGGTGGTTTGAGGAAGGCACTGTCTGGAGCTGAAGGGAAGCTAAGGCATCCTGAAGGCACTGCCAGCATTCCAATACTGGCTCTCATCAGCTCACTATTTATATCCCCAGGAGATTATTGGTGAGGGTGTCGCACCAGGAGCTGCATCAGCAGACAAAAAGGATTGATTGCAGTGGAGGTACCAGGGAAAGCTCACACCAGCAGCAGGAGAAAGGAATCCAAAGCAGGGCCCAGCCTCCAAACCTGGCCAGAGTTGAGGGAGCATGGATTGCCTGCTCAGAAGAGGATGTGTTTCACACAGGGAGCTCAATCAGTTCATGGAGGATGAAACTGTTTTGATCTGAGCATGTCAGACCCTGCTCTTCCTCAGCTGCCAAACGCCTCAAAGTTCTGTCTGTCCTCAGAAGGGTTGTGAAGTGTCTCCAGAGATAATCTGGGAAGTTGTGAGTATATCAGACCTCTAGAATGGCATGAGAGCATGAGGGAAGCATGCAGCTACTGGCAATTCATTAATTAATAAACTAATTGCCTGATTAGTGTGGGCACATCACCACATGATGATGTCATCGGTTTTCTTCTTATACCATATCTTGTCTGCCAATGTTTTAGATATTTCTGATTGGGTTTGAGGTGTATTTTTTTTTTTTTTGCCATTTCAAACCAGCTGTGATCACAGAATCCTGGAATGGTTTGGGATGGAGGAGACCTTAAAGATCATTTTATTCCAGCCCCCTGCTATGGGCAGGGACACCTTCCACTATCCCAGGGTGCTCCAAGCCCTGTCCTACCTGGCTTTGGACACTTCCAGGGATCCAGGGGCAGCCACATCTTCTCTGGGCACCCTGTGCCAGGGCCTCCCCACCCTCACAGGGAAGATTTTCTTCCTAATACTCGGTGCTGGATGGAGTGGTGAAGAGAGGAAAATCTCCTCCATCAACTTCCTGGTCAATTGTTTTTTGCTTCAGCCCAGAATTCCCTTTGTGAATACACATTTCTGAGCTATGTCCATCGACACTCACAATTCACTTTCTTCAGGGCTGCTCTCAAAACATTCTGATAAACACCTTGTGGCTGTGGGGGCCATCTTCCCCACTGCCCTGGTGTGTCCTCCAACAGTGAACTGTCAGCCTGAAATGTCTCTGGATGTTGATATATCCAAAACCACGGGTCCTGTAACTGTGCAGAACCACTTACTACATGGGTAACTGGAAATTTATGAGGCACCACTAATTGTATTTAATTCACATCAATCCCCAGTGAGGCCACTGGAATCACAAGGGGGATGAATCTCACTCAGACATAGTACAGAAATGGAATGAATATCAAAAATACAGCCACTTTTTCATCAAAACCCCAATAAAATCAATCTGCCACTTCAGAATATAGCCCTAAGGCTTGAAGCCGACTGAAATTACCAAAATGCAAAAAGAATCTTTAATTACATGCTCATTTGAGAGGAGGAATGTTAGACTGTGTCCCTGGATTCATTTCTCAGACTAATTTAGTAGTCTTTGTGTTGAACATTCTCCTCTGATGGTGGACTTGAAAAACACATCCAACATGGAAATTTGCCTTGTGAAGAGACTCCATTTCAATTATAGCTGTCTGAGTAAAACTGAAATAATGTGTTACTATTCTGGATGAAATCATGATCTCTCTGGCCCTTTGAGCTGTCTGTGTCAGTGACAAGCCTGTGACAAACTTTCCCAGTTAGGAAAGACTGATGGAAGATGCACACTGGGCTGTTCCATGGAGAGGGGCAGCTCTTCATGTGATGGACATGGTCTCATGTCAGATTTTCAATGTCACAGGGAATTTTAGAACCATGCCTTGTGATTCCAGCGTAAAATGGGACAGGTCTGGTTTGGTTGCCAGCAGAAGGAGTCTTGAGATAATTTAATCACTTGGGTGCTTTCTTCCTAATCCCCATTTCCTGGTTGTTTCATCTCTGGAGCAGAGAATGTAAATCCTTTCCTCCCCACCCCAAACCTTTCAGTATTTTTAAACCATAATACTTAACTCTCTATGTGCTTTTAAAATCTTGGCTGGCTTCAGTTTTTTTGCAGGAATTGATTACCTTGGCTGTGTGGGAAAGGAGTCCCTTGAATCAGCTTGTATTTCAGTGATTTTCACAGATTGAAGGGCCAGATGGGATCATTAGCTCACTCACCTTGATCTTTTACACAGCGTGTGGGATGGGATTCACCTCACAGTTATTTAAAGAGTGAAATTAGAGATAGAGTGAAAATTGGCCTGTGCCAAAATGAGCTGTCTTCCTCTGCTCCTTTTGCAGTCAATGGAGAAGGATCATTTCTTTCACAGGGTAATTCATTCTTCCCTGTGATAGATTTGGATGCATAAATTACTGGGGCCATGGCCTTCTCACAGTGAGTTCATCATCCAGAGTTTGGCTGAGGAATGTCAGCAGTTTGTGCCTGAAAGTGTCAAGAGATGGAGAATCCACTTATTTTCTTTCTTGTGCTGCTGATTTATCGCCCTTGGTACCAGAAATCAAACTCCAAAGGTGTGGCTGGTTGGATTGATATTGGTTATGAGGGAATCTTGTGTAAGTAGCTCAGGGGAAAATGCACAGCTTGCACTGTGATGATTCCATCTCCATTCCCTGTTACTGCCTGCCTCATATCCCAAAAAAAACCCTGAGTAAACAGCAGAGATCTCCAGAATTAGGTGATAGCAGTGACTGCTGACAGGGAAAAGGTTCCTGCAAGGGGCAGAGGGAGGGAGGGGGTGGATGTGGAGGGATGTGACAGATGAAGAGAAAATGAGTGTGGAAGAAAGGTTTGTTCAGAGAAATGAGGCTGTGGTGAGCTGACCTCAGCTAGACACCAGGTTCCCACCAAAGCCACTCCATCATTCCCCTCCTCAGCTGGACAGGAGACAGGAAATGCAAGGAAAGGCTTTTGGGTCGATGCAAGGGCAGGGAGAGATCTCTCAGCAGTTGCTGTCAAGGGCAAAGCAGGCTTGACTTAGGGAAAAAAGAATAATTTAATGTATTACCAATAAAGTCAGAGCAGGATAATGAGAAATGAAAACTAAATCATAAATCACCTTCCTCCTACCCCTCTCTTCTTCCTGGGCTCAACCTGACTCCTGAATTCTCTGGAGCTGGCTGGAATTGCCTCCCTCAGACATGGGGAAGCTTCTCACAGAAGCCACCCCTGAAGTCCCCTGCTACCAAAATCTGGTCTCCCTAACCCAATAGACAGAAACACTCTGGTACTGAAACAAAAAGACTGACAAAAGTGAATGATGACTAATTTAAAATCAATAAAATCAAGCTTGTTTAATTACAGACCCAGGAAATAACCTGAATAATTAATTATGCCAAGATAAACTCAAAGCCAAAGGTGTGTTTTGGAGGGATGGTACTTATCTGAGGTGGCATTTGGGGATGGCCATGTTCTTCTAAAAATCAGTAGATAATAGGAGGCATCTGCAGCAGTGTCAGAACAAACAACTCCTACTTCAGGGTAAAACTGATGACAATGATAGGGTACAGACCAAAGAAAAGTTAGAAGGATCTGTACTTTCTCTGGCAGCTTCTTCTGAAAAATGCAGAATTGGTCAGTGCTTGAGCCAGACTTGCTGTGAAACTGATCCTTCTCTGCCACATTACAGCGTCAATGAAGATACTTTTATGACACTTTTTTTTGACTAGAAAATAATTATATGAACAGGGAATAGCCAGGGAAAAGATAAAGAATGTACTTTCATCTCTTGATATACATTAATTCAGACACCATGTCTAACCCTCTTCAATGACTGCACAGTTAAATGGAAATAGAAACCCTAAACTCTGAGTCATGGGCTTTTCTCTCTTGATCAAAAAGTCTGTGGGATTTGTAACTTGGATGCTGAGTACCTATAAGAGATAATATGGTTGAATACCTATAAGAGATAATGGTCTGCTTAGATCCTTTAAGGATTTGTCCGAAATAATCCAAGTAGTTTGTAAAGGATCTTGCATCTAAATCCCGGTCCCTCGCACTAATCACTGGTCCAAGCTGATTTTTTGGATATGGAATGAGATATAATGAACATTCATGAGGGTCAGGGTGGCCTGCAGATAAGTCAGGCTGGTATCCTGGTTCAGCACTGCTGGAGTCACTCCTGACACCCTGTACACATTCCTGCTCTCCCCACCCCCTCTAGCCCAAGGGGGATGTGAACAAAATAAAAGTGATTGGGAAAAAGGGCTACCAAAATAATCAGGGGCACAGCACAACACCCTGGCCCTGCTCAGCAGGGCAGCTGCCAGACAGGAAATTCCCAGTTTGTACTGATCCATGGGATTTTCCCACACCCACCTGCACAGCTTTGTACTTTGTCATACAGGGACACACCCTCAGGGAATTAAAAGGAAAGGAAGGAAAGGAAGGAAGGAAAGGAAGGAAGGAA
>JANPWX010000015.1:159264-199494 GCA_024734555.1 Trochalopteron elliotii
AATAGAAATATATAAATAGAAATACAAATATATAAATATAAATATAAATATATAAATAGAAATACAAATATATAAATATAAATATAAATATAAATGCATGTACATGTATATACATGAATGTATGTATGCATGCATTTTATGTATCTATTTATAATTTATTGTTGTCTTTCTAAAAACCCTCTGTCTCTACAAAGATACTGCCTACCTCAGATCACTGCCTCTAAAAGCCAATCCCAAATCTGATGTTAAGACTGACATTGAGCAGCAGAGCAGAGGACCCATGGCTTGGCCCACATTCTCTACAGAGGGTGGAGGGAATGACCTGGCCTTTGGCTCAAACCTCAGAGCTAAGTTTACTATTTGTGCTACAGGGTGGGCCAGAACATGGCTTCTCTTCGTGCGCACCAGCAAACTTGTTACAGGCACAACCTGTATTTTTTCTAAACAATTTGTACAGGTTTTTACGTAAACAAGTCGATGTAGCAGCCACTAAAACAGCAGCACTCATAAAGATCCACTCAGGACAAAGGCTTTATTCAATACTAACTCCTTTTCAGCTGCTGAAAGACAAGATATATGTCGCTGGTATGAGTTTTCATTTCCTAACAGTGTCATTCTCTGCTGTACAACCTGCAGAATGTATCAGAGTGTCCAGTTTGAACATGACGAGTTTATCTCTCCTGAGGTAAATCGTTCAGGATTTCATTTTTCCTTCCCTTCCTGCCTCGCAAACACATCTCCACCAGGCTCAGCTGGGTGCTGGCTGCTGAGGAGTGCCCTTGTTGCTGTTCCATGGGTAGTGTCAAAGGAGGAATATTATGGGTTTTACCCACACTCCTGAGGGCCAGCCTGGCAGAAACGTGGCTATAATAATTAGTGAAATGGCATGAGCGAATGTGCCTTGAAAAATCAAAAAGGTTTTAATAAAGAAGGAAAATAATACAAAAAACAAAAGCAAAGCCGAGCACAGCACAGAGACAAGTCTCCCACTTGTTACAGCACCTTGAAAAGCCTGGAGTTTCTTTGTTCTCTCTCTTTAGTACTCCACAGTTCAGGTGGGCTTTTTGACCCTTGGCCCAATGAGATGAGCCACAGACTTTGAGTTACATTTCCAGAGCCCAATCCACACTTCTGTGCTGGCCCTGAGCCAATTACAAAGAGAAACCCACAGAACATTCCAGTTAAACTCCCTAAAATGTCAAAAGTAAACCAAGACTCTTTCCCTGTTTGGAAGCACCTGTGGAGGTGTAGGAAATGCATCACCACAGAATATTTTCTTTGATGTCACCTGGTGCCTGGCGGCTCTTTGGAAACCTCTCTGCCTCCCCAGCAGACGCTCCTGACACGTCAGGGCTGTGCTTGGCATAAGAGGTGCAGCCATGAGAGGTAGGGAGCTTTGAATGTCACAGGGAGCTTTGAATGCCACAGCCTTTCCAGAATGAGAAATTCCCCCTTTCTCCCAGGCATCAACTGCAGGAATGACGTTGGAGGAGCTCTTGGATCTGGAATGCAGACAGTACTCCAGGAGGAAGAACACAAAGATGTTTTTAGAAAACTTCCATTGTAGAAAATTGTAAGAGCTGGAAAAATAAATACTTACATAGGCACAGGCTTTTATTACCCTTTTTTTTTTTTCCATATCAGGAAGCAAACATTTATTCTGAGCTCAATCCCTGCTCTTAAAACATAATCCCCTCTAGCGTCATTAAGAGTTGCAATAAAATGATGTTCCTTCCTAAATAGCCTGGCGTGGAATTTCAGGCTGAGCAGAAATAAAAGACAACTGGAAAAGCAAACAGGAATTCAGGTACAAAACATTGCTAAGACAACAGACAGTTGTATTACGTGACTAAACTCCCACATGTGGCAGGAGCTACAGGCATTAGGTGATTCACTGTTTAGTGCTGTATGTTTATATACATTTATGACCACAAGACTGTTATGCAGGCTTCTCTGTAATGAAATCCAGGCAATTTTACATGGTGAATCTCAAAGAAGCACCAATCCAACATTCTCACATGTTCAGCAGTGCTGATTGCTTTGTTTCTCTCATGTTTCCCCTCTATATCAAAGAGCTCCCCATTTTGAGTGGAGGAAGAGGAGGTAGGGACGATGAACAGTTTTGTTTTTTCTCACTGCAGGGTACATTTCATGTCCCATTATCCCCATCCTGTCACATGAGGCTCGTTCTGCTTTTATTTCCTGCTGCTGTACAGCCCAGCTGTTGTAGAGCTTGTTTTCCCTGTAAAAACCTGTCAACAAAGCTGGTACCTGCACAAGAGTGGTCTGAACTCAATTTTAAAATGGAATTCTGAAACTCTAGGATGGGATTTTGTTGCCTAACCCATCATCTAATGCCATGTTGAGGTTCCATCAGAGCACTGGTCTTCTGTGGGTTTCACTTTGTATTTGGGAGCCTGGTTCAGGAGTCTCAGGTGTCTCCAGACAGCTGAATCCTGTCCTCCTGTGACATGGATTTGACCCTGTCAGTTACAACTGTAAATTTAGGTTTCAGGACCTGCAGGATGATAAGAGAAAAGGAAAGTGAGCAAAACTGTGGATCAAGAAAATGATCATTGATTAGGGAAAGCAAAAGCTGCACACACAAGTAATGCAGAAAGAGGAATTTTTTTTACTGATTCCCATCTCTGGAGAGATTCCAGCCTCTTCTTGGAGAGCAGGGCTTCTGCAACAGTCAATTGAGACATTGAGTGCCACTATCACCAACAAGCTTTTATTGCTGAGCACATAATTATAAAAACTGTGTGTGACAGAAAATGCAGTGGAAAATGAAATGCAGTGGAAAATGTGGAAATTAAGAAAAAAAAAAGGAAAACACCCAGATCCAAATATCCTGTGGATATGGGTCCCTGGGTTCAGAGGCATTGACCTAAACTGGATTTAATTAGATTGAAAACTTTGGATGTAGCATGAGTGAGAGCAATCATTTTATAAAACCAGTACAACAAGCTCAGGGGACTGGGAGGTCAGAGCTGCCACTCTCTTCCTTTGACAAAACACTTGACCCATTCAACTCAAGGGGCTTGCACCAAATTATGTCCAGAGGTCCCTTTCAGCCCAAATTATTCTCTGATTCCAATTTCCCTCCCAGGCAAGCCAGTCTGCATTTCAAACAGAGATTCATTCCTCGACAGGAGTTGGCTTCCAGGCAGGACTTTTTTCCATCTGACACTGGTGAAGAGGATTCCTGGACATCAGAAAATGGAGCTGGATTTTCCACCTGAGATTCCCATTCTGTTGATCTTCATCTGGACAACCAAGTTCTGCAAAGGGATCTGCATCAATATCAACAATTTAAACAATTTTGAAAGAGAAACTCACTAATTTCTTCAGGAAACACATTATTTTCACCACTAGTTTCCTAAATTCTTTAGGAAATACGATCTGCAAAGTATTTCTGATCTATTGTTGAGATTCAGTGAATTACAATAACTCATCTTCAAATGAAAATCTTGCAAACGTAAGACCCAGCTCATTACCATTCAACACAAATCTCTTATTCCAGTAAAAATCTGCCTTCCCATCTAGCTGAGATTCTGTTTCTGCGTTTAATGGGTTGAAGGGTAATTAGTATGGGGTGGGAGAAGCTGCATTCAGGCACAGCATTCTGAACCATCTCCAAATACCATGCAGGTGCCTGTTTCCTGCAATTTCATTACTTACTGAAAGCCTTCTGAATTCATCCTTTAAAACATCAGGGGAAGCAGCAGCCTGAAATATCTGTTCTGATTAACTTCTACAATTAATAAAGATATTTCCACAGTTTAAACTCATCTATCCCAAACTCAGCCATGGGTCAGATTCAGAAAGATATTTATTTTTCATTTAATGACCACAAAGATCCTAAGTTTAAAGTACATTAAAAACTTATGCAAGCAAAAATAAAAAGAAGAAAAAAAAATTAATTTTTCAGCAGCAAGTTAAGTGTTTGAGAGGTTTAGACAATGCCTTTATTAACAAGCTTTAACTTTTGGTCAGGCTTTGATTGATCAGGGAGTTGGAGCCAATGATCATTGTGGGTAAATTCAAAGTCAAATATTTCTATTCCATTGTCTCCTATTTTTATATCTCGTTCCTACCTGGTTAGCACTGGCTGACCTCTGGGAATGTCACCTGTAAAATAAAGGCAGGTATTTACTGACCTGAGATGTGTTTTTGTGTGTGTGTAGAATGTGTTGGAAGATGGGGTAAAAATTCAATTCTACAGGAAATCCTGGCAAAAAGGCAAGCCTTGGTCACCAATATGATGTCATGCAATATTTTCTCTATCCTAAAAAATAGTCGGAAAGTGACAGGCACCATTTATCATTTCAGCCAGTCCATTGCTTTCCAGAAAGTGCTACTTTAGTCCTAGTATCAATCAATTTTTATAAAATGTGGAACAACATTTACACAGTTCCCTGTGATGTCTGCACTTATGGTTAGAAGGAGAATAGCCAATTACAACATTTAATAAGTTGATTAAATAATTCAAAGTTCTTCTTGGATAAAGCAGTGAACGCATGAGCCACAGTTCAATGGACTAAATGTCAATCACGACATTTTTCCCCACTCTGCATCCTGCTCTGAACAATTAGATGTGCTCAAATAGATGTTTATTTGTGATTTTTTGAATCACATCTCAATATAAGGTGTGAGGTCATTGTAATGGCACAAAACTCTCATGGGAGTTTCACTGAGTGGAGGACAAAAGAGACATGTGGGGGCTGTGCCCACAAGGGGAATGCCTTGGCAAAGATGGTGAAAGGACCCTTTTTATGTTTGAGTCATGGGCTTTCTTTACTGTCTGAAATACAGGGGTATTCAAACTTTCAGAGAACAAAACATCCCAGTAAATGTGCAATGTCCCCAATGTCTCCTGTGGTGTAGGAGAGAAATGGAAATGTAAAAGGAACTGATCAAATTGATGGGAACAAGGCTGGTGGTGCTCTGGGCTTGACTAGGAAAAGCAACCTGTGCACTCACCACTCATTCTGCAGGAAAAATAAATATTTTTCTGTTCAGAGAGAATACAGAGAAGAGAAGGAAATGGTGGAGACCTGTTCAGAGGATGATTCAGTCTCCTGTCATCAGCACAAGCACAGCTCTCTCCTAAGCTGTTCAAGCTCCGTCCTGAAAGGAATTTACTTTCACTGAAAATTTGATACTTTGATCAATGTGCTGCCCCTGAACTTCATCACTTCCTGATGTCTAAGGTTACTTCAACCTTGACTGAATGGCAGACAAATGTAGAAAACCAGTAAATTTCACTCTTGTTGGAAGAATGTAAATATTTTGTAGCGGTTACTCACATCTGGGGCAGTCCTTGACCATGAGAGTTTGAGAGGAGTGCATTGAAATCCATTTTACATCCTCAGCATTTAAATGCTGCATTGGAGTTGTTTCTTTCCTGTTGTAAGGAAGCACTGCCTCTGTGTCACAGCTTTCTTTCAGCTGGGTTCATTTTCCTAATGAAGAGGAACAACCACAGACAAAATCACATATTTCAATTTAAAACTCTCCATGCAGAGTCCATTAATTCAAATGTGCTACAACATAAAAACCCCATTCACATCACTCCCTCGTTCTAACTTGCTGATGCACCCTGTGGGTGCTGAATTTTATTTCTTAGGATTTTGAACTTTTGAAAGGAAATATTCCACAGTAGCACCTCAGCACTTGTGTTGTGGTATGAACATTGTGAGCATGTCAGAAATCATGTTCCTTCCTCTCACACTGCAGTGCATGTGTCACAGCAAAAGTGAAGGTTAGAGTTGACTCTCCTGAGCTCTGAGCATGCTCAGACAATGAACAGAAAAAGGAATCTAACAGCCTTTACCCACTTTCAAAATAAACCATCCAGCTAAAACTCAGAGGATGCAAAGGAACTAAGTTCAATGGGTTACAGCTCAGTCTTTATGAAAGTATTATTTTTAAAGCAAAGGAAAGGAGACTTTCAGACTTCTCACATGTGGAACATATCCTGGCACCAGAAAATGCAGAGCCTACAAGGAGGACACACAGCACCAGGTACAGGAGTAGTGCTGGAACTAATCCCACTGACTGAAAGGATGCATCCTCCAAATCCAGTAATCAGTGTCCTGCAGAACGTGTCCCTCAAGTCTCAGCCTGTTTTCTGTGTGATAAAAAAAAATCCCAACAGTTTCCCCCTTGCAATTTTGAGGAATGAAATTCTCACAGGGCTCTGCCAGTCTGAGTGTGGGCTGATTTTCTGGTTGAACACAGGTGGATGTACAGAAAACATTCTCACTTGGCCCAGTTGCCCCTCAATATGTTTTTGTCTTCTTTTCCACTTGCTAATTGCTGTGGACTGTGCTGTCTTTTTCAGAATTTCCTTTTCTCTTTGTCTGACTGGAATCTACTGAGTACAAAATTAAGTTATAAAAGGTTGCTTGGAGTCTTCCCCAAGCATTTGTGAAGAGTTTGCTCTGCTGGTTCTCATTTATGGCTGAGACTACAGCTGAAGTTATTTAGCAGAGCTTGGCTTTGCCATCCACTTGTATTTCACTGGTGATTTCGGTCAGGATGAAAAGAATGGTTTAGGTTGAAGAGGATCTTAAAAATCATCTCATTCCACCCCCAGCCATGGGCAGGGACACCTTCCATTATTCCAGGGTGACCCAAACCCCACCCAGCCTGGCCTTGGACACTTCCAGAGATCCAGGGGCAGCCACAGCTTCTCTGGGCACCCTGTGCCAGGGTCTCACCACCCTCACAGGGAAGGATTCCTTCCCAATTTTCCATCTAACCCTGCCCTGTGTCATTTCATAACCGTTCCCCCTTGTCCTACTCACACAGTAATGCTTTCCACAAGGACTCCCTCTGCCTACAAGTGTTATCCTGCATGTCAGGATAAAAACCAACTTGAAGTGTTTTTCTGCCCAGCTCCATTTCTCTGCATTGCTGCTGACCAGTTGTACCTAGGTAAGCTCAGTAAATGTTGGGATGAGGGCAAACACAGCCAAGGAAGATGTGTTACCTTACTGCCTGCCTGTGGCGTTTGGAGCAAAGCTGATCACAGCCCCTGCAGAAACTGCCTTTCAGGGTCAGCAGCAATATTGTGTGTGTAACCTGGATGTGGTCCCTTGAAAATACCTGAATCAGCCTAGAAACCTGAATTTGGGAAGCCTGGGGAATGTGTGGTGATATTTCTGTGAGTCCTGGTCTGAGGGTAGGGTGATCTCCTTGCACCAATGACCTCTTCCCACAACACCAGACTTCCTCCAGGGGCCACACCAGGCACCTCCAACCAGAAAAGGTTTTTCTGTGGAGTGGATCACAAACATCCTGATACAGCACCCTGAAGGAGGGCTGGACAAAAACTGAGTTCAAATAAATCAAGTCTGTAAAGGAAGGGTGGTCTCCTTTCCTTTCATGATTGCTCTGTGCTCTCATATCTGTCTGCTTGTTGTTCATCCCTGTTTTGGGGATAACTGTGACTTTATTCTTTCCTCTGTCCAGGAGACACAGCTTCATGTACAGATTGGTCCCTTCTGGATGGATTTGACAGTTCTGGTTACTCAGTCCTGAAAAAGGATTTATAGAACATGAATGAATTGAAGACATGAGTAACACCCTCAGTTTTTCACAGGGGTTTTGGCATTATTTTGGTGTCTGAGAGACTCCAGGGTGAGACATGGGTGATTCTGCAGCAGCCGTACTCAGGAACATTCTTGAGACTGTTCAACATCCTCATATAGATATCGTTATGGTGTCAGAGAATTTTCAAGATTAGGTATTTAAAAAGTATGAATGAAAAGTATGAGAGAAAAATTACATTAGTGTCAGACGTTTCCTGCTTTAGGCTTTGCTGCTGATCCCAGGGATCAGATGCAAAGATGAAATCTCACCCTGGAATAAATTGCAGCCACAGAGTGACATTTCTTAAAATCTAAGGTTGATTTCTCAGTGAGGTAAATAATTGGTATTACCTGGAAAGTGGTATGACCTTGTTCTCCTCCGTGAAAAATTAAAATGCTGAGATGAGAAAGAAGAATAGGGTTAAGAATGAATAAAAAATAGAAGGTAAAACCAGCCAAGCCCTTTTAGCACAGCTGATTTGATTTTCCTTTAAATTGGCATAGGTTTTCCTTGAAGAAGGATGAGATGGGATTGTTCACTGTGATACATCTCCCTGGAAGGGCCATCCTTTACACTCTGAATGAAAATCAGCTTAATGCTAACAAGATTGGAGTCCTTTATTTATTCCCAACACACAGAGGCAGGGATCAGACTTGAAGGCCTGTGATGGTTTTATTTGTGGATGTTTTTGCCTGATGCTGGTTATCTCTGACAGCATTTGCTTGGATTGGGTTCATTCCTCTTGTTGTGATTACACATGTGACACATGTGGAATGACACCACTAATGCCACTGCCCTTAAATCTTCTTGTCCTTGTGTGATGCAGAATCCCTGTGCCAGCTCCCAGCCGTATAAATCTGTGGGGTTTAATCAATCAGGAGCACATTTAATGCAGTCACTAAGCAGTCACAGTTTTGTAGTCAGTGACAAATGGAGCAAACATGCTGTCACCAACCACCACTGGGGCAGCCCTGCACCTTTGGGTGAGAATATTTTTGCTTTAGGTGGTGAAACACTCAAATGCTGTCCAGAGAGGTGGTGGGTGCTCCATCCCTGGAAACATTGAAGGTCAGGTTGGACAAGGCTCTGAGCAATGAATGTCTCTGCAATGTTCCTCCCTATTGCACTCCAAAATCTGGAACTGCTCTCTTGTCCTCTACCCTTTCACTCCAGGTCAGCACCTGTGCGTGGAGACCTTGGATCCACCCAGGGATGTTACTCCACTTGAGGCAGCAGATTGGAAAGCACTTCTTGTTTTTCTATTCTGTTTTTACTGCATAAAGGTCTTTCTAAAGAAAATATCACCACATTTGGGTTCTTTTAACACAGCACTACAGACAGTGCAGCTGCAGATTTTAAGGGATGAAGCCATCTGTGAATGAAGGTCCTTGTAGATACCAGGAGGTGGTGAACTCTTAAAATCATAGAATCATGGAAAAATTAAGGTTGGAAAGACCTCCAAGATCATCCTGAGGCCTTAGGAAGGCTGACCTGAAACAGAGACGGGACAGAGCTAGAGAATAAAGGAGATATTTATTAAAAGGCCTCTATGATACACCTTGGGCAGGACAAGAGTCTGGCCAGGGCTACACCAAAGGTGGACCCAAAATGGTCACTCAGTTGGCTGACCAGCCATGAGATCTTACATTTTTATAGGTTTTGATCTACTTGCATATTGGGGTTGAATTGTCCAGTTCCAGCTGCAGGTGATGCAGTCCCATCCTTCTTGTTTTCTCCCTTCAGCCACCCTTGTTTGTGCTTTTGGGCCTGAAAACTTGTCCCAGCTGTCCTTGGTGTGCAGCAGGAGAAGGATTTGTTTTGTGTCCCTGCTGTGTGCAGAGAGCTGAGTGACACTGAGTGTGAGCTCAGAGCTGCACCCCTGGGCACCACAGAACATGAAATACATGGAAGCTGAAACTTAAGGCATCAATCCAATCCAACCTTTGCCTGAATACCATGCACTAAGACAATCACTAAACTTTCCCATTCTCACCAATCCCCACTGGGACTCACAGCCCTGAGGACAGAGTTTGGCTTCAGGTCTCCAAGCTGAGGCTGTTGAATTTTTCCCTGAGGTGTTTATCAGTGTCTTTGTCTCCAAGGGATCATATCAACAGGAAGATTCAGGATTTGGGTCATACACAGGGGCTGAGCTACTCTGTGTAAGAGATTTTGAGCTCAGCAAGACAAATAAACTTTTTTCTTCTGAGAATTCTCTCAGATCTGGGTTGACTGATGTGTTTCATTTAATTGTCACTTGGAGGACTTTGGATTGTGTAATTTATTTCTTCTAAAAGTGAAGACAGGTTCCTTGCACTCTTTTTACCATGAACTAAATCTTTGCTTGCAGGGGCTGCTCCAAAATAACTCCAGTGTGCAGGAGTTTTCTTTACCACACACTAGATCTCTAATGGGAAAAGCTGTTAGAAACTCAGTAATGTTTCCTTGGGTTCCAAACTCCTTCTTCAAGAATTGCTGACATTCCTGGCTCTTGTGCTCACTCTATCAGTGCCCGAAGATCCCAGTGCTGAACATCCCTCAGTATTTCTGCTGGTGCCTTTAAGGCTCAGGCTGAGGTGTGGTACTACTGCAACATCCTAATTCAGGCAGTTTCCCTTGTTAGCTGGGCAATGCTGAAATGAAAGGCAAAATTTAAAGGTTTTTAAGAGATATTTTTGATTTTTTGTTCCCTGACCTCCTCTATTCCATGGCTCTTAACTTACATGTTAAGTTAAAGACTTTTAGTTATAAAGCTCTATGCACTTTCCATGTGAAATATGACAACAATAGGATATTTTATGAAAGGAAGCACTAACAATTCAGTTCTTCCCATCTCCAATCAGCTTGGATTCACCTCCCAAGAAGCACAGAGAAACAACTAAGACAGCAATTATGGGTGGAAAAGAGTCTTGATTCTCAGCACACAGTGGAATCTCCAGTTCTCAAAACTCTTCTCCCTGAGTTGCTGCCTGTTTTATTCAGCTCCCATATAAATGGTTCTTTTTCCTCTTCTGAATTAAAATGAATTCCACACCAGCCAGGTTTCATTACTTTGTTTATCCTTCCGAAACACTTGTGTATCTCAAACTCACAAAACATGCCTGATTTTGTTTGCAGATGGTTTTTGTCTCCCATGAAATAACTGAGAGAACATTTGGTTTGATTGCACTCATTTATTTGCCTATTAGTCTGTTTGTAGCTGTAATAAGAAAGCAAATGATTTCCACTGTATATTTTATTTATGGAATTTGTCAGAAGATTAAACTGCAGTGCCTGATTCAAATGCTAGAAATTATGGAGTTGTGGCATCCAAAGACCTAATTGGAACCATTGTGCAGAGGATTTGTGATCTGCAGATCTTGCATGCAGAGTCAGATGAAGAATCCAAACTTCCTGCTCCCCCTCTCGTTGCATGCCAAATTCGGGGTTGCTTAGATCCACACAGAACACCTTTGCCCACCCTGATCTAAGTCCTTGCCAACCCCAAAGCAGCTGGGATCCATCAGAAATGGAGACAGGGAGAAAGGGAAGAGAGGGATGAGACGCTGTGAGGAAAGACTGGGAGACCTGGAAGTGTTCACCTGGACAAGAGAAGGCTCTGGGGAGAGCTCAGAACCCCTTCTAGTACCTAAAGTGGCTCCAGGAGAGCTGGAGAGGGACCTTGGACAAGGGCATGGGGTGATAGGAGAATGGTTTTAAACTGCAGGAGAGTCTATTTAGACTAGGCATAAGGGAGAATTTTTTTTTTTAACTTTAGATGGTGAAACACTGAAATGTTGTCCAGAGAGGTTGTGGATGCTCCATCCCTGGAAACATTGAAGGTCAGGCTGGACAAGGCTCTGAGCAGCGTGATCTAGTTGGAGATATTCCTGCTCATGGCAGGGGAGTTGGACTAGGTGACTTTTTACTGTCCCTCCCAACCCAAACCATTCTATAATTTGATGTTTCTGTGATTCCAAACAAACTGTGCTGGGTTGTTCATGGTGTCTTTAGGTGAGTGCTGGATTTTGCTCTCTCCAGTGGGCTGGCACCACCTGGTTCAGTGGTTTGTGAAACCTCCTTGTTGTCCAGGAATCTAAAACATGAGCAGTGGCAGAGCACCTCCACCTTAATAATCCCAGAATTCCATAACAAAGGACTTGCCCTGGTACAGCCATGGATGCAGCATCACCTTCAGGATCTCCCCTCAGATTTTTTCAGACCAGCTAGGGAAGCGTCATTAACTCTTTCAATTAATTGCAATTAATGCCATTTAGCAGGTCTGGCTGTTCTTTCACTTCCAGTATTTTTGAAGCTGAAAGTCCTCCCGTGTTACAGACTTCAACATTTATTGCCAACATCTTGGGAATATGTTATGGAGGAGTTTTTAGTAACAGGTTATGTCCTGCCAGAGATGGAAGAAAAATGAGCTTGGATTGTTATTTTTGTAGCAATGTTCTTTTTGTGCATGTTCCTAAGGATGCAGACATCAGAACCCATCTCATAATTGTTTCTGCATCCCACTACGTGCAAGACACTTTAAAAAGTACTTTATTAGTATAAATGAAGGAAAAATCCTGGCTCATAGTTCACTAAAACCTCTGTCTTGATGAGTCAGTGTGTTTCTTCCTTCCACCTCCAAGCAATTATTTTGATCTATGGAACAGCCTTGATGAATCAGATGGCTTCTTTTAGTTGTAGAGAAATAACTTGCAAAGTTTTAAGGAAACAAATGACTTAGACCGAATTTTTTATTAAATACAAGAGAAAGTCTGGTAAACAGTGCTTGGCATGAGGTGCTCAGGCCCAGTGAAATAGTCTTATTCCACTCTTCAAAGCTTTTCCCCACCACACACGCACTCAGAAGTTAAACAAGGGAATGCAAATGAAAACTGAAGTAAAACTGCTGACCTAGATATCTGCTGCCACAGTGAAAAGGAATACCCAATCTGAATATTAAATAGTAGTCAATGAAATTGAACTGTTTCCTGGGAGGATTTGTGAAGATCTCAGCTTTGGATTGAAGCCCTAGAATTGGTACTGTGTATGGGAGCAGATCATGCTCACCTTAGCCACAGGTATTATTAGCTTGTATCATAATTTTGGGGTTATATCAGGCACTTTGGGGTTAATTTATGGTGGAAATCACATTTTTTACATGCACTTAATTTTCAGACCCAGCCTTTTCTCTTGGTGGGAAACCTCTGAGTTTACACTCTTCCTGTGCAGATCTCTCTGTCCAGGATGGAGAGCTCAAAAATGGATTGAATAAAACCCCCCAACCTTCCACAGCCTAATTCACTTGGTCTATTTCAGACACTTATTTTAGCACCTGTACTCCTCTGAACATCCTGATTAGGTTTCCTCTACCTGAAAGACAGCATAGGAGACAACCCACATTTATATTTAGGCAGATCAATCCCATGCTGTTGTTGCTTCTCCTTTTTTGTACTCTTATATTTGGTACTGGTTGTTACATAATTATTATTTTTTTTTAAAGAAGTTATGAGGTGGAAACAAACCTTTGGCTTCTGGGTTTATACAGTCCTTCAGGACCAAAATAACAAACCTTTGAGCCTGGAGTCCAGAGTTTGGAGGCAGTGGTGCTTCTTTGGATCCAGATTGGTTAATTGAGGATAAAGTCTCATTTTGCCCTGTTTCAGCAACGCCTCAGTGAAAGCTTCAGCTAAAGGTCACACGCACTCCCATCCTGTGTTCTGTGCTCCTGAGGTTGTGCTGTTGCAGGGACCTTTTATTTTAGACTGTAGGTAGATAAATCTTTCAGCACATGCCACTTTCTGCTGGAGGGACTCCTCTTGGCATTCAGGTGGAAGTGGAGAGGGACCTGCACTGGGTGTCGTTCACCCAGAACACATTCCCTAAGTGTGAGCTTTGCTTTCACAGCAAGAAAAGCAGAACGTAAAATGAGCAGAGAAGGCTGAACCTGCTCACCTGCAATCCCCTTCTTCCCCAGAATAGCCACAGAAATGTTTCAGAGGAGGAAATTGCTGCCTCATTTTCTGGACAGTCTGAAAATTCTCTCTCCCAAGTATTGCAGGCAAGGCAGTAAATAAAAAATAACGAAAAGAAAAAATCCCGGACCTCCGGGTCTTTTTGCCTGTGTGTTTATGTGTGCTCCTTGTACAATCAGAAGATCATCAGGTCCTCAGTTCGTGTTTGGGACAGCCCGGGGTGGGTGTCTCCTCTCCCAGTGCTCCACCAGTGACATCTACTGGTAAATGCCACCCTCGGCATCCCAGGCACTGGTGGGACCAGGAGGTGGGACCCGACGTGGTCCAGGCACCAGGGAACCACCACGGCTGGGAAGAGCAGCCTTGAGGAAGCTTGGCTTAGTTATGAAACCCTTCCCATCCTTCAGGCCAGCACCCACATGGCCAAGTTGTGATTTTCATTACTGATTAATGCTCAAAAGGGCACAATGAACATGTGGGAACAACTGCCTTGATGAGTGTCAAATAAATCTGATTTAGTGCCATAGTGTCTCTTGAGTAAGTGGAGTTTTGGGATCAGCCTCATCTTTAGCTCCATTGGTTTATTTTATTTATCCTCTGAGTTAAAACTATTGTGCAAGCTGGTATTTTTATGACTCTTGCAAAAGGGGAAAATTTGTCTATTGGTTTCAGCCCACGATAACCACGTGAACGCTGAATGAAAAACATCCTGCTACTCAATCAGCTGTCACAATTTCCAAACGATTCCCATTCCTAACTTCCAGGGAGTGCATGCTAAGCCATACCCATGGGATTGGTAAACACCTACAGAAACCACAAACAGTTGCCCTGGAAAGAGGAATTTCTGAGTGTTTGCGTGTCACGATGTTTCATATTTGGTCTCTGGTACAGCACATCTGTGAGTTTAACTTGTCATTCCTGAACTTCAATCATCATTAGCATTCGGTTGAATTGCCTCCTCCAAAACAAATACAAAATAAATGACAAACATTGAGCTGAATTCTAAAGTTCGGCCACGGCTGTGCCCTTTAGCATGCACTGTTTGCAAACATTGCACAACATCCAGCCCCCGTTTGAGATGAACTGTTGGTTGGTTGTTTGAAGCCATTGAACCATGTGAGGCGGCAGCACTTTGTAGCCTTGCAGAAAGCCAAAAATAAAACCTGCTACGTGCAACCCTGACAAGCAATGGTGCTTCTATCTCTTCGTTTTTAACATCCTTGTGTCTTGGCCAAATAGAAGGGGGTGGTTCAGTAGCTGGTGGAAAACATGTTTTTACAAAATATGTTTTCCCAGAAGTATTCCACTGCCAAATCGCTACGTTTGGCTTCTGTTTGTGCAACTCTTGGAATCAAAGGGTCACAGAATACCCTGAGCTGGAAGGGACCTGCAAGGACCATCGAGTCCAACCCCTGGCCCTGCACAGACACCTCAAAAATCCCACCTGTGCATCTCTAAGAGGGTTTTCCAAGCTCTCCTGCAGCTCTGGCAGCCTCAGGGCCATGTCCATTCCCTACAGAGCCTGGGCAGTGCCCAGCACCCTCTGGGGAAGAACCTTTTACTGATTTCCAGCCTAAAACTCTCCTGGAACTGCTTCAAGCCATTCCCTCATGGTCCTGTCACTGATCATCAAAGACAGGTGTTTTATTTTTTTATTCTAGAGTTTTACTTTTCAAGTCAATTACTACTTTCAATGGATTTAGAGGGAGATGTTGAAGTATCCTTCCCTGAAAAACAGAGAGGAAGAGTTCTTGCCAATGTCCCCAAGTGATTAAGGGACGTGGAACTGCTTCATAAGCAATGCAAATTATGATCAAAAAATCACAGAAGCACAGAATGGTTTGGGTTGGAAGGAACCTTAAAAACCATTGAATTTCTTGGGCAGGGACACCTTCCACTATCCCAGGTTGCTCCAAGCCCTCTTCAGCCTGGCCTTGGACACTTCCAGGGATCCAGGGGCAGCCACAGCTTCTCTGGGCACCCTGTGCCAGGGCCTCAACCCCCCCACAATAAACAGACACTTTTTTTTCATTTGTTGTAAATAAGAATTATCAGCTTTCCTGAGGAGGTTACTGTCTTTCCACCTGCACTAAAGAGACACATTTGTACATTGGTTTTGCTGTGAAAAGGCAAAGGAACACAATTCAGCTGTTCCCACTGCAGGAGACCTTGGTCCTGTTATTTCACCTTAGCACAAATTCCCAGTGAAAAGCTGATGAATAAGATCTGTTTCTGCTAAACCACAGGCACCACCGTGGTCATTACAATGATCACACACCCCCATCTGACTTCTAGACATTTAATTTCCCTAGATCCCATGCTATAAAAACATTTCCCTTGTGAGCCGTGACACAACCTTCAAATTATATCAGACACTTCTAGTTGGACAATTACCCGAATGCTTTTTTAAAATGGTAATTATTTCCCAGGGCCACAGATGCACTCTGCAGAGCCCAGAGAAGCTGTGGCTGAGCAGCTGTCAGGTGGATGCAGCACTTGTGATTTAGAGATGGTTAAACTTGAACAGGATGGACACAAGCTGCAGTTTCCATTTGGGCTGGGAGCAGGGAGATCTCCCTGCAGTGAATTCATCCCTCAGTGCAGAAAAGGCTTTAGGCTTTTCTAGGCTACATCCTAAGGCACTTCCAGTGTGAGCTGTGGGAGTTCACCAAATGGTCATTTCTAAAATTTCTCCAGAGCAGCCTGACGTTCTACAGACCTGATTTAAATCCAAATGTGCTCCCAGGCTGAACTCTCCTGCTGCCAGTTGGATATTACTTACCCAGTGGGCTTACAAGATGCCATTGCCTGTTGAGTTCCTGTAAATCCACAGTCACATCTATATTTTGGGTTAGTTTGGAGAATGAGAGAATTGCTCGTTTGTTTTCCCAAATGAGCAATGAAATAGAAAAATCCAAGTTCTACCAAGTAAGCATAATTCCACTGGGCTTTAGCTGTCTGCAGCTGAGTTAGTCATAGTGCAGACCCTTGGAATAATCACTGGAGAGAAAAAAGGTTATTTGGGCTATGACTGAGATACTCTGGTGGAATGACTCTCTGAAAGGGCTATTTTATTTCCACTGACTGGAGAGAAGCAGTTCAGATCTGGGTGTCTGTATGGCAAATACTCTGTATTTTGTCTATACCCCCCAGTTCCTCATTTCCACATCATTCAACATCTTCTTCTTGGGGAAGAGGTTAACCAGCTCTGGACAACATGCACAGCCAGCCCCTCTAAACAATGTCAAAATTCCTACCCTGCTCTTAAATACATGTATTTATATATTAAAAATAAAACAAATCTTTGTGTCACTCGTCTCTGCCTGCCTCATTTGGCTTTGTTGGCTTTGAGCCAGGTTTAGCCACCCCACTGTTTCCTCTTATGGTGCATCCATCAAAATGGGGGATCACAGGAATGGAGAACACAAGGTAAAACTGAGCACATGGAAATCCCAATTTAATTAAAACAAAGGAGTTGGGCATTACTTAATGCGCCATATTAGAAAGTGGTTTCAGGGTTTAAATGTACAATTCAACTGGAAGAGGCAGCCAGTGCTGCTCTTTGGCTAAATTTTGAACTCCTTATTTAATAATTATTCTAGAGAATATAAAACAAAGCAACCCAGAAACCTTCCCTGTAGTACTGGGAAGTTTAGTTGACTTGGGAGCTGTTAGAAAGGTAGGTAAATCTCATCTCCTTTAATTCTTTGAAAGTCTCTGGCAGATCTTCAGCATCTTTGAAATGCCACACAAAGGTTTGTGTTTGGTTGTAAAGAACTAAGACATGCTTTTTCTCCCTCTTGTGTTCCTCAGCTCCCATTTATTCTCCCTAAAATAAAGACATTTTTTGGGGTCTAAAATAAGAATTACTTCTCTAAAATAAGGACTGAATGGAAAGCTTTCCCTATCTAAACTCAAGCACACTGAGGGGAGATTTTGGCAGTATTTTAACCATGGTACATTTGGTCATTTTCCTTGATAGTGGACTGCAAATATCCTTAGATTTTTCCCTTAAATATTTTTCCCTTCTCCTTAAAAAAATTGAAAATTCAGTCAGATTCAGGCTGACACCTGAAAGCTGACTAACATCCCTGATGAGATCAGGGTAACTACCACAGTACTTAATGTGCTGCAGTAAGAGATAAAAGTTCCTGGCTCTCTTGGGTGGGAATAATATTTATGAAGGAAAATAAAAGTGGAAATTAGAAATACAGGCTCTGTTAAACAGCTCTATAAAGGAAGAAGGACAAATGAGCAGGACTAAACAGGTGTGGGAATGACCATAAATTGCACCTGGGGGAAGTTGGTGACTCGTAATGGTAGAACATTAAGAACATCATTTATATGGACTGTCTCTGGAAGGTGTTTCTTGTTGCCTCCTCTGTTGCCTGAGAAACTCCTCCTTGTTGAATGCTTAAGGGGAAAGAAAAAGGACAGAATTTCTTCTAGGAAGGAATTGCCCTCGTGAGATGCAACATTTTAAACACCACTATTAGATGGTTATGGAATGTTTATAACTTGTGCACAGTCTCACACATTAAAAAAACAGAAGAGTGAGGTTTAGACAACTCCAATGGTGATTCATATCCCTTTCTTTCAATGTCTAAATGCTTAGGATGCAACTCTAAGTTTTTCTAAGCTCAGGGAGGTTCTGGTTGTAGAAAATAGAGATAAAAAGGAAGAAGTTGCCTCCAGAAATTTATTCATTTGGTGACCATTTTGTTACTGTAATACATGGAGATGAATTCTCCTCTGGAGGTGTTGATTTGTCTCCACGGTTGCTGAAGGAAATCCATTCTGACCAGTTCAGATTTAGGCATTTGAAAAGGAGAGTTTGAAGTCAGGTTCCATGAATCATACCGATGTAATGATGTTATGTTCCAAATATAATTAGTGGAGAAGAAATACAGAGGATTGACAAACTATGGAGAAGCTGAAGGTACTGAATTTTTCAAAGAAAGCAGAAGTTAGATCACTGCTATTAAAATCAAATTCTGTTTTAGCTCATTAAACAGGCATATGAAAATAGGATGGTATTTTCTTAACCTGTGAATTTTCAAGGATTTATTTTCATAGTTTCTCATTTCTGGGCTTACAACTCAAGTAGTTCCAAATTTCACAGGATCACAGAAGGGTTTGGATTGGAAAGAACCTTAAAGATCATCTTGTTTGAAACCCTTGCCATGGGCAGGGACACCTTCCACTACCCCAGTTTGCTCCAAGCCCCATCCCTTTGAGTTTTGACATTACACTGCTGACAACTCCTTGAGAATGGACAGAGTGGAATGATCCTCAGTGTGTAATCATTTCACCAAGGTAGTTTTTTCTTGATTTCTCTTTAAACTCTCATGAGGAATAGTGTTAGAAGCCCTACCAATGCCACAGTACATCTCATCAATTTGTTTTTCTTCCTTTTTACACAAAGTGCATAAGAAAGATCAGACTCAGTCAAGATGATTTCCGCCTGACAAACCCACACTTGCCTGTTACTCATCTTTTTGCAACCATGATGAGAGAGATTTAATTCTCATGTTTTATTCCAAAGGGATCCAGGGCCCTGAGGAGCACAAACTGCATTTTCAGAAGCTGCTTAGTCACTGAAGAATGAAAATCCTTCTGACTTTCAGCGAGACGAGAGTCCCCTGATCAAAGTGCCCTGTGGATGGATTCTGAACACACATCAGGTGTGGGAAGATGTGGGAAGCATATGGCACTGGGGGCAATTTTAAGCTTTCATATCCAGTAAACTTCACTCCCTGAACAGTGTGGAGCCACAAACAGTGTTTGATTTCCTGGGCTTTAATAATTTAAATAGCTTAATAATTTTAAATACTCAGTTCCTTTGGAAAACAAGACTAAAACTCATGTTGGCTGTGCAATTGAAAATGGATCTTGCAGTATCTCTATATATTTCCAAGGGAATATCTATCTATCTATCTATCTATCTATCTATCTATCTATCTATCTATCTATCTATCTATCTATCTATCTATCTATCTATCTATCTATCTATATCTATCTTTACATATATCTCTATTTAATATATCTGTATAATCTATATCTATATATCTATAATCTGTCTATATCAGTATCAATATATATACACACAGCTGTATCAGTTCAGGAGAAAAGATCTTTATTATTCAGGACTTTTAAAAGTGTTTTTCAAGTTTTAATGAAAACTCTTGACCCTAAGTCATGACAAAGACTGGTATTGGAGAAAACTCCTCCAATGCTGCACTGCAGCTGTTTACAGGAGCCATGACCACGCCTTGGGGCTGTGGCGTAGGAATAACCCAAACCATCACTCCTCACTTGTGTCCTTACTTTTGAGAGAATCCTGAGTGTTTTCTCTCTGTATTTTCTCAGATACACAATAGGAATCTGCAGCTACATCCCAAATTTCTTGTCATGCCTCAAGGAAACATGGCAGGCCAGCCTAAAGAGTATTTCATCCTAGACAAATTATACCAAAACAACTTTTAATCTCTGATATTACTCCAGTTGAATTTTCAGCCCTCACAGCCCTATGCACCTTTTCCAAGAGTAGTTTCATGGTGGCTTCTTGGCTGAGAAATGTTCTTGGCTCTGTTCTCCTGCCTAATTTCAGCTCTTGGAGTCAGTACTCCAGTCCTGTCTACATTTTTCTGCTCTGCTGGTCATGACAACACTGTTTGACAACCCGGTTAATTCTGCCAGGGCAGGAATGGGTACAGGACTGAGCATGGAGGGAGAGATCCTTGACTGCCATGTGGAATTTGGCCATTCCTTCATTAACTTGGATAAAAGGATCAGAAACTTCAGTTTAAATGCACAAAACATCTTTATTCTATTTTTTTTCAGGATTGTAGGCTATCTAGCATGCAGATTTTAAGAGATTTGTACTTATGGATGTTGCTGCTATTTGATCTTTTTTCTTATTTGTCTTGTTCACTACTGAGTATTCTCTATCAAGGAAAGTCAGTGTTAAATGACTCTCACTATAACCAGACAGAATGATTTCCTGCAGTTAAATACAGCCAGAGAAAGACTGTCCAGCCTTGGATAAAATGCCTGCAGGTCTCCAAAGGAGTTGGGCTGATCTGCCCCTTCCAGGAAAAGTATAATTGATTGGCTTCTGTTTCTTGAGGAAGGCGTTGGTTGGATGTTTGGGGTTTTTTTTCCCCGTCTGATTTTGGTTTTTTGTATCTCTAGAGCCCCAGAAGGAACACTGAAATTGGAAACAAAGCAGTAAACATCAAGCAGGCTTGTGCAAAATCCCTAAACACACTCTGCAGTCATGATGGACCAAATACCTGATGAGAACAAAGGGGTCAGGGGAATTTCCCTGGATTTGGAATTTCTGCTGGATTTACAGTGCTCTCACATCCCAGCTTTTAGCTGTCCACAATTTTAATGTCCAGCTGAAGCATTCTCTGTTCCATGTGAAATGATACAGGAGAAATCAACACCCAATTCACACCATCCTATATATTTTATATTTCTCCCCACTGATTATTGAGGCAATCTCATTCCACTTCCAGGCTTCTGCTACTGAAACAATTGTATTTATTAGTTAATCAAACTCTATCTTGAAATTAACCAGCCTGGTTGGTGTCTTCAACCTGCTAAAAGCTTGGCCTGGAATCTGTTCTGCTTAAAAACACCTAACTAATCGTAGCCTAAATTTATTGGTGGCCAGTTTAAATCCATTTATTCTTGTGCCAGAAATGTCATCCTTGTCTTTTCACAATAATTAGGAAAAATTACTGACACAGTTGATGATTCTCCAGCTGAGAAATGGGACAACATGAAAGCACAAAGAGATGTCTGAATGGAGTGTGTGTGTTGGCAAAGTCGATTTTCTTTTTGCCTTGAGATTTTCTTTTTGCCTTGAGATTTTCTTTTATTCTGCTGAAGCCAATAATAAGATCATGAAAGGCAGAACTAATCTTCCCCGCTGCTTTGAAATTTTCACTTAAGGTTCAGTTTTCCTTTCTCTAAGGGAAGCCTTTCAGAGACTACGATAGTTGTTTTTTTTTTAATCCTGTTAGCTCCTATTTGAATGTTTGTCATTCCACACATGGAATAGTTCCTTCCATGAATTACACAGATCCAGAGTGTCCATCTCAACAGCACTTGGAGAAACCTCTTAGAAGGATTTCAAGAAGAAAGTGTCTTGTCCTTTCTTTATCCTGATGCTTCACATTAATGCCGTAGCAGAGGAAGTTAATTAAAGATGAAGGACTGGCAACGTGTCTGAGATCTTGTTGCACAGAACAATTTATGAGAGCAGATTTTCAGCTGATCTAAAGTGTGGTTGCTCTCTGAATAAGGAGATTTGACAATGTGGGTTAGCAGGGCTCCAGGGACAGAATCTGCCTTTCAACTTGTTACAGACTGTGCAGTAATTAGTGTCCATGAGGAAGGAATAAAATGTGTGTGCAAAGGATGATAACATTTGGTATCAGTTTTGAGGAATCATAAAAATTCCTCTTCTCCATTCTTTTCTCTTTTAAGAGGGACGTGCTGAGATTATATTGAAATATCCTAATTCCTTGTAATAAGGCAAAAAAGCCATTATTGAAAATAAAAAACTTTAGAGCTGATTTTTACAGAAGTTACATTTATTCTGAAGCAAAATCTATTCCATGCTTGGCATACTTCATAATTTAGAGACAGAGACTTAGTCTAAACCAACCGAAGAAAAATAAATTTGCAATATATATAAGACAGGGATAAAAGTATAAAGCCATTTCAGATTATTTGATTTACACTGAAATATAAATGTTAACTTTGTCTTTCCTGCAGAGCTTGTTCTTTTCAAAGTTTCCTTTGCCAATTAGGGATTGTCAATCATTGAGACTCACAGAAAAATCCAAACAAGACGAAAGAAATACTTGGAGTCTTTCAAAAAAAAAAAATGTACATGGCTTGAACTCCTGGAACTTGCCTTGTGCTGGTGCTCCAGGGCTCTGGTTTGCCCATCAGCATTTATCAGCAGGATTTTCCTGCTGACATTTACATGAGGAGGTGGCATTTGCTTTTGGGGGATGTATTTGGTGTCGTGTGTTCTTTGCAGTAACTCTTTTCTGATGGCATGTAAAGGTCATTTCTGCAGAGCAGAGAACATCTGTAAACTTCCTGAGAAAGGACCTGGGAGTCACCCACTGAATAGCAAGGATGTTCCTTGTCTGAAAACTGCTGGGTTTTTCCCTCACACATTCCCCCAATTTTAGTTTTTTTCTTTTTTTTTCCCCTCCTGGTTTCTTTCTGTGAAGCCTGCAGGAGTAAAATGATACCAACAAAAATTATTTCTGCATTGTGGTACTGCAGGTACTTTTTATTTCTTAAAAATATAAGAAAATGTATCTTGGTTGGAAAACTATAAATTAATTTTGGTTGGAAAAGCCAATTATTCTGATTTGTCCAGAGAAGCTGTGGCTGCCCCTGGATCCCTGGAAGTGTCCAAGGCCAGGTTGGATGGAGCTTGGAGCAACATGGTCTAGGATTGTCCTCTACAGACATCCAATGCCATTATGGATATCCCTGGAGCCCAGCTGGCTCCAGATGTCAGTTCTTTTGGATGCTTCAGACACCTTATGGCATTTCAAGTGACCCTATTAAAATTTGTATTGTAGATAACAAAATTTAATTGCTTTGTTTATGCTTTTTAAGTCTGGTTATCTTGATAAAAAGATATGTTTATTTATACTGTTATATTGATATGAATGAAAAAAAATTTATGTGTATATTTATATATTTATATAAAAATATATTTATATACTTACATATGTAATATTTTATATACTTATATTTAGATATATAATAATGTATTTATATTTATATTTTATATATTTATATACTTATGTACTTATGTACTTATATATTTATATATTTATATATTTATATATTTATATATTTATATATTTATATAAAATCATGTTGATACCAATGAACTATGTACTAAATGCTCAATGCAGAACATCAGTAGCACCAATGGATCCTGAGAAGTTACTGAGCTCATCTCCAAGTCCCAACATGTTTGTTTATTGAATCACTCCGTGAGCTCCACTAATTATATTGACTGGGGTTTTAATTACTGCCATGAGATTATAAATGCCTCACTCCTGTGGAGATATCTTCATCTATTGCCTGAATGTAAACACTCCAATCTCGTGCTGAATCTCCACCAGGGAGTCTTCCTTCCTCTCTGCTCCTGGATGATGGAATGACCTGGGCTCTGGGTTATTGATTAAATTCACACTGCAACAGGTCCCTGTGTCAGATTCAACTTTTCAGGCTCAACTTATAAAGGGCTTTGCTGCTGGCTGGTGTGTGTAAGCTGAGAATTACAAAAATACCCCTAAAATTCTTCCTTAGAACTGACCTGGAAAAGCACCATCATATCCCTGGCATACAGATAAAAAAGACTAAAAAACAGGCATGAATTATTTATTCACTTATGCCTTTGTATTTCTGAAGAAATAATGGAGCAAATGCCAGCTGAGGACACAGTTTTCTTGGGAGAGTTTGGGTTCCCAAGTGCAACTTCTGCCCACAGAGAGAAAGGAGAGTAGCTCCAGCTCTTCTGGGGTATCAACACCTCAGTTTTGAACCTTTGGAAGAGGTGATGGAAATGTTTTTCCTGATTGGTACAGTCCTGTATAGCTATAATCAAAAACACAGTATTTACAGCCCCACATCTCAAAAGGGGCAAAACTCTCAGTCACTTTCATGAACTCGTCTTTTGGGAGAGGCCAGAAAATCAGGTTTTGTGGTTGTCATGCAGAAAAAAGAAGAGCCATTTAGTAACAGACTAGATCTAGATAAATCATAATTATTGCATCCCAGTTTGGGGAGAAGTAAATTACAATGACACAAGTAAAGCTAAAACTGGCTGTTCATGGGGTAGAAAATCAGTCTGGTTTAGAGCAGGCAAAGAAATTAGGGGCTCCACAAAAATATCATTTAATCCTCAGACAAATATTCTGAACCACAGTGGTTGTCCCATCTTCTACACAACAAAACTGAAAGGTATGAAGCTTTGCATGTCAGTTCTTACATACTTTCCCTGATATATTTGGGATGATTTGTTTAAGATGTCCTAAAGATTCTGAAAAGTCTGATTTTTTTTTTTTTAACATATAAACCAGTTAAGGGTGACCACTCACATATCTGTCCTGTCAGGACGCAATTCAATCAAGTAGGAGTAACCTGATTACTATTTCCTGTCCTCAAGCTGCCTGGCTTACATGGAATCTGTATTCTTTCTAATATATTTTTTTTTATGATTTATTTGCATTGTGTCCAAGGCTGCAATGTAATTAATAGCAGGCACTTATCTGACATCAGAGCATCTCCAGTTTTGCCCAATAAGCATCATTGAGGAGGCATCAGAACTTTTGCAAACTACATTTAAGTCATATCATTAAGCAATGAATGAACAGGAAAAAAAGAGATGAGTACCAGGTAATGAATTTATAACCATAAAGATTTTTCATCTGTGGAACGAATTTTTAACAGATGAATGGGAGAGATGGTCAATTTAAAAGACTTAAATGTGGAATCAATTCATTGTAAGACTGAACTGTCCTCAAAATTATTTTCTGGCATTAGTTTTGTTAAGTGATTTAAAAAAAAAAATGAAACCTCCCAACAATTTCTGAAAATTATTTCTGTTACTGCTGCCTTGGAAACAGATTCCCTAATTTTGTAGGATTTACATCAAGAGATTTTTTTTTCATTTATTTTCCATTACGAAGCCAGAAAGACTGAGATGAGTTGTTCAAGTTCCAGAAAGTAACCAAAACACCAGAAAGTACTCTCAGAAGTTGGAATATATTTGTTATAATGTGTAAGCATACCTAAAAATATATAGTGAAAAATATCACTCCTTTAAAATGAAGTCATTATGAAATTCTCTGAGTCTGTTGTCCCTCTGAGAGGATGAGATGGCACCTGTTGGCAAAAGGGATACCCTAAGGACAGCATCATCCTCCCACCCCACAAACCATGGTAAATCACAATTTTTTGATTGCTGATTCTGTTTGCTGGGCTTTTCTGGAGGTTGAGTTTTGGGGAGGTCTATGTCCTTTTCTCTTTTTTTATTTATAAGCAAGAGACATTTGTGGCTCATGTTGCTGTGTCATTGGTCTCACAATCCTTTTCTCTTACTCTGACAGTTCATAAATATTTTCACTATTTTAATAGTTTAATAATAAGGTTAATCACTATTAATAATGAGGTTTTTCTTATGCTGGAGAAAACAGGTTTGAAAAAATATATCTGTGTCTTGGGTTGCAATGCAAGATGTAACCAAAAGTATGTATTCTATTACCATATGTTAAAATCAGGTGGGGAGGTGTTTTCTTTATCTCTTCCATGACCCATCCCTCATAACTCCAGAGGGAATCTGCTGTTAATGGGCCAGCTGTCCAAACCAGGTGGGGCAGAGTTCTTTATCCCTTCCAGGACCCATCCTCCCTCCAGGGGATCTCTGCTGTCCATGGGCCATCCAGGCTCACTGCAGGGCTGATACAATTCCATCATCCCATGGGGAGATGCTCCACCCAGGGGGAGGAGCCCAGCATTCCTACCTGGATCAAACCTGGCATTCAGAACACCAGCACAGCCTGTTTGCACTGGATTCCCAGAGGAAAACCAGACCCATCTCAGCACCACTGGACCTTCAGAGGAAAACTCCACCCTTGTACAGGATCATCTGTGCTCCAACAGAACCACATCTGTCACTGCAGGAGGACTTGACTGGACTGACACCAACATCCTGAGCAACAGGGGGTCAGCTCGTGTTCTGAGTCTGACAGTGTTTTCTTTTTGCTTTTTTTTTTAATACTACTACATTTTTAAAATTTTTAATATTCCTAGTAAAGAACTGTTATTCCTATTCCCATATCTTTGCCTGAGAACCCCTTAATTTCGAAGTTATAATAATTCAGAGGGAGGGGGTTTACATTCTCCATTCCAAGGGAGGCTCCTGCCTTCCTTAGCAGGCACCTGTCCTTCCAAACCAAGACAATCTGTAAAATTCTGTATGAATAAGATTCAAACCACACTAGAACAGGAGTCAGCATCCTCTTGAATATCTTCCGTTTCTCTATTATTTTTTTTATTATTATTTTCTCCACATACACTTTCAAAGCTGTCTCAAACATCAGTTCCACTCAAGGCTTGAAAATGGAATTTCATATAATTTCATTCCTTTTTCCCTTTTGAATTTTCTTGGTCCTTTCTTTCCCTTCCTTTCTTTATTGCTCTCTCAGAGGGTTAGGCTAAGCCATAATTTTATTTAGCCTTATTTATACCAAGTAATTTCCTTATTTTATTGTCTTTGTCACAAACACTACAAGGGAGCCCTTGCTTTTGTTTAATGTCAGCTAATTTGAACATGTCTTTTTACCTTTAGGCACAAAATTTTCAATATTTACCACAGATGCAACAACTCAGTTGTAGGAAACATGGGAGGGAAAAAGTAATTAGCACAAAGAGAAAATGGTATAAATATCAAGAAGAGAAGACAATGGCTTGGAAGACAATATAAATAATAATTATAAAGAAAGGCAGTAAAAGTCACCGCAGTACAGATTTCCCAATCAGCAGACAGACTGATCTGAATTTTTTTTACAATAGATGCATGAGTTGTGAAGAAATGTGAGAGAGAGGCACATATAGGTTTGGAAACACAGTCAAGATTTTGATAATTAGATTTTTGGTACATTTGGCTTAATCATTCATTTCTGGTGTGAGCAGTACAGGCTGCCTTTCATTAAAAACAAATATTATCAGCATGGCATTGTTTTGGTGTCCCAGTAAGATTGGCTTTGTTGCACAAGAAAAAAAGGGTCCTGCGTATGACAATCTTTAAAATTACTATTTTTATAGGGAAAATGCAACCTGTATAAGAAATGAGGACCCAATTTTAATAGGAAAAAGACAAAAAAATGAAAAAAGTTTGCAATTTGGACAGAATTGAGGTGTTTTGGTTTTTTTTCCTTAAAGACTTCAGTTGACTTTGGACTAAGACATGTGATTATCTGCCTGTACTGCTCTCAAGGCCTGGAAATTGAACACTCAGCATATTGCAGTTGAATGAACCTCGTTTAACTCAGGCAAATAATATAAAAATCATATTTTATTAATGTGAATAAGAAGAGAGAAAAGAAGATATATTTTTGTTGTTTGCTTTCTGTAGCTCTTTAAAGTCGCAGCCAATCCCTAAAACTACGCCAGGTTTTTGCTGAGGGAGCATATTTTTAATGTTTGGTGATTGTTTTTTTTTAAAAAAAGTTTTAGCTGCTGAAAATGAATAAAGCTCAATGTATTTTCATCTTCATGGTTCCCAGTTTACAGCAGGAAGAGTGACAGAGAATGCAAAAGAAAAAAAAAAATTAAACCATGTTTTTCCTGGCTACAATAAAAAGCTTAGAAATGTGATCAGGGAGAACTTTAAAGGAAAAAAAAAAAAAAAGGGAAGATATTGTTGTTTATTGTAGCAAAGGAAGGCAGGTGGAGACAGGCTGGCAGGCCTGAATATCACCAGGTAAATTCCAGGAGGGATAAACTGTTCCAGGCAGAGGGACTAAAGCCTGAGAAACACGTGGGCACCAACTGGAACTGGGAACAAAAGTTATATCCATCAGAACACTGAGTTCCTGAAAAGACGACTGATATGAGAGTCTGGAAAGTTAAAAAAGTTGTGTTGGTTTGAAAGACGAAGATCTGTGAGAAAGAAGAGGGAGAGGGACTTTTTCCAAGCACAGGTAGTGACAGGACAAGAGGGAATGGCCTTAAACTGATGGAGGGAAAATTTAGATTGGATATTGGGAAGAAATTCTTCCTGTTGAGGGTGGTGAGGGACTGGGATGGAATTCCCAGAGAAGCTGTGGCTGCCCCTGGATCCCTGGAAGTGTCCAAGGCCAGGTTGGATGGATCTTGGATCACCCTGGCATAGTGGAAGATGTCCCTGCCCATGGCAGGGGTGGAACAGGATGAGCATTAGGGTCTCTTCCAACCCAAACCATTCTGTGACTCAGTGATACCCTGAATCACACTGCAAGGTGGGTGCTGATGCTGAACATTGACACAGAAGATTGTGCTCCAAGGCAAAATAAACAAATTCCATTTCCCCTCCCCCCCGCTTCATTTATCTCTGGATACTTAAATCAGTGCCAGAGGTTTTCCTTTTTTTTAAGTTTTTTTTTTAATTGGCAAAACTGAATGAGTCACAGGATTAGAGATTCTTCTTCTGTCCCTCTAAGATGAGTAAAGAAACTCTTCAGAGAAGGAAATTCATAACAGTGAACTCTCTTAGTGGCAACCACTTGTGCTTTCAAGGACAAGGACTCCCTGCATGGGTATCTTGTGGTGCCTCCAGGAAATGATAATTCCACTTCAGTTCCTTCTTTGGTTCAACCATTCATCACCTTCTTTACATTAGCAATAGCCTTGGGAAAAACTTTCTTCAGCATATTTTAAATGGGGACTGGGAATTAAGTGCCACTCCCTGAAGGTTAGAACAAAATCATTTCTAGGGACACTTCCAACCCCAGCCATTCTGTGATATGATTCTTGTCCCCTGCCCGAGACTGAAAGCAGCATTTAAATGCCATGTAAGGTCAAGGACTTTGTTTCCAAAGTCCCAGACTGGTTTATCTTAATTTCCTTTACAATACCACAGAAATGATATTGGCTAAAATAGAAGGAGGCAGATATCCGAGAAGAAGAACTTGAAACTTGCTATTTGGTCTTGCCATGCTAAAATACCATTTCTCCTGCAGAGTAACACTTCAGAAATAGGACAAAAAGTGTAATGTAATAGGAAGAGGATAAGGAAAGTTATTAAAAATTAATTGTTTTGCTCCTCCAACATGACACTCACGTTTGTGATGACCACAGAACCATTGAATGATCATGGAGTCATTGAATGGTTTGACTTGGATAAGATGGTAAAGATCATCTCATTCCAACTCCTGCCATAGGCAGGGACATCTTCCACTATCCAGGGTTGCTCCAAACCTGGTCCAGCCTCGCCTTGGGCACTTGCAGGGATGGTGGTTGTTTGCCTCCACAGGTAGAAGACACTCTGTGCCAGGATGTTTATTACAAAAGTTGGGATATATGCACAGCAGGAACAAACAACTGTGAGCAGAACAAAAAATAACAGATCCAGAGCCTCACCACTCCCCTGAGTAATTGTACCTGAGGGCTGTTAAACAAACTGCCAGAGCCTGTGCTCTGTTTACCACCCCATGATGTTTATAAAAGCAAGATAAGGAACGTTCCTGGACGTTATGATTTAGCCAAACATGAAATAGACTTTAATCAGACAAGATTTACTGCCTCACGTCAGTGTCTGGGGAGCAGCTGGGTTTGTGCCTTTAAAGGGAATACAGCTCCTGCTCCTGCCACTGCAACCCACCTAGGAATGTACCATGCATTGGTGACACTGAAGGATGAGCTGGAAAGTGCTTTTCAACCCATAAATGTCTCTCAGCATCTTTAGAAAAATCGGCTGGGGGCATTTTAAGGGGTTTCACCTCTGCACTGGTGTGTCCAGAGCTGGATATGACATGAGCAGTGACCTGACCCAGTCCTGACCCTCTCACTGTCCCAGAGAATCACAAACACCAGGCATGGCCACAGCTCAGAGCTGCCACCAGTCTCCAAAATTTATCCTCTTTATGTAATATTCAAACACCACAAATAAATTTTCTCAGAGAGTGAATTTTTTGGTTTGGAGCAGAGTCAGCCCCGTGGTGCATTTCCCATTCTGCAGCCCTGCCTCCTGCCCACAGCTGGGTACAAATGAGGAGAGTGCACTCTGGGAGGATTAGGAGGGGCTGAGGTGGATGGCAAGGATGCTAAATCCTGCAGCCCACACACTGCAAAGCTCACAGGGTCAGTGCTCACAAAATACAGTTCTCTCTGTGCCTGAAATTCAAATAAAATGTTTCAATCAATAAATCTTCTGAAATCATGATACTTGGAAAACCTTGGGCAGGTGGGAGACGTGGGGAGCTGGATCTCCATGGAGACACAGAAGCTAAAGCCCAGTCCAACATTAATGCAGGTGTTTTATCACATGTTGGGTCTGAACTCAGCCTTTCCCAAGCTCTGAAATGAGCTGGGTGCAGCTTGCCTCAGCCTTCCAAAGATCAAGGACACCCACACCAAAACCTCCACGGGAACACAGCTATTCCCACTTGGAATGGATGCAACTGGCAACTGCTAAACTTTCTTTCTTTCCTCCTCCCAAAAGAAGAGGAATTCTCTGCACCTCTCAAGGTCTCATGGATGAGGTTTCTCTCTGAATTCCTTTCCCTGGGACCAGCTGCTGTCCACTGGTGCTGTGCATGAGGAAAAGGGTGGGACACACTCCCACCTCATGGGGGGATACCGTGCAACCCGTGAATTTACAGGAAACACTGGGATGCAAATGTTACTGCACCCTGTAACCCTTTCCAAAAAGCTCAGGGGAGCTGTCCCAGCATGGCTTTGATACGTAATTAAATTTCTTTTGTGCACCAAACCCTTTTCCTAAAATCACAGAATGGTTTGGGTTGGGAGGGACCTTACAGATCACCCAGTTCCACCCCCTGCTGTTCCTCCACTCCTACTTGTAGGCAAATTCTTTTTCTGCTGTACAAAATAAACAAATTATTTTAACCCTTTGCCTACTTTAAACTACTTCCAAATTATTTCATGGGTTTATTTTGAAGCTCCTTCTCTGTGGTGCCATCAACTGCAACTCACCATGACTTCACTCCAGAAAAACATTGGCTTTTGTTTCCAAAATACTCCAGGAACATTGCTCTGAATGTTTCAAAATACTAAACAAATAATGAATGGCCCATCTCAATAATAAAAAAACTGACCATTGACTGAAACACTCTGTTTTTTATCTGAGGGAGCTCATGTTGAAATATGTGTCATGTTGATATTTATTCTGGCCTCTGCCAGAGTACAAAAACCCAAAACTTCTGAAAAATTTTTGAAAATAAATGAAAATAGTAAGGTTTTGTTTATTACAACAATGATATTATTACAGTGATTGTATTGGTACCTCCTTAAATTAAAAATTCTGTATGTATTAATGAATTAAAAATTGAATTAAAATTAAAAGTAATGAATTAAATGTATAAATTAAAAATTCTGCATTCCAGGTGAGCCCTGGAAAAAAAAATTGGAGACTGTAATATGGGACAAAGAAATAAATAGTTTCACTGTCTGGGAGAGAAGAACAGTGCTAGACATAAGAGTTGCTTGCTCTGTCAGTTCTTCTCTTCCATTTCCTGTCAATAATCCAATATAACTGGGGAAATCCAGACTAAAATATGGTTTCTTTGGTGCATCCAGAACTCCATGAATTCATATTGCTTGAGGTGCTTCTAACCCAAGAAGTTTTCCTGCCTTTTTTTGAGCTCAGAGCTGCCTTTTCAATGTTTCCTTTGCTCAGTTTTCCCAGCAGTCATTCGGTGTGATGGACCTGAGTGGAGCCCCAAGTCAGCCTCTATTCCCAACTCTGCACTATTAGAATATTCTTAAAACATTTTGAAGTCAATCTCATATGAAACTCCATCTATTTCAAACAGCTGAGGCCAAAAGAATTGTTGGAGTTGGCATGGGAGAGGATAAACAAACAGATTTCACTTTCATGTCACCTTTGTTTCCTGGGAAAGTCATGGGATAGGTGTCGGACTGGATCAGGGAACAGGAACACCGAGCTCTGCACTGCTCCCAGGACAGAGATCTCCTGGAACAAGTAGGTTTGTGGCTGGTGGCAGCAGCAGCAAGAAATTATCCACAAAGCAAATAGGGAGCCTGGAGTAAGGTGAGTTTTGGGACACGCTTTCACCTAGAGGTAGTTGATCTAATCATGGATTAAAATCAGTCTTCCCATAACTGTCCAAAATGGAACATAAAACTAAAGGTTTTATTTCAGAACATGGTGAAAAGTCCTCTGTAAAAGCTCTCCATTCTTCTGACCCTCCTGGTAGATTTGAATCCTGCTCAGCAAGTGTTCTTCTCTTAGAAATCTCCAAACAGTAATGTGAAGAAAGTTCTAAGAACTCTGCTCATCATTATGGAGTAGCTTGTTTCTTTTCTTTCTCTCTGGAATCCCAGGGAAGGGTTAAAGTTCCCAAATGGAACGTTTGCCTTTGATTCTTTGCTCAAGCCATATTTAGCACTGGAAGGCCCTGTACCTCAGCACTGACACCTCTCTTTGCAGTAAGCTTTGGAAAAATTCCCTGGGGGAAAGTGCAATTAGAGCAGGAGAGGAACACAGTGACTCAGAAAACAGTTTGGAGCTGGCAGGGAAATGATGCTCTGCTCAGGCTGGGAGATGCAGCAGCAGTGAAAAGAGTGGAGACTCAGAAGTGTTTTCCCAAAAAAATGTGTCCCACTTCACCTCCAGAAGTGCCTGGGCTTCTCATAGCTCATTTTGCACTCTCTTGTCTCTCTGATCAATATTCAGCCACATGAAAATAGCTCTGCACGTCTGTCATTTAACCATGGAATTGTCCCCACACCCAAATCGAGTGATACTGACTGTCCAAAGTTTCTGAATATTGTACTTTGCTCACAAGAGTGAGAAGCAGCACTGGCATCTCTGGGGCTTTAGGAAGAGCTTAAAACTGGGGATCCCAAGCCCACGTGAGGCACTGCAACCACCCTGAGGCCCAAGGAAAACCCTGGAGTTCTCAAAGGAACTGTTCTACCTGTAGCTTGTTTGAGAGGCTATCAACAGATCTCCTGGGAGATAAAAAAGGGAAAGAAAACTGCTACTCCCTTTCTTGCTCCCTGTTTCCAGAGGTGTTGGATACCCTTGAAAAGAGCTGATCCTCTCAGATCCTGGGCTAGGAGTTATTGAGAGAGATGGGGCCACTTTGAGAGGTTAAAAGGATGAATTATTGCTCTTATCTTCTTCCAGCCTCATGAGGGGGTGAGAAGGTCTTCACATCTGAAGTCAGAGGTCCCAAGATCTCTAGCTACAATGCCTTTTAAAGATTTATTAACCAATAAACTACTGCCACAAAGTTTGCTAGTGTCTCTACACCAATCACTGATTATTTTGTTTTACACATTTTGCCTCATTGCGGATTTTCTTAACCAATCATATAACGACACACAAACCTACAGTACTACACCTAAAACCTTCTTACTTCTAAAACTTTCCACTGCCTGGCTTGACATGTTTCTGCTTAAACTACAAACCCACATTCTTGCTTCTGGTCTCTAAATCTGGAAGCCTCTTCCAAGGTCTCAGGTCAAACCCTGTATTCATTTCGATGTCTGGGCCTGCAGGAACAAGGTTTTGAGAACTTTCTGTGATTTATTTTGATTTCCCACACTGGGCACATGCTGAGAGCTGCCTGAGCAGTAAGTCCTGGTGGCTGGGTGGATGTGGAAGCTGTGATATCTGAGAGGCTGCTCATGGAGGACAAGTCTAGAGCTTTCCCTTTTGCTTGCTAATAGACTTTTGGTTTTGCCCTTCCTATGATTCTCTTTGCATGCTTCAGAAAATTGTATTTAGAGTTCTAAATAGAGATAATTCCCTCTAAATAGTAGAGCTAATTCCCCAAAGGGCAGTTCCCACTAACCTTAAATACATGGCAGCTGTGTAGGATGCAGGAGAAAGAGCAGGTGAGTCACTGTTGAGAAGCTTTTTGACATTTGGTGTTGCTTTATGGTCTGTAAAGTGTGGCTGCTTCTGAGAACACTGATGAGATCAAATGCTTCTCCTTCATTAGTCCAGTTTTCCTGCTGAATCTCCTTCTGGTCTTGGTCATGTTTCTGTTTATAAGCTCTACCAGTAGCTGGTGGCAATTTCCTACCAGAGGCAGAAACTTCTCAAGCTGTATCCATGTATTTTTTCCCAGATATTATTATTATTATTATTATTATTATTATTATTATTATTATTATTATTATTATTATTATTATTATTATTATTAATAATAATAATATTAATATTAATATTATTATTAATCATCATCATCATCATCATCATCATCATCATCATCATCATCATCATCATCATCTTGGTACCCAAATATCAAAAATCTGATTTATTAAAATTCTCTCATTGTTCTGAATGTGAGCAATGTTTGTCCATTAAGGTGCTCCTAAAGTGATGCCATTCTCAGATTATTGCCTGGTACAGAAATTTCAGAAAGAAAGAAACGTGCAGTTCTCCAAAGAGAGAAACAGAGCAGCACTGGGGCCTTTAGCTAAGCAGTCTGACAGTAAAAGACCATTGAGAGATGGGAATGGAAAGGAGGAAAACCCCCTTTAAAGCGCCCTTCTACATCTTATACTTTAAATTGAAGATAAATATAAGTGAAAAACACTGTGAGAAATGGAATCTTTGACATCCCATGGGGAATTTTTGCACAGGCATGGAGTGACAGGACCAGGGTGGATGGCTGCAAACACAGAGGTAGATTTAGATGAGTTATTAGGAAGAAATTCTACCCTGTGAGTGTGGGGAGAGCCTGGCACAGAGAATCTGTGGCTGCCCCTGGGTCCCTGGAAGTGTCCAAGGGCAGGTTGGACAGGGCTTGGAGCAACCTGGGATGGTGGAAGCTGTCTCTGTCCGTGGCAGGGGGACAAAAATTAGATGGTCTTGAGTTTCCCTTCTAACCTGAACCACTTCTTACCTTCCCCTTGAACACAACATTTAATTGCCCCATTTCAAGTGTTTAAGTGTCGAAGAATAGGAAATGGAAACTCCTGGGTGACACTGGAAAAGATGTGGAGACCACAGTAAAGGATAAAGGGCTTGGAAACAACAGGGGCAAATGAACAACAAAGGGGAGGATGATCACAGGCAAACCTCTGAAATGTTTAATTGCAAGCTGAACCTTCATTTATTTAGAGACAATGTAGCTCTGTGTCACTGAACTCTGTGCAAATTGCCACGGGGTCTTTCTAATGCCCACTGGGCCTGAGTTCAGCAATGTGATGGATTGTTCAATTTACTGAGTAAACCAAGGGCTCTCTGTGAATTTTAGATGCTAATCTTCTGATTGAACTCCATTGCCAGAGAGACTTGGCCTACAAAGTTTGCTAATAAGAATTGATCCAACTGTTGATAAGGATTTAAAAGGTTGATGCAGGATATTAGCCACATATTGAACATAGCTGCTCCCCAGCTGCTGTTACAGAAAAAGTGTAAGGTTGATTTAAAGCTGCTAAAAATTAATAGAGATCATCTCCACATGAGGTGACATCATTAATGTATCGCTAAGTTAGGGGACACCTCCATGTGAAATCATGAAAATTTGAGATGTGAGAGAAAAATACAAAGTACATTCCACTGGTGTGTATATTGTAACACATATTTATATCCCTTTTGTCCTTCTTTCAGCAGGAATTTCTTCACATAAAGGGTTGTGAAGCATTGGAAGGGGCTGCCCAGGGAAGTGGTGGAGCTCCCACCCCGGAGGTGTCCAAGGAAGGCCTGGGGGTGGCACTCAGTGCTCTGGTCTGGGGACAAGGTGGGGCTCAGGCACAGCTTGGATTCAATGGTCTGGGAGATCTTTTCCAACCTAAATGATTCTGAGAGTTTTAAAAGTGAAAATACACATTTCAAAAATTCTGAGGAAAGGGATTCCCTAAGGGTCCTAGAGAAGATCTCAGACTGAACCCAGCTCTGATCTATCAGTGTCATCATGGTTTAAATTACCCTGGGTGGGCCTGGTGGCCTCAACGCCAAAATCAGTGTTGTGTTGCACCTTACATGTCCAAAAAGCTGAGGACCTTTCCTTCCTGCAATTTTGCAAAAAAAGAAAAATCCATCAACATACTTTCCTTGGCACTGTGGCAAGTCAGACCCAGGCATTAGGACTTGAGTGTTTATTCCAAGAGGTGTAATGGGGAAAATCATGGATGTATTTCACAGCAGCCTCCCAAAGGGGTCTGCTGCTGTTGTGTAGAAAAATCCTCTGCACCCGCAGGTTTTTTGAACACTTCCAGGGATGGTGATTCCAGCACTGCCCTGCACAGCCTCTTCCAATGGCTGACAACCCTTACAGTGAAGAAATTTTTCCCAACATCCAATCTAAACCTTCTCTGGTGGAAACCTGAGGATGTTTCCTCTGGTTCTATCACCTTTGACCTGGGGGAAGAGACCTGAGTTATATCTTGAGAGAACTCAGTAATTTTTTTTCTGTTTCTTCTTTGTTTATTACTCCTAAAGAGGCAGGGAAGGACAACTGAAGGAGAGACATAAAACACCCCAAAGTAACTGTCTTTTGTTGAAAATCAAGACAATTCAGATGTCAGGTTACTATCAGGGAATTTTAAGAGCTTTCTTAATTAGTCTTATGTTAGAAGGCAGTAATTAGTATGTGTGCAGTACCAGTCACTTCATCAAAAATTGATTTGGTTTAATTAGATTTACACATCTGCCATCTCTCTAAACCCTGAAGTAATTTGAGGCTGTGGGTGGGCCTCCATAACCCTAAATCAGAAGGTGAAAAACAGACACGTAGACCCATAGCAAGATTTGCTCACTCTGGTGGAGTGCAGCAGAGTCACAACCAACACTCGTATCCCGGAGTTCCTGGGTCCTTATCCCACATAAATTGAGTCTGACTCTCATTCAATAACTCTGGACCCAGCCAAAACTAAGCTGGTTTGAGCACCCAGATATCAAGGGATGGACACCAGTTTCTGGGATGATGATTTTTTTCCTTTATTGAAGGAACCTGTAAAGGCCAATGTTCTCAGAGTCACAGCAAACAACATCAACCTGAGGAAGTATTCAATTGGGTACACTGAGATGAGAAAATAATCAATTAACACTGAAAAATCCTTATGAGTCAATGGAAGAGAGTGAAAAAAACCCTGAGGAATGTGCCTTATCAACACTGAGATTTATGTGTTTGTTAATAGATTTTCCCTTAAATCTCAAATTACAACAAGAACTGATATGTAGAGGAGTAATCACAACAGGCAGGATCAGAGATTCTAAATAAAAGGAAGGGATTACAAACCTTTTTTTTGTTTTTCAAGATCCTCCTGGTGTTCTCAGTAAATCCATGGAAGTTTCTCAACGTAGAAGGTCAAAACTGGACTAACAGCTCTCAGACGTTTGCTCCTTGGCTCTACCAAAACAGAAATACAAAATTAACAGTTTGGATGCAGTTCTCCAACCTGAGTGATTCCATGATTCTAAGGCACAAGAGGTGGCTGAGATCAGGAGGGGATAGGTTTGGTCAATATTGCAGAGAGAAATCTTCTGAGAACTTTGCTGGGCTTTGTAATAAAGCATCTTTCAAGCTGTATGTTCATCCAAGAAAATTATTTATTGCATGGGAGTTACCCACAATATGGTGGCTGACAAAAACCACCCCAGTTTTCTACATTCCCTAATTCCCGACAAGAAAGACTGGGATTTATTTATTTATGCTTCATGTGATAAAAATAAAAATTAAAAAAAAGCTTTATGTTTCTGTGTTTGAAGCCTGTCCTAGCAATCATTGAGACTCAAAGAAGGCTGTCTAGCAATATTTTTTTTGGATAACCCTGACATACCACGTTTGTATTATGACATGTCCAAATTTTTAATGGCCATTTGAACCATCTCTCCATTTTGATTGAAAGGCTACAATATGAGCTAAGACCTAGGGAAAAAGCCCTTTATTCAATCATAAAATCTGTTTTGATGCACCTGGAATCACCTTTCTGACCACGTAGAGAATGACTTTGCTCTCTCTTTTACACCTTCTAAAAACTGGAAATGGTTTTGTGATAGACATTTTAACCTGAAAACTACCAATGCTTAAATCTGATTATGGTAGAAATCCTTGGCTGAAGGATATATCAGACAGCCTGGCCCTGACCTCTGAGTTTTGAATCTTGTCTTTGGGAGATGTTTTCAGAGAGAAGAAAAAAAACCCAAACAAACCCCAAATCCTATGCATCCCTCTAAAACCATTCCTTCCATTAAAGTTTTTTTAATAAAGAAATTTCAAGGTGATAGAGGTGTGATGTCCCAGGGCTTTCCAGACCTGCGAATAAGGTCTGGAGCACAATCCATCCCATCCTAAAAGAAGCACCCAAAATAGGCCCAAAGAGCTGCATCTTAGAGGTTTTCATTCCTTTACCCTGAGTGGCCAGAGGGGAGTCAGGGGTGAATCTTCTGTGGATAAATGTCTATTTCAGCTGGGGAATGACACATGAGTTGGGTCTAACCACATAATCAGGATTCTTTCATTAATTAAATGAGATGAATAAGCATTCTATCTGAATAGATTATGTGGGTAAATCTCTATTTCTGTCTGTTCAGTGTAGATGAAAACCAGGCTTTGACAAGACTGGATAGCCAAACAGGTTGAAACACTTATTTTGTCTTGAACTTTATGTGCATAACTCTCGTGTATCATGTGGGATGGTGTTACAGCGGGTGTTTTAGGGGTTTCTAAATTTCTGTATATTTTGTTTATTTGTTTGTATTGGTATATCCCTTTCAACCCCCCAATTCCCTGTGGTATCACCCTGGAGAAAGAACGTTGTCAATCACCCTGAAAGACCTGAGGGAAATGTTCTCCCATTTGACCAGGTGCTCAAGTACCCACCTTTGCCATTGTTGTGTTAAGCCCCTCTGTCTTGAGCCACCCCCTTCCTTCCCCCCCATTGGTTCTGGGCTCTCCCCTGTCCAGGGTACACCCTGAGTATTTAGGGGGAGAACTGAGGCCCAAAAATCTCTCTAGCATGTGGAGTTCACTGGAATAAAACCTCTCCAACCCACGCCTAGGGTCCACTCTTTCTTCCAAGCCTCAGACCACGCTACAGCCTGAGATTGAAACCCACCAAACTTTCCTTTTATGCTGGTCCAAGAACTACTGCTGGCTGGTTAGCAGCTCAGGAAACCAGCACAGGATGGGGCTTGGAGCAGCCTGGGATAGTGGAAGGTGTCCCTGCCTATGGCAGAGGGTTGGAACTGGGTGATCTTTAAGATCCCTTCCAACCATTTTCAGGATTCTGTGATCACAGAGGTGTGATTTCAAGTGCTTATCTGACGACAGAAATCAGAAAGTTTGGTTTGGCTCAGAATAAATTTACTGGGGAAAAGAAGTTTTGCAGAGAATATTTTAATAAGCTGAGGCTCTGTGACTGAAGTTCACAATAACTTGTCAAATGTACGTGCTGTTATGATCCTGAAAACAAATTAATAATGCAGAATACAATCAAAATATATACCCACGGCTACTTCTTGCTACTGGGAATGACTGATAAATGAAACTGGACTGTCCTTTGAGCAGCCTGTGTCCCTCTTCCTAACCTAGAAAAAAAAGAGTAATTCAAAGTTTAAGTAAGAACTTACCTAATTCAAAACAATTAATAAGTTAAGGAGTGGATATTCCTCAGGGATTGTCTTTGATTAAAGTCTGCTTTCTCTTTTTCTCTTTTTTTCTTTTTCTTTTTCTTTTTCTTTTTCTTTTTCTTTTTCTTTTTCTTTTTCTTTTTCTTTTTCTTTTTCTTTTTCTTTTTCTTTTTCTTTTTCTTTTTCTTTTTCTTTCTTTTTCTCTTTCTTTTTCTTTTTCTTTTTCTTTTTCTTTTTCTTTTTCTCTTTCTCTTTCTCTTTCTCTTTTTTCTTTTTCTTTTCCTTTTTCCTTTTTCTTGCTCTTTTCCTTTTTCTTTCTCTTTTTCCTTTTTCTTTCTCTTTTTC
>JANPWX010000015.1:199838-216384 GCA_024734555.1 Trochalopteron elliotii
TGTACACCAAGAGCACAGAACCTGATAAAGTTCTGAGGTTTCCTGCCGAAATTCAGTGTGGCAGATTGGGCTCCAAATCACCATACATGTTTTTTCTCCTCATTCAGATGCACTTTCACTGCATTTTATGTATTTTTTGTAGTGTATGTACAGTGTCAGATGGTCAGTCAACAAAAGGTTTTAATAATATGACAGGCGACTTTGTTACAGATGTTCTAAACATGTTGAAATAAATTTTAATACAACTTAAATCAAAAATTATTATCCCACTACCTTCAAAGGGAGAACTCATCAATTCATTATTAAATGAAGAGAAACATCAGCATCAGCGAAAAAGTATTTGATTTTTTCCAGCATTTATTTTTGAGGAATAATAATAATAGTAATAATAGTAATAATAGTAATAATAATAGTAATAATAGTAATAGTAATAATAATAGTAGTAATAATAATAATAATAATAGTAATGTTTTAATTAACTGGAGATGTAAGTATTCTTTTTCCCCCAAATTTCTAGAGAGCTGATTTAAGCTATTATTTTTTTAAGAAGATGAGTTGGAGCTGCATACTTGAATACTGAAATAAACCTGTTTTTCACAATTTCTGATTCATTGCATACGGTGAAATTTTGTGTTCTAACTTGAAATCACAAAACAGTTTTCCTAATCTTCAGTGTAGCAACTGATTCTGTTTTTCATCTGCTAACACAGATGCTTTTGGAAAATATAGAGCTGAACATGCCACTGTGCAGGTTGCATCTGAAGAAAAATAATTAGAGTTATGTAGTTCCATTGAAGTTACAATTAAATTTATTCAGAAGTCTGGAAACATTGGAAGAATTTGTCTGTGCAACCTCAGCTTTCATTTCTATCTGAGAAACTAATATATCACCATGTTTTTTGACATTGTTAATACTTTTTTATTCAGCCTACTCAAAGCCATTTCGGTCTCCATTCTGAGGTGACAAATATTCCTTATACATTCTAGATGGAGATTCATGTCCAGCAGCAAATTTGGGCTGCATGATAGGAAGCTGTGACTCAGATCATGCAGAGATTCAGGCAGAGCAAGGTCTCGTGGTGATGGTTGAAATGTTCCCTCTGCAGTCAGGGGGATTTACTCTTGTCTTTCCTACTAATTCTGTTCCTGGTTTTAGGCCTGGTGAAGATGATCAGCATAAATTGCCCAAGTTCACAGTGCTTTCCTGGGAATAAATTTCTCTGTTTCCTGTTGGGATTCACACTATTCATTTATTTGAGTGGTTCAACCAGTCAACATAACAAAGTTCAGATGTTCCTTCAGGTAGGTGCTGACAACCAAAACACCTCAGGCATGGAACCAGGGCTACAGTCTCAATTTCTCGGAAGGTTTTAAACTCAGTCCTCACATCTTTGGACTCCCCTGGGCCTGTGTGGATTTAGCCCAGGGGGATTCATACTCCAACAGAATCACAGTGGAAATGGTATGTAAATTCAGGCTCAAGCCTCTGCTTAAGCTTATTTGAGCCCTTTGTATAAAAATTAGTGTCTATATGTATAAATAATTGTATAAATTCATCAACACCAGGGGTATAGCAACCTTCTGGTTACTGAACCCAGGTTGTTTCTCCCCTGGAATGGGGAGGTTTAGCTCCAGCAATTTATTTTTAGTGCCTGCTAAGATTCCATCTGAAAACAAATAAAAGTTTATTCTACTCCAGAACTGTCAGGTTCAGAACCAAGCTCTGCCTTCCCCAGCGTGTCCCTGGGATCCTGGCTGACATTCCTGCCTGCACAGGGTCCTGCCTCTGCCCACGCCTCACTTACAAGCTGATGATTCCAGAGGAATTGCCCTGGAACCCTCTGGGAGGAAAAATCCCCAGATTCCTGGTGGGAAGCACAGACCCAAGGCTATTTCAAAGAAGCAAGCCACCAGAATATTTCCGATAAAATTCACTCTGTGGTTATGTGAAACCCCTTTTTTGGTGACTTTTAACTGCCTAAAAATAGCAGCTGAGCTTTGTCATTGCTGTGCCTGAGGCTCATTTCCCTCTGAACCTGTTTTTGGTCTTTCTTTGACCTCTGGTATCTTCTGCCTGCACTGTGTGGTGCCATCAATTGATCTCTCACTGGAGGATGGAGCCAGCAAATTCTTCACACACATTTTCCGTGCCTGAGGTCAGATGGAGCCTCAGAATTCCATGATATTTACCTGACAAACATTTACAACCCCCACCATCAATCATTAGCACAGGAAATGGTTGGTATTTGTATTAAACACTAATTAAATGCTCATTTCTAGTACAGTCATGTGTATTACCCAGAGCTCGGGATGAATTATGGCAGTGACAGATTTCAGACAGCAGAAATACTTGTTGAGAAATATTTCCTTGGAGATTTTCTTCTTCCTATTCCCTTTATGGCAAAACAACCCTGTTTTTAATAGAGAGTAATCTTATTTATCTCTTTTAAAAATCATAAAGAGTATTTGTTTAGGAAATGCAATTGGTTGGAACAGTGAGAGAAAAGCAGAGTCAGAGTGGAGTCAGAATGATTTTTTGGGGTCTATCTGGTTATTCACAGCATAACTGGGAGCTAAAAAGGAGGAAAAAAGGGTAGAAAACCCCAAAGAGGAAGGAAACAGGAGCACACATTGCTTTTTTTCTCTGATTGAAGCTGAAGAGAGGCACAGCAGGAGAGAAGAGCCCACAGTTCCCCTGGCTGGTTACTCAGGTGTGTGTTTTTACAAGCTGATTACTCATGGAGTAAACGTGAATCACACTTGCCATTCTTGATTTGCTTTCCTTCCCTGCTTTGCCTGGAATATCTGAGTGTGTGTGTTTGTCCAGCTCTGCCCTGGAAAGGCTTTGAGCTGCAATTCCAAGGAAATTCCTGGTGGATGGGCCTGCAAACTTCACACTCTTTACTTTCCATGGACATTCAGAGAGCCTAGGGAGTAAGGAGGCTTTTTTATCACCTTGGAAAAGCAGAGTGTGAGGTCAAACCTTCTAATTCAGGCCTGTCCTGAGAGCAGTGAACCCTCCCAGGCTGAGAGGTGTGGTTATGAGCTGCTGCTTATGCTGAGCTCTGTTCTGTTTACATTGTCAACATCCATTTTTAATATCTTTTTTTTTTTTTTTTTTTTGGCAGCAACACAATGCATATTTTCATTGAGTTCCTATTCCTAAACAAAAGGCATTGCTTAATCCACCCCTCCTGCAGTGTTTGCAGGAGTGGTGCAGTGTGTGCCTTTTGGGTTTTTGGCATTCCAGAGCACACCTTACAAACCAAAAACTTCTATATCCCTGAAACAGGCACTGAAATTTACACCATCAAGTTAAGAGGGTGGCAACATTTGGGGTGATGATAATTGGAGTTTAAAAAAGCACTTTACTGGACAGTCAAACACTAGAAGGAGGCAGCAGCTACCATAGGCAAAAGCTTTTTGTTTTCTTGTGGAAAACACTTTAAGTATCCTAATTGTTCCAGAGAAAATTTGTAAAAGACTGGATCAGCTTGGAAAAAAAAATAATCAAGGATTAGAAAGACAATTTATAGCCATCTATTTAAAATCAAATCAGACTCCTTTGCTTTCTGCCCTTATTTGTGCAAAATGCTGAAAGGTTTTTCTCTTTGACATCTGGAAGCTCATAATATTTGCTTCCTTTGTGCAGATCCAGGTGTTTCAAGCAGATATGACTTCCAGAATCAGATTCACACCACAGAATCATTTGGTTTTTCTGGGAGAGTGAATTCCCATTTCACACTGGTTGGGTATGTTAATCCCTCACATCAGCAATTAGGAATTATCCAGAAATGGAGAAAAATATTTTGAGCATGTGGGCTGGCAGCACCTGAAGACACAGAAGGAATTACAATGGTAAGAAAGAGTCTGTGAATTCTGACCTGCTCCCAAAATTCCTACTCTAGAAAAAAACATCTTTTCATGGCTGGTGGAAGTCTGTAGAAATAAGGTTTGCAGAGGAGTCTATTTAAATGAGGGAGTTGGGTCTCCTTAGCAGCTTGGTACCACTCACACATTGAAAATTCCTTCTGCTAACAGTGCCAGGGAAAATCCCCTCTGCCACTGTCTCAGTGCAGTTAAGTGCAGTCTATCTTGTAGAACAAAGAGATTAATTACTGACCTCCAGCAATTAATTATAATCCAGAAAAGGATTAATTTATATATGGGCTGTAATGACAAAAAAAAAGAAGTTATTTTCAGTAAGCACAGTCAAATAAAGGCTTGTCATTTTTTAATTATATCTAATTAAAAGAACACCTAACCTGTGACCAATAAAATCCAGGGGCAATTTTCTGTGTCTTGGTGATTGATTGTGTTTGTGCAAGGGAAACAAAAATGGGGGAGGTCAATTTACTTAACATCAGCATGAGTAAATAAAATATTGCTGGTTTATATACCTTATTAGATTTTATAATCAGGACTAAAATTAGGTAATGGGAGCCTGCAGCCAAGTCTATACTTTGTCTTGCTTGAAGATAGTGTGGGAATAGACTTGTTGGTTTGGGTTTGCATTTACATTTCTTCTGGGAGAGATTCACAGGTGGGATCATGCTGGAATTCTGGAAACTGAGAATTTGGGGGTTTAATATATAGTAATACATGTGAGTCAGGATGAAGGGCTTTGGGCATTGTCTGAGTCCTTCTTCTTCACCATCTTCTTCCTTCTTCTTCATGGGTTTGGATGGTTTTGTGTAACTGGGTGATGGAGTTCACATTGCAGACTTCAAGGAGTTGGTTATTGGGTTTAAAACACAATTAATATAGGTGTCACCTCACTATTGGGTAATTATTGCTTAAATAACCTTGGAAACAGTTAGAAGTGCTCCATTTGACCTAATTTCTCTGACTTGCTAGTTGGAGCTGATGGCTCGTGAGTCTGTAAATAAATAAGAATTAATAAACATCCAAGTCCGAACTTGACATCTGCGTTTCCTGTGTATTTTTCATCCTGACCTTGGCAGAGAAAAAGGAGCCAGAATTGTAACAGGATCGCCCACAGATAAGTTCTGAAAGGGGTAAATATGCAACAGGGAGGAAGACAGACCACGATGGGGAGATTTGTGTCTTGGTAAGAAGGCAAATTCCTCCTTAAAATGGATAAAGCTGCAAGAAAGGCTTTTGGTTTTACTCTGTAAAACTGCTGCTGAGAGGAAGATGGAATTGTAACAGCATAACCACAGAATCTGTCACTGAATGGCTGGAGAAAACCTTTAAGGTCATCAAGTTCAACTTTCAGCTTGGCAGCATCACCATAAACCACATCCTCCATGGCCACATCCACAGTTTTTACACTTCCAAGGATGACTCCACCATTTTCCTGGGCAGCCTCTTCCAATGCTTGACCACCCTTTCAGTGAAGAATTTTTTCCAAATCTCCAGCTTAAACTTCCTCTGGAGCAACCTGAGGCCATTCCCTCTCCTCCTGTTCCCTGGGACCAGAGCCAGAGTCCCTCTGGCTGTCCCCTCCTGTCAGGGAGTTGTGCAGAGCCACAAGGTCCCCCTTGAGCCTCCTTTTCTCCAGGATAAACCAGCCCCATCAATATTCTCATCCCTTAAGTATCTCAGGGCTTCCCTGCTTCATTCTGGCACCACCATCCCTTTTCCCTTGCAACATTGGTGATGAGTTGTCAATTCACCCCTTTCCTTAAAAAAATTTGTTTTCCTCTTTCCATGAGCTTCTTTTCAGTAGATTTGGGTATCTCCTCATGTGTGCTGCCTCAGCAGCACAGCAGCCTCTCTGAAATGCTTCTCTGGATTGAAAAAAAATTCTCCAAACCCAGGGTTTTTTTTTTTTTGGGAATGGGGAAGTGCCTGCTGAGTCAGCACAGAGAGAGCACGGATCCGTGGAACGAGAGCTGGGAGGGAATTAGTGAGCCTGTGATAATGTCAGGGAGCATTCATTAGGCTGCAGGGAGCAGCAGGAAATAGGAACATCATCATGAGCAAATTCCAGCTGCTGGGAGGGGGGAACCAGCACCACTGTGGGAAACAGCACAGTTGCTAATGTGATTTTAAGAGCTGCAAACCTGATAGAAGGACAAATCATCCCTAAAAAGTAATAAAGCTTTGGAAATCCATTATTTATGTGTGCTGGAAGGGAACATCCTGAGTGTTCTTAAGGAAATACAAAAGGCTGCTTGTTTTCAGGGCGTTATTTTCCTCCTGAACACCCCTCCAGGGTTCAGTGCAAGCAAATTTTAATGCAGAAATTAAAGAGACATATTCTTCTTTCTTATTCTTATTATTTCCCTTTTCTTAAAGTTTGCTGGAATAGTTAATTCCTGAGGACAATCCCGTGCTTATCTTCCTGTTACCACTAAAGTAAGAGGAATTATTCCCCACAATTCCACCAGGCAATCTGCATTTATTAAAGTTTTTCATGAGTTAATGGGGGAAAATCATATAAACCTTATGGCAGCTGCATTCAGGCCTTCAACAGTTAAGTGAATTTTCCTCTCTGCTCATTGTGGAGGAATTTTTGCACTGAGGAAACCATTCAGCATTTAATTATGCAAAGCCAATGTTTTGTTTTATGAGAGGATGAGATTTGCTGGGCACAGTCCTTACTATCTGTTGAGTCCTTCCTGACAAAATTGACTTAAGCTCATGGAATCCCAGAATGGTTTGGGTTGGAGGGCACCTTAAAAATGATCCAGTTCCACTCCTGCCAGGGACAATTTCCACTAGTCCAGGTTGCTCTGAGCTTCATCTAATGAGGCTTTAAACACTTCAGCCATGGGGCATCCATCATTTCTGTGGGCAACATTTTTCCAGTGCCTCATAACCACATAGTAAAGAATTTATTCCCAATATTTGATCTAAGATTAGTCCCAGTTTGAAGCCATTCTCCCTTTACCATCCTCGAGTTGCTGCTGTTTCGTGATTTTAAAAGAAATAATTTCAGGCTCTGTTTTATCCTGTCCTAGCACTGTCAGCTACTGTCAAAATGCAGAACCTGTGGCCTGGATATGAAACCCAATACTAAAAATGAAAAAGAAACCAAACCAAAACAAACAAACAAAACCCCCCCACAAAACCAAAAATTTGGAAAGCTTATAATAATAACAACAGTATTTATTAATACATGGAGTTATTTATACCAATTTTATATCAATAATATCTTAATATACGACTGGGAACCTCAAAGGCTGATGTTGCTGGAAGGGAATCTTGACCTTATTTCATGAGGAGCAATGAATTTCTCCTTAAAATGATAAGTGGAGCCAATCACTGCTCCTCAGTCAGCTGCAGCAAGAGCCTGACGTGCTCAGAGCAGTGAATCACCCATCACCCTGCAGCCTCCCACAGCAATCCAAACCATCATCCCCACCAGGTCTCAAAGTGATAAATAAAATGGGCAGGCTTATGAGAGAGGCACTTTCTAAGAAAATGTTTCTTAACAATTTAATTTCCGGCCCTGGCAATATTTCTTGGGTTGCAATGCAGGATGTGACCAGAGGTATGTGTTCTATCACCAGCTGTTAAAACCAGCTGGGGCAGTGTTCTTTATCCCTTCCAGGACCCATCCTCCCTCCAGGGGATCTCTGCTGTCCATGGGCCATCCAGGCTCACTGCAGGGCTGAGACAATTCCATCATCCCATGGGGAGATGCTCCACCCAGGGGGAGGAGCCCAGCATTCCTACCTGGATCAAACCTGGGATTCAGAACACCAGCACAGCCTGTTTGCACTGGATTCCCAGAGGGAGACCAGACCCATCTCAGCACCACTGGACCTTCAGAGGAAAACTCCACCCTTCTACAGGATCATCTGTGCTCCAACAGAACCACATCTGTCACTGCAGGAGGACTTGACTGGACTGACACCAACAGCCTGAGCAACAGGGGGTCAGGTTGTGTTCTGACTCTGTCAGTGTTTTCTTTTTGTTTGCTTGCTTTTCTGTACAACTACATTTTTAAAATTTTTAATATTCCTAGTAAAGAACTGTTATTCCCATATCTTTGCCTGAGAGCCCCTTAATTTCAAAATGGTAATAATTCAGAGGGAAGGGGTTTTACATTCTCCATTCCAAGGGAGGCTCTTGCCTTCCTTAGCAGACACCTGTCTTTCCAAACCAAGACACAATAACAGGTTTCGTTCCTGTTACTTGTCTTCTTAATGAGGTGGAAATGAAATTTGATCAATCAGTCATAGGCAAAAACTTTGAAGACATTAAGGCCTTTCAGCTCTTAGGGTTTAAAGTCAGCCTTGCAACAATCTGCAGCTTTTTAAATCACACAAGCCCATGAAAACCTCATCTTGTGGTGTCACTCGTTTTTGTCTAAATAAAGTCCATGTTGCCTCCTGTCTCCGTTTGGTCACAGCAAAAAAGACAACAGGGGCACACTGTGAGCCCTGAACACTAGAGGGTGAGTGAAATAGATTAAAATCTGTTTAAAATCTGTTCTAAAATCTCCTCAATTTTAATTCAACTTCTTGATTTTGAAGAGCCTGGCTTCAGTGCTTACTTCTAGCAATTACAAACGATTTTAATTTGAACTTTAGATCCAGAAAAGACACCCTGGCCCAGCATCTGCAGGTTTTTCTCTGTTTAGGGGGACTTTCCCTACACAACCCTGAGTATTTGTTCAGATGTCCTCTAGGGAACTATAAAGGCCTTCTTGTGTAAATTCAAAATTAAAAGCCAAATATAAAAAAACCTAAAGGGAAATGGAGAATTTTCTGCCTCTCACTTCTAATTTAGTCTCATTCATTTTTTTATTTTTCTCTCCTTGTTTTCTGTCCCCTTCCAACCCCCCACATTCCTACTCAAATTTTATCATTGTCTTGACATTTTCCTTTGCCCTGCAGCCAGTCTTTCCTATATGCCAGGCTTCAAATTCTTCAACAGTGAAGTGAAAAGAATGAAAGAATGACTAAATAAAAATCCTTCATAGGAGGAATAAACTCAAGAACCTTATCCTTATTTAAATTAAATTTGGCTCAGAGAAAAATAAAACTTCTTCAAGCCCTCCAAATTTCAACACTTTTTTTTTGAAGTGTTACAGACGGAGCACATCACACTTCTGCTGGGCTCCTCTGAAAAAGGGGCAGGGAGCAGCACCTGGAGTTATTTGTGCTTTCAATATTTCTACTGTGCCCTGAAGAATAAAAATCCTGCTGGCAGCCTTGTTCTTAACAGATTATTACATGGCTGGGGACATCAAGGAGATTGAAGTGATTTAACTTTGCAGATGTGGACTGGAAAAAGTCTAATTAAGCATTCTTGCTGGGACATTAAATAGTTTAAACTTAATATTCCGTGATGATTTTTTTTATGGGTCTGGCAGAAAAAAAAAAGAGAGAAGGGACATAATAGAGGCATGAATTATGGAATAGTGATACTATTATAAAATAAATGGTTTTGTGATTAGCAGCAGAAATCCTCAAGTTTAAATGTAGCCCTCTGAAAATCTGGTATTTAGTGGAAAATAGTTTTTAGGGCATAGTTCAGTCTGAAATTAAGATTTCTGGTTGTGGGCTCTTCTGGAAGAGCAGGTCACAAGCAGGAAATAAGAACATTGTTTGGAAAGTCATCAGACAATAAAAATTGATAGCTCCACCTTTCTGGGAAGCAAACAAATCAACATTGCAAAATTCCCTCCCTTTTATAAAAATCTGTCTTCTGAACTCTTGACAATCTTCAGTATTTCCTGCAGATGCCAAATTAATTTCCCTTCATCTTGTGGAGTGGTCTGGGGGAAGGACAGTCTCAGACAGGCAATTAAGTGTAGTAGAACTGCATCTCCTAGAGATTGTCTAAAATTGGGAATATTCAGGCAGAACTGTACAGAGCTGTCTGCTTGCGTTGCAGACATTAAAAAATGTTAAATGATAAAAGCAGAACAACAAAACTCCAGCATACAAAGGACAGAGCCCTGAATATCAAGTGGATTAAATTAATTTGCTTCTCTTGCAAAGCAACTGGTGTCTTGTCACCACACATAATTCCATCTTCCCACAAGGACAGAGCTTGTTTTCTGGTTTAAAGCAGTGCTGGGAAATAAAATATGCACCTCTTGGAGGAAGCCTCAGCTTACAGAAATGATGAGGCTCATCCTAACATGATTCAAGATTCACACCTGCAGAAGGTTTTGTCCCCAGGGTGGAGGCAGGAGGGTGGTGATGCCTTGGGAAGGCTGACCTGGAACAGAGACTGGACAGAGCTGAAGAATAAAGTAGATATTTATTGAAAAGCCTTTAGGATACACCTTGAGCAGGACAAGGGCCTGGCCAGGGCTACACCCAGGGTGAATCCAAAATGGTCACAAAATGGATGACTGGTCATCAGGTCTCACACTTTGATAAGTTTTGGTCCATTTGCATATTGGGGTTTAATTGTCCAATTACAGCTTCAGGTTGTGAGGTCTCATCCTTCTTGTTTCTCCCTTCAGTCCACTGTACTTTGTGCTTTTGGGCCTGAAAGTTGTCCTTGGTCTTCATCAGGAAAAAAATTTCTTTTGTCTACCTACCCTGTGGAGAGCTGAGTGACACTGAGTGTGAGCTCAGAACTGCACCCTGGGCAGCACAGAACCTGAAATATGTGAAAGCCAAAACTTCAGGCATCAGCTCTGATTTGGGCTCCTGTTTATGAAATGAGTTGGCAGAAGGAACATCTCTGCTTTCCTCTCTGAAAGCTTTGGAAGAAAGGCAGGATGGACATGGGGATGTTGGGCTTCTCCTCATGGAACATAGGGGCAGAACAATAAGGATAATAATAAGGATGAACTAGTTTTTTTCCCATCTTCTTGAGTGCAAGTATCCCTATTACTGGGGCTTTAAACAATACCAGCCTTTTTCTGATAATTCCTCTCTTTCTAATATTTGATAGTTTATGTCTTAATTTTTTTTTCTTTACCTTTTTCCTTTTTTTTAGGATAAAGATTTCATAGCACTGTCAGTATCTCAAACTCAAGCATGATAAATTTTTTTTCTTCATTTTCCACCTAAATGTCCTTAAAGCGTTCCTCAAGACCAGCACTGTTTTTCAGAGCCATCCCTCAAGGGCAGCCTTTGAGTTGGAAAAATATTCCAATGCACAAATCCTCTGGTCAGAACCTAGGGTTCATCTCAGGAGATATGAGATGGATGCTATAAATGACACTCATTTATCTCTCTCTTCTCCACCCTTCCTCCCATTATCAGTTTGGAGTGGGATAGATCTGATTAGAGATCTGAAACGTGCACCCTGATGGGGACATGGTTCAGTGGTGGACTTGGCAATGTTGGGTTGGATTCAATGATCTTAGAGGTTTTTCCCAACCTAAATATTTCTGTCATTCTATGATTTAATGAATAGCTCAGTTGGGAGGGACCAACAGCCACCATCTAATCCAACTGCCTGGTCACTAACCTTCCATTTTCAGAGGGAAGTGGGTAATTTCAGATGCCTGCTCTGAATTTTATGCCTCAAATTTTAATGGACTTCAATCCATAAAGACTAATTCTTCCTCAGAAGCCCATGCTCACATTTATCTGAATGCATATGAACCAGCATACTTTCATTAATCTCAATTAATCTGATACCTGAGCTGCTAAGGAGAGAGGAAAAGTGATGTCAGACTTAACTTGGGGAAATTGATTTAATTTATTTCAAGTAAAGCAGAGAAGGACAAGGAAGAATAACAACAAATTTTGAAACACCTTCCCACCACTCCTTCCTTCTTCTAATTTTCTCCTAAGCCCATTGCAGGTTATATTTTAGTTTAAGGCACAAATCTGTTCTGAAGTTACTTTAAAGTTCGCTTGCTTAGGCACTTGAGAACAGTAGTGAAATAAAGTAATTAAAAATCTAATATAACTGACAGGTCCTTGTTAAATCAGCCCTGCCAAACCTATGCAAAAACAATTACAGTATGCAAATGCTGATGATCCACCTTAATGCTATTCCCTGTTAAATGTCAAAGAATGAAAAATGCATTGGGTTATCAGAATTTCCTTGCTCTTATGATGATGTTGCAGTGATAAATATAAATGTCAGTTTTCTGAGGTAGTTTATGGACAAAACAATCACATCACCACTGCAGGCAAATCAGAGTTGGTCTCTCTGGTCAGTTGTGGACAAGGAAATTAATTCAGCAATATTTTACTATGTCTTTCTGAAATTGACTGAAATTTTCATTGCATTTGTAATAAGAGGTGGGCATAAAAATGTCAAGCTTTTGAAATGTGTAAAATCCAAGCATTTTTCCTTTGACTGTGTGTGAATATTAACATATTGATTTTGGTTGATTGACCCAGGCTGATGCTAGTTCTCCACCAAAGTCACTCTGTCACCTCCCTACTCAGCTGGACAGAGAGAGAATGTGAACAAAAAGCTCATGGATCAAGGCAGGGGGAGATCACTCAGCAATTGTCATCCTGGGAAAAATAGACTTAACTTGGGGAAATTAATTTCATTTATTCCAAATAAAGCCCAGTGGGAAAATGAGAAATCAACCCAAATTTCCAAACACCTTCCCACCACTCCTTCCTTCTTCCAATTTCCTCCTCCCCAAGATCTGCAGGGAGATGGGGAATGGGGACTGTGGTCAGTTCATCACAGGTTGTGGGATCCCTCCCATGGGAGAGTCCTTCAGGCCCTTCTTACAGGTGACCCCTCACTCTGGGCTGCAGCTCTTCCCAAATTCCTCCACATGGGCCCCTCCCATAGGATCTGTCCTTCAGGGACTGGCTGCTCCAATGTGGCTCCTCCATGGGGTGACAAATCCTGCCATAAACCTGCTCCAGTGTGGGCTCATCCCTCCACAGGGTCCTGCCAGGACCTGCTCCAGCGTGGATTTTCCATGGGGTCACAACCTCATTTTGGGCATCCTCTTGCTCCAGCATGGACAGTGCCCAGGCAGAAAGGGACCTGGGGGTGCTGGTGACAGCAGCTGGACATGAGCCTGCAGAGTGCCCAAGGTGGCCAAGAAGGCCAAGGGCTCCTGGCCTGGATCAGGAATGGTGTGGCCAGCAGGAGGAGGGAGGTCATTCTGCCCCTGGGCCTTGGCACTGGTGAGGCCACACCTCGAGTGCTGTGTCCAGTTTAGGATGGACATTGAGTGCTGTGTCCAGTTCTGGGTGTCTCAGTTTAGGAAGGACATGGAGTGCTGTGTTCAGTTCAGTTTAGGAAGGACATTGAGTGCTGTGTCCAGTTCTGGCCCCTCAGTTTAGGAAGGACGTTGAGACCCTTGAGCACGTCCAGAGGAGGCAACGAGGCTGGGGAGGGGCTGGGAACACAAACCCTGTGAGGAATGACTGAGGGAGCTGGGGTTGTTTAGCCTGGAGAAAAGGAGACTCAGAGGTGACCTTATCACTCTCCACAACTCCCTGAGAGGTGGCTGTGCTCAGGTGGGGTTGGTCTCTTTCTCCAGGCAGCAAATGACAGAAGGAGAGGACACAGTCTTAAACTGCACCTGGAGAAATATATGTTGGATATTAGGAAAAAAAAATTCACAGAATGAGTGATAGAGTACTGAAATGGTCTGCCTGGAGACGTGGTGGAATCACCATGCCTGGATGTGTTTAAGGAAAGACTGGATGTGGCACTTGGTGCCAGGGTTTAGTTGAGGTGTTGGGGCTGGGTTGGACTTGATGATCTTGATGGTCTCTTCCAACCCAGTGATTGTGTGATTCTGTGAATTCTCCACTGCTGCAAGTTTATTTCTGTGCCCCCATGGGCTGCAGGGCACAGCTGCCCCTCCATGGGCTGCCCCAGAGGCCAATCTCTGTTCCAGCTCCTGAAGCAGCTCCTGCCCCTCCTTCTCCATGACCTTGGTGCTTGCAGGGCTGTTCCTCTTACATATTCTCAATCTTCTTTTCTCTGGCTGTGATTGCTCCTGCACAGAAAATTCTTGCCCCTCCTTAACTCTGCTATCCCAAAGATGTTGGGTCTGTCCTGGAGCTGGCTGGAATTCCCTCCATTGGACATGGGGGAATCTTCTGGGAGCTTCTCACAAAAGCCACCCCTGTAACCCCTCCACTAAACCTGGCCACCAAACCCAGTAGAATTATTAGAATAAATTCTTTTCTGGGCAATGATCACGTTAGGAGTTGCAGTAGTGAAGAGGAAGATACCCGAGTTCAGGGGGTTTTTTTTAATAACTATAAGAAATATGAGAAAATACTTCACAAATGCAGTGTTCTGGGGTCCACAGGAGTGGCAAAAATCAAATCTCAACCCCAAAAGTTGCCTTAACACAGAATTGACCAGAAGTGCTATACACTTGTTTGTAGGACGTGAGGTTAATAAACTCTAATAAAAAAAAAAACAAACCCAAAACTCTCCCACTCCCCCCCCGAAAAAAACCCACAAAAAACAAACAAAAACAACCCACCAAAAAAACCCCAGGAAACAATCCCAAAACAAAACCAAAAAACCACCTCAAAACTAAAACAAAACCCAAACAAACCCAAACCAACCTGTCAATTTTTTTGCTTCTTCAGCTTTATCTAATTTCTCAGTGTACGTCATTTTAGAGATCTGAGCTTTTATCACATATTGCTGTTTCTCTTTAAGAAATAAACCCAAATAGATTAATTCATGCCTCTCCTAAAAGTCTAAAACCATGTCAAACAACAAACAAGAATATCTTTTGTTTTTTCCACTTTCTGCCTTATTATTTGCTGTTTGACACAGATGGTTATGAACAAAGATCTAAAGAGAATTTTAACTCCTAGGGAAAAAAGAAAATGAAAAAAAAATTTCTTGATACTGCTTTTTTTTTTTTTTTCCTCTTTTCAAGCATGATGGATTCTGCCTTAGTATTTCTAACTCAGTAAAATCTCTAATTCTGTTACAGCAAGGATTTGGAGCTGGAGATCTTGAGGGAGAGAAATGGAGATGGAGGAAAGAATTAGGGATGAAAGAGAGAGAAACTGCTCACATCCCCAAATTCATTTGAGTTCCAGTCTTGGGGGTCAGTAAAAATGTGCAAGACTCTAAACAACAATGCCTAAATTTGAAGTTTAATGCTCAGTTTATCCAGCCTGGTTTACAGATTTGTCCATGATTCATCCAGTATTGAGGCCTTTTTTCTTTTTGCTTCAGACAAATGTGATTCAATCAGATCTTATCCTGAGGGACTAGAAAAGAAATATTGTTTTATTACAAGCCTGATGTGTTCTCTACAGCTGTACAGCTCTAAAATGTGGGATCACTCATGGAAGATAATAAGATATTTGCAGCTATTTATTTTTGGGGGCACTTGCCCTGGTGCCTCTGGTATCCAAGTATGTGGCATTTTGTATAACAGAGTGCTTCCATCTCCTGTGGGGCAGGATTCACATTCCATGGAGAAATCAGTCCTACAGCTCATTCCAGAGCAATGCCTCTTCCTCCAAAAGGGGACAGCAACCAGCAGGAGGAGAAGAATAAATAAGACTCAATGGATCTTCTCAAGCTCACACCTGGGGAAATGTGTGTTCACATGGAAAATGTGTGTGTGATGCCACCAGAGCCAGGAGCCAGCGCCCAGCCCTACACACACACAGTCACAGCTGGGCAAGAGGTGTGGGCCATGTGTGCCACACCTGATCCGTGGAAAGGTTTGTCTCCAGACCAATAATGTGGAAAATCTTGTCATCCAGATGAGAAGAGGGAAGTCCTAATCTTGGTCTGCAGGTTCCTCAGGAGGGGAAGTGGAAGTTCTTCTCTCTGCTCTGGTGACCAGTAACACCACCTGAGGGAATGGCTGGAGCTGTGTCAGGGGAGGTTTGAGTTGGAGATCAGGGAAAGGTTCTTCCCCTGGAGAGTGGCAGGGTGTCCCCCTGATCCTTTTCAGTTTTCTGATGTTTACATTCTTGTACTGAATTTTCTCACGCACTTTTAGGTAAACAGAGAGTGATGTTTTGAAAACTCTGCATTCCTCTCTGAGGAAAGGCAATTGGTGGACATCTAGTTTGACCAGTGGGGTCAAAGAGGTGTCAGCCTCATTGCCCAATCCCTGATCAAACTCCAAAAACTATGTAAGACAAAATCCCAAATAAACTTCCTTCTTTTTTGCTCTCACAACCTAATTGAGTGAGTGTAGTTCTTTCGTGTCCTTCTAGTGACAGTGGGGCACTGCCCAGGCTCCCCAGGGAAGGGGTTACTGCACCAAGCCCAGCAGAGTTCCAGAAGGTTCTGGACAACACTCTCAGGCACAGGGTGGGATTTTTGAGGTTGTCCTGTGTGGACATAGATTGTGGATTTAGTTAGCATAGCCAGGTTGATAACCAAGATGCCTTGGCAAGAACAGAGCTTTGAAGATCACAAGAAGATTGGGTCAAGACTGGTGACAGGAAAAGAAGATTGAATCAAACTTCTGCAAGCAAGAGAAGCTGTAAAATGTCTGAGTTTGTCTGTGTGATGTTTAACCTAATCACTGTAGAAAAAAAAAAACTAGCCTTCCTAGAATAGTATATAAGCATTTGGAAATCACAGTAAAGATGAATTCTGATGATGAATCAGTCTTCCCATCTCTCTCTCAACTGTCAATAGTCCTGTGCCGTGGGCCTGAGAGATTTTAGCCTGCTAGCAGCAGCTAACCTTTTCCTAAGGAAAAATTTCTCAAGAAAGACTC
>JANPWX010000015.1:229244-367865 GCA_024734555.1 Trochalopteron elliotii
TGAAGAAAGAGCAAAAGAAGGGAAATATTTTGTGCTAAGTATATTGATCTGAGCTGAAGTCCTTCAGACAAAAAAAAGCAAACTTGTAAATTAGAATATTTGTTTCTTCCTCTTTTGTCAGATGTCAGAGTCATGGGTTTGGATCAGAACAGAAAAAAATAAATTTTTAAAAAATATTTTGCAAAATGGAAACATTAAGAACAAAAGGTAAAGCCAGGCAAAAGGGAAGAAGGACTTCATTTGGAGACCAGTTGCAGACCAGCTCTTTCCTTTCCTGTTTCTCATTATAGCAGTTTTAAAATGCACTCTCCAAATTCAGACAATTTCTAAGGTTTTGTTTGGGATTTCTTGGTTCTGGTTTAGATATGTAAAGGTTGGGTGAGATAAATCTCCCCTTCCAGCTCAGGCACAGCTCTGCCCCTCGATCCTTTGCCTTCTTCTGCAGATTTTATACAGGTCCAAGATACATTTGGGATGGTTCAGCTTCCAAAACGAGACAAGAACAGATTCTTTGAACCCAATATAACCGAGGAATTGTGGTCAGAGGAAAAACAGAGTGACTGTAAGGGGGGGAAAAGTAACACTGCAGTGTATTATGTTTAATTTTAGGATTTTAAACATGTCCAGAGGCAATTCAGTGTCTGGAATGGCCATTCCATGGCTACATCTCCGAGCAGCCATTGTATACACAGAGGGAAGCAGAGAGCCCTGCATGGAAATACACATTTATTTAAAGGATTTGTTGATGTTAAGGCCCAAAAAGATCATCACAACCCTCGGGTTTGATCCAGAGCAGAGAGCACTCACTCACTTAGAGCGGGAGTTTGTACTTTTAAAGAGTAACCTGAGCCCATTTGAAATATGGCAAGCAGTGCAGGAATCCTCACTTTTACTCCTTCCTTTCTATTTCTGCCTCTAAGTTTATGCATTGTGTGCTCTTTCAAACATTGGGAAGTGCAAGCTTTGCATTTTTGCCTTTGCTTGGAATAAAATCCAGCAGCAGTCTGGTGTTGCTGGGAATTCTGCTCCTCCTCAGCTGCTGTGGCTCAACACTCGGGTGTGTAAACCAGCAAAGCATTTGTCATTAAATTTTTCTTCATTTTTAGAAGATTTATTTTTTTTTTCTGATTAAAAAAATCAAGAATTCTCCAAATGATGTATTCATGCATCAAAATACCCAGAAGCTGTAATGCTTGTCCCACGTACTCATTACCAGAATTTTGGTTATTCTATTGCAAGATATGTCTTCTTATTGAGTTATTTCTATATTAGTGACTTCAACTGAGGAAAGGAATATTGCAGGGTGTAAATTTATTGGTTTATTTGTAAAGTTTGAAGATTTTCCCCGGTGTGAGGAACAGCTCTTCTGGGCCAGCAGACTTCAGCAACACCCCCAAAACACCCCCCAGGCATTGTTCAGAACTCCCAGTGCTCCAGGAGCCATCCCCAACAGGCAGTTTGTGTTTGGAATTGTTGGTCTTAATTCTCTTTTTAGTGGTTTTATTCCTTAGTTTTAAAGATGAGAGTCTCTCTGCATGTATTTGGCCTTAAAACCAGGAAATCACTTGATTTAACTGGGCAAATGGAGCTATAAAATATCTAAGAGGTGTAAGCAGATAGTTCTGCTGGGGTGTGGGGTAATTATGGAACCAAACTGTATTTAAGATACAAATTCCCTTCCAAGGGAATTAAACGTGTGTGCTGGTAAAGGATCCCCCATGTTAAATTTATTTAACATATTATTAGTGTGTTATTTATGCTAACTCATAAAACAAATTACTATTTGCATTCCTGGCACAAAGTTTAAGAAATCAGTGAATCAAATGGAATAAATCTGCCCCATCTGGAGATGTGCAATCCAAATTTGCAGGGCTACCACCTCTAAAAATAACATTATTAGTCTTGTTTCTTTATGTCTCATTTCTTTATGTTTACTACAGCTGCAGTTTGAAAACTTTCCTGTCAGGTGCCATATCCTGTTCTGTTCCCTGAAAACTGACCATTCATAGAAATTAGAAGCAAAATACACTGCCAAAACCAACTTTTCTATTTCCATTTTAAAGAGGAGAAATGAGGCCAATGGGGACTAATTATTTATCCAGTGGAGCCTGGAACAATACTTGTTCGTTTGATTAATTATTGACAATTAGAAGGTAATTTTAATGTAAGGTTTTGCTTCTTGGTGTTGCTGTCAAGGCACAATCCCTGCAGGGAAACAGACTAGAATCTGCAAAGTGGGTTAATGATTAGTCCTGGGTCTGGTAGAAATTTAGATTTTTATTGGGTTTTTATTGCCATCTTCACAATGGCTGCTCAGTGCAGGCCTGTGGGATGAAGCAGTGCCTTCCTTACATATTTTAAATCTCTCTCTAAAAGGGAGATCATCTCCCCTCCTCTGGAGAAGCCACCTGTCCGTGCTGGCTGTACCTGTATGGGTTATACCCACATTTCTGAGGGCCAGCCTGGCAGAAACGTGGCTAATATTAATTAGTGAGACAGCACCATCAAGTGTGCCTTGAAAAATCAAAAAGGTTTTAATAAAGAAGGAAAATAATACAAAATACAAAAATAATAAAATAAAAACAAGGCTGAGCACAGCACAGAGACAAACTCCTTGCTTGCTACAGCGTCGCAAACACAACACTAAAGAACGACACTCACCATCAGGTTGAGAGTGAGGAAAAGAAGAAAGCTTATTTTGGGAATTTCAGCTTATATAGTTTTTGGGATTTGGTCAAGGATTGGGGGGCGAGGGGAACATCCCTCTGACCCCAGTGGTCAAACTAGCAGTCCATCACAGAGAGGAATGAGAAACAATCTACTTTGTTTATGTTAAATGCATGAGAAACTCCAGTAGAAGCATGTAAGCAAAATCAGAAGGCTGAAAATCAGGGCGACACTACAGCACCTCGAAAATCCTGGAGTTTCTATGTTCTCTCTTTAGTACCTGACAACTTTGGTGGGCTTTTTGGCCCTTGGCCCAATGAGAGTAACGACAGTCTTTGAGTTACATTCCTGGAGCCCAATCCACACTCCTGTGCTGGCTCTGAGCCAATCACAATGAGAAACCCACAGAACTTTCCCAGCTGAACTTCCTAAAATGTCAAAAGGTAAACTGAGACTCTTTCCCTATTTGGAAGCACCTGCTGGAGGTGTAGGGATTGCATCACCACCTACCTGGACTTCCATCTTACACAAACCTGCTCATTTTTCATGGTTCCAGTTTGGGAATTGAACCCCATCCAGCGTCCAGGGGTTTGCAGTTTGTGTTTCATCGTCTTTCATGCCCTCAGGGCTTCATGATTTTTTTTTTATTTTTCCTCTGCAATAATCTAGTTTTCCTGCAGAGTGGCAGCTGGGAAGATTCATCCCAGCTTATATTGGCAGCCCGAGGCAGGTGGCAAAACTGGCTGGAAAAAGAGAAGCTCCCTCCGAGATCAAATGAGAAGAGACACATCTGAGTCTGGCTCCCCTGGAGGAGCCTCTGCTTCTCTTCACTAAAGAGACCAGGAAAAAAAAATCTATGATTAACACTGATGTTTCAGGTTGTAAAAAGTTATAGAATGAGTATAAATTTTGCTGTATTAGAAAACTTAATAAATCTATTTGAATTATTTAATCCAATGTCCCAAATTACCACAAGGCCATCCTATTTTTCTCTACATGAGAAGGTATATAAAAATTTAAACATTTGTGATTTCTTTTTCATTTTTTTTTTTCATTTTTAGCACTATGTTCTTTTGAATTTCAAATCAAACAGCATCAAAATACTACTTGTCATCCATATGCATCACTATAATAATAGAATAAGCAGAACTTCTCCAAAGAACCTTGAGAAGTAGGAAAGCAGATGCTTCGTTTCCATTAACATATGTAATAACCCTTCCATAAACTTTCAGCTTGAGATATAATAAGATTATAACTGTGAAAAATAAAAGGTTTTCCAGAGAAGTCCAAACTTTTTTGGGAGTTTTTTGTGGGGTTTTTTTTGTTTGTTTTTTGGGTTTGTTTGGTTTTTTGGGTTTGTTTTTCGGGTTGGTTTGTGTTTTTTTTTTGTTGTTGTTGTTGTTGTTTTGGGGGTTTTTTTTGTTTTTTGTTTTTTTGGGGTTTTTTGTTTGTTTTGTTTTGTTTTGTTTTTTATTTTTATTTTTTTTGGTTGTGGGTTTTTTTGGGTTTTTTGGTGGGTTTTTGTTTGTTTGTTTGTTTGTTTGCTTTTTGTGGTTTAGTTGGTTGGTTGGTTTTTGGGTTTTTTTTGGTGTTTTGTTTTTTTTTTCTCTTCTTTTTTCTGGCAGTGAACAATAGTAAAACTTTCCTATTTAACCTGCAGTAAAATACTCTTGAGCTGCAGCAGGTGAGCTCTGCCACGTGAAATATCTTCCAGGTATTTCGATGTCAGATGAATTCCTGCCCAAAAAACTGAGAGGCAAACGTGCTCTGCTTCCAAAACAAACTTGTGATCACTTCCAGAAGACACACAAAAGAATTTTCAGCTTTCATGAACTCACCCGGGGTCAGGTCAGGACCTGGCAGTGAAAGGGGAGCACACCTGTGTTGGAAAAGCGTGTTCACAACGAGCTGCTCAAAGGGTTTGGAACCAACAGGACAAGAGGGGATTGTCCTCAGCAGTCCAGTGTGGAAAAGCACACTGCAACACCCTGCCCTGAGCACCTGGGGCTGTGCTGGAGGGAAGCTGAAGGATGTTCTCATTGTTTTTAGTTTGGGTAACCAACGGATGGGGAGATCTCTTTAATTAAAGAGGTATTACAGGCCCATCCAGAGGAGAACTTGAGGTACTGGAGGTTTTTTTTTTTGTCCTAACTCACTGTCACAAGGTGTTTGCTCCTTCCAGATCCAGCACAGGAGTCCAGGCTTGTGCCCTAAATCCAGGGTGATCATGACCTCATTCTGTGTCTCTCATGACCCCTGGTCTCTTCTTCAAGTTCAACTCCTGGCCCTAAAGACACCCCAAAAATCCCACCCTGTGCCTGGGAGCATTTCCCGAGCACTTCTGGAATTCTGGCAGCCTTGGGGCTGTGACCATTCCCTGGGGAGCCTGTTCAGTGTCCAGAACCCTCTAGGGGGAAGAATCTTTTCCTGATCTCCAGCACAAAATTCCTCTGACATAAGTTTGTGCCATTTCCACTCCTGGCAACTCTCTTCAGAACCTTGATCTGCTTGTGGAAAATCAGCTCTGCTCAACAGGGCTGGGCCGTGCACTTACACACCTCGTTCCCTGAATTCTGATCCTTGGATGTGCCTTTGAACCCTGAATTCTGCTCCTTGGATGTGCCTTTGAACCCTGAATGCTGAGTTTGGTCTCTTCTTGAGGGCACAAAAAGCAGAAAAACTCGAGACAGGTGAAAAATGCCTCTTCCTTTGGTGTCTGGAGTGCTTTGGGTGCTAAATCAGTTTGGGTGAGCATTCACTGAGCTCTCCCTCTGGATTTAGTGTTCTGAGATACTTTGCTGTAGAGTTTGAGGCATCCAAGCAGGTTTTGGGGTTGTTTCTTCTGTCTATGTGCAGATGATGATACTTCAGAGGTTTTTGTCTTCCTCAAACCAGGCCATTCTTCAGAAGTAACAAAAAAAAGCCACATCTGATAGAAAAGTTGGTGGTTCTGCCCTTTCATCTCCTTGAGTTTTCAACATCCTCTTTTCCACCAGCAGCGAAAGAGAAAAAAGGTGAAAAGCATTAATTTTTTTAACATGAGCAAGGCAACAAATTTTCTCATAATGTTGTTCTCAGAGACGGATTTATTTTTAGTTTTTAAAAATTAATTTAAAAAGGAGAAATCATCATGAGGCAGCAATGGGAACTGGACCATTTCAGCCCACACTTGTTAATTTTGCAAAGCTATAAGTTCTGAAACATGGACTTATAAAAATAAAATTATTGGGCAGCTGTACCCATGAACACTGTGACTGTCCCTGCCTGTGATAATAATGCAAAAGTGAAAAAAAAATTCTCCTTATCAGCCTCACCAAGAGTTAATTTTCAAGGTGGTCAAATATTTCAAAATACTGAACTAAAAATAGCAGTGTTGCTGTGAGTTGTTTAAACTGCTGGAAAATCTCAGGCTATAAGAACAGGGTAAAGCCTCTCACACATGCACAAATTCAAACATGTACAGTAATTTCTTTGAATTAAATTCTTTAGAAAAAAGGAAGAAAGGCAAAGAAAACCAGAGCTATGATGCTGTTTGCTCAGCTGGGCTCATGTTGCTAGTGAATGTTTGGCTTGAGCCCTATGGGTACCAAGCTGAACAAATACAACGTGTATCACACTGTTAATAAAAATATTTCTTTAAAAGGCTTCTTTTGACATTTCACTATTTTTTTTTTTTTGTGGTTAAAATCCTAAAGAATTCCAGCTGAAGAATCTTGCCTGCAGGTGCTTTGTTGTCTCTTTTCCAAAACGTTTTCTCCTTCCATTTGAGGAATAATAGAAGGGATACAAAAACTGTTGGAGACCTGGGCTTTGCAGCCAACATTTTCTTCTACTTTTCCCAGCAATTATTCTCCATGTAAGGAAGAAATCTATTATTTCCCTTACAGAAAGCAAAAAATCAAACAAATAAGGAGAAATTCAATTAAAAACCCAGGAAGACAAACAGAACAAACACCAAATGCATTGATAGAGTCATAAAGCAAAAAAGAACAGAGATCTTTATCCCACAAGTTACACTCAGAGCCAATAGTCTGCAATAGTCAAGGATGGAATCATACAGGGAAAATTCTCTATATTTCACTTAAACTGTTCAGTTTTTAGCATCAGCCATGACAATCTGTGCATTTCCAGCGTTTGTCTATGTTGGAATGATTCCCTTTTAGGAAATGCTTTTATTTCCACAACAATCATAATGTCAGCATAAATGCTTGAGCATACAATTAAAAAAGCCCTAATTATCAGGTGGCTGTGGTGAATTTTGGCCTGGATAAAACCACATGAATCACATTTGGCATCTTTTGATGTTGTTTCCATAAATAGATATCTGGGTCCTGAGATCCATGGGGTGTTACCAGGTGGTTTGCTGGGGTATTCTGCACACACCTTGTCAGATTATCCCCTTTTCTGACCCAGAGATGAGGCAACTGAGAAATGTTTTAAAAACTTTTATTCCATTTTCAGTATCATGCGAAGGGTGAGACAATATAGATGTTATAATTCACACCATCACAATCAGAAGACAAACCATTTCCTAATTACAATCCATTATAAGCATTTCTTGGCCCATCAGCTTTTGCCACACAATGCTGTCAATGCCTTAAAGCCAATCATCTAAAATTACCCCTTGTGGGTCCTACTACAATACATCTTTCATAGTTCTATTTCTCCAAAATATCCAGTATTATTTGAAAGGCCATCCTTTGAAACTTGTTTCCAGTTCCATTTCTCTCTCAACAATGTCCATCCTATCCCATGGCATTTCTAAGTCAGCATTTCTTATCTCAAATTTTGCATACAGATGCACACTCTCTGAGCCTTCTGTCAGGCTTTTAGAATTCTCTACTAATCCATTCCCCACAACTCCTGAAAAAGGAATTTGCCTCACCTTGTCTAGGTGGGTCTTTCAAGACCAGCCCCAAGTGCTGGCCTAAATATGAACCCTTCTTCCCCCATCTGTGTCTCTCCTGCCTCACAGCACTTTAACAGCTGCTCCATGGGAGCCAATGCCAAGACTCCTTCCAGCTTTTCCTCCCACAGCTCCAGTGCTGGCCAAGGTTGGTCAAAGACGTCTGTGATGCCAGGGAGCCAGCCCAGAGCACCCCCAGGAGCTCTCTTAGGATGGGGAAGTGTTCTGCAGGCTCTGGCTCAGGCATTGATTGCTCCATTTGATGCCTTAAGAAGGCTGACCTGGAACAGAGACTGGACTGAGCTAGAGAATAAAGGAGATATTTATTAAAAGGCCGTTAGGGCACACATTGGGCAGGACAAGAGCCTGGCCAGTGATACACCCAAGGTGGACCCAAAATGGTCACAAAACGGTCACAAAATGGTCACAAAAATGGATAAAATGGTCACGAGGTCTCACACTTTGATAAGTTTTGGTCCATTTGCATCTTGGGGTTGAATTGTCCAATTCCAGCTGCAGGTGATGCAGTCCCATCCTTCTTGTTTTCTCCCTTCAGCCACCCTTGTTTGTGCTTTTGGGCCTGAAAACTTGTCCCAGCTGTCCTTGGTGTGCAGCAGGAAAAGGATTTGTTTTGTGTCCCTGCTGTGTGCAGAGAGCTGAGTGACACTGAGTGTGAGCTCAGAGCTGCACCCCTGGGCTCCACAAAACATGGAATACATGGAAATAAAACTTCAGGCATCACATTCCCTCAGGAACACAGGAATGGTGCCATCAATGTGCTTCCAATGCCTTTGCCCATCCTCCTCCTCTTGGGAATGGCTGTTGGTGCATTCCTGCTCCTCAACCTGGTCCATGCTTGGCTTAGGACTTGTGCTAATTATCCCTGAACCTGATGGGAGGTTGCTCAAAGCCATATTATTTCCTCTTCTTGCCCACATCATTTAACCACTTCCAGAAGCCTCACTCATGGCTTTCCTCTTGGATGGGGTGGGATGACCAAGGAACAGGGTGTGCCACTCAGATTGAACTATTTTTTCACCTTTCTTTATTTTTTTTAATCTGATCCTGCACCTTGATCTATCAGGAGATATATTATCTGTGTGTCAGCAGTGCTCTGGGCATGTTAAAATATTTGTAACTATTTTAAATGACCTTTTTCCCTGTTTACGTGACCAGCTGGATGTCACAGTCTGTAACGATGTTCTCAGAAGTTTCTTGGTTAAAAATACTGAATCACCAGCAATTTTATCTTAAATAAGTGGTTCTAGCATTTGAACTCTGATCCAAATCCAAGAATTACAATTGCAATTCCTGTCCTTGAGACCAAGCAAACCGAAACAGCCAAAGGGGATTGCATGGTCAGATCTGAGGATCATGACTGGCGTGTAACACGGCAATAATCATAAATATCTAAGCTAAAATAGTAAATATTAGAATTCAAAGTATTAAATACTAGAATTCTGGGGGAAAATAATCTGCTTTCCCAGATCCTTCCCAAGAAGGTAGATGGTGGCAGAGACCTGAAAATGTTCCTGGAAATGTCTTTTTCTGAGAAACCACAGATCTAGTCTGAAGCCAGGGAGCAGCATAACAAACATGAATTCAGAATCTGTAATGCAGATCTGGCTCAGGCACAAAAATCAATCCTATTGACTTTAGTGCATGTGGGAAAAGAAGGGCTGGAAGTGGAGATCAATGACACTGTGGTGGATCACTCAGGGTCAAGGTTTCACTCTTTAACCTCAGGTTGTCTTGCAGTAGAAACACTGAAAAATTATTTTCCATCCAGTGTCCCTCAAGGAGATATCTCTTATCTTTTGGATTCCTCAAGCAACCCCTCTCTCCCAGAACACTTTTAATCTCTCCTGTTTTTATCCTCCTATGTGGCCATCCAAGCAGAGGAGATTTCATTCAGGAGTTTTCACTGAGTTTTCATTCAATGATTCCTCTCTGCCTTGTGGAGTCACCACAGGAGAAATTGTAGAAAGCCACTGAAATATCTTGATTTAGTCCTTTTGATAACACAAACAAGGAAATCCCACCAATTTCTCTTCTCTTTGGCCAGCTGACACAAAAGTAGCTACAACACAATTTCCACAGTCATAAAATTTCAAGTGAAGGCATAAATCTCAAAGAGAAACAAATCCACTGTGCAATAATTCATTTAAGTGACTGAGAAGTCTTAATAACCACTCTCTCATTTTAAAGTTTAATTATCTAAGAGTTTGTCTGTCAGAATAAACTTCCAAGTAAAATAATAACTAGACCATCCAGTAACAATTTTTCAGTATTTTATAAACTGTTGACATTTTTAATAGTTATTGTATAAACTGTGGATGGTGGGTGACAGCATGTCAGGAGAATGTTGCAAAAGAGATCTATTACAGGACACTGGAAATATTCTGAATTTCAGATTTGCAAAGAGTTTTGTATGAATTCTTGAGCCCAAGAGAAGAAAGCCATGTAAAACCCAGGTGGCTGATGAAAATTACCTGCATTAGATTTTCTGCATAGATAAGAGAGGGAGGCATCTCCAAAAGGTGATTTTTTTGGCGGTTGTGAATGTTAAATTTCTGTCTGAAAATATTAGTAATGCTCTATTGATTAACAGGGGAATTTTTAAAACCAGATCTGAATAAATGCTTAACTTTGACACATCTGAGTCTTTGGGTTTGAGAACAGAATTGCTGATGTGTGCCTGTAACTGATGACGTTTGGAGAATTCTGAGACTCAGTATCTCACTCTGACAAAGGGTTGCATTTATTTCTGTTCAGATTAACTTTATTTTTTTTTAATTCTCAAAGAAGAGAATTCAGATAGTCACGCAGATAGTTCCCTTTTTTCTGATAACCCTTTTATCTACAGGCACCACATGCAGTGGTAAAAAATTTCAGCTTATTTTTATTTGCTGTGGGTGGAAGGAAGATCAGGAGAGTGGCTTAAGAGCTGGAGGTGTTCAACTGTTGCTGGATAAAAGACTTTCAAAATGCCCAAACAGAAAGCAAACATTCTGGCACTCCAAAAAAACCGCAGATTTCTTTTCTGGAAGGCATTTCAGAATGCCAAAAATAGTAAAAAATGCTCTTGAATATACAGAATTCTAGGGAAAGGTGATCCAGTATATTTAATGGAATTATTCAAATCAAAGCAGGTGTTTTCTTGAAAGAAATGAAGCTTTGCTGACCCATACAACACTCAGACCTCTTGGTGCTATTCCTGTAAATGTGGATGCACAAGCTGAACTTGATTAATTGTCCAGTAGAAATCCAAGGGGATTTCTTGTGAAATAGCATTGTCTGAAAAATAGGTATGTGCAGATTTGGTCTAAAAAAGAAAATCAAAGGAATTATTGTACATCTAGAGGGACATAAAAGCAGGAAAACAGCAGATTTAAGGTTAAATATGTGAGTGTTCTATTAAAGGTGAGGTGACATCAGCTCTGTTAGTTTTCAGTGGGAGATGAATTTGGGGTTGGGTCAGACAACTCTGAATTGTAGCCATGAAGGAAGAAATATATTGTAGATGTGATGAAATAACCTGCAAATCTCATCCAGTGGCTTCCTTTCTTTTGAATAATTTCTAGTATGAAATTCACTTTAGCAAAGAAATGCATTAATATCTCATGTCAACACAATATTGAATAGATTCCTGAGCAATACATTGAAGGAGTGTAAAAGAAAGGAAGTAAATACATTTTATAATTGTAACATAAATATGCATACTGTCCAATTATGTGCACAATGCTTGGAAACAGAATGGAATTAATATTTAATTATTAGAACTTGCTATCAATTATTAAACATTTCCACATTGGAGATTTTTGAGGGCAAACTTACAGCAGAAATTAAAAAATACCAAATACTTCTGAGTCACTGTCTGCCCAAACGAATATCTTCAGCATGACTCATTCTGATGTATTTAACCCATAAAATACCAGCATTTAAACTGTTCCTGAAAATACATTTATATCCCTTGGAATCAAAGTTTTGTCTTTAAACTCAGCATGAACTATAACACTTGTTATAAAAGCCCATCAGTTGACCATTACAGACTCTTTCACGTGAGAAGATGGAAGATTTCTTGTAAAATTTATTTCCCCATTAATTACTGGGATTTGTCTTTTCCTGAATGAATCATTTCTACCTCACAGAGCCAGGTTCCCATAACATTTTTCAAGGCAGTTGAGGGAATCAGACAGCAAAGCACTTAAAAAGCAAAATCTGTTTCTTAGGACTGCTTCAGAGTTTCCAATGAGGAGTTTTCCTCCTTCCTACTGTGAAATGCTCAGTGCAGATTTTCACAGGGTCATGGAATGGTTTGGGTTGGAAGGGGTGTTCAAAATCATCTCATTCCACCCCCTGCCATGGGCAGGGACACCTTCCACTGTCCCAGACTGCTCCAAGCCCTGTCCAGCCTGGCCTTGGACACTTCCAGGGATCCAGGGGTAGCCACAGCTTCTCTGGACACCCTGTGCCAGGGCCTCCCCGCCCTCCCAGGCAGGAATTCCTTCCCAATATCCCATCTATCCCTGTCCTCTGCCAGAATCTTTTCCTGATCTCCAGCACAAAACTCCTCTGACACAACTTTGTGCCTTTTCCCTTCCTGGCTACTCTCTTCATATCCTTGATCTGCTTGTGGAAAATCAGCTCTGCTCAACAGGACTGGCCCGTGCATTTACACACCATTTTCCCTGAATCCTCCTCCTTGGATGTACCTTTGAACCCTGAATTCTGCTCCTTGGAAGTCCATTTGAATCCTGAATTCCCTTCTGGCAGTGGGAAGCCATTCCCTGTGTCCTGTCCCTCCATCCCTTGTCCCTAGTCCCTCTCCAGCTCTCCTGGAGCCCCTTTAGGTCCTGGAAGGGGCTCTGAGCTCTCCCTGGAGCCTTCTCCTCTCCAGGGGAACATTCACAGCTCTCCCAGCCTGTTTATTAATTTACATCTGATTTTGCTCCTCATTTCTGTACTCTTACAAGAAGTGACTACCCTTCAGCTGCCAACTGGGATGTCACTGGAAATTCCTCACCAGCTGCTCATTCTTCATTTGTCCCTGCTTGTTTGGGAGCTGGAAGGAATTGTGGAAGCAACATCCCACCCTCACATTCTGTTAATAAACCCTTCTCCAGCCTCAGAATTCTTCTCACTTCCCTTTGTAGTCACTGGGGGGGGAAATGGGAGATGTTCAGTGATCCTGTGAGAGACATCCAACTCTGTGGAACACATTATTATTTATAATGATTTGACCTCTGCTGGCTGCAAAGGCAGAGCAGGGTGACTATTTCAGTAAACACCCCCACTGGAGATGTTATAAATAGTCAGGCACCTCTCAGTTTGTCCAGTTCACTGCTCCAGCTCCTAAATCTCTTCCAAATTATTGCAGTATTTTTGTCCCCTGGCCATTAATCTGTCTTGTCTGCAGAGCAGAGAAGGAACAGCCTTATTTTATGCTTTGTTGTGAAATAAACAAAATATAAATTAAACCCTGGAATAGAAGCTGGAGTTAATCCAGAATGAAACACTTGGCTTAAAATGGAATGTTTAAAAGGCAGCATTTAACCCCTCTTTCATTAACAATATGTTTCTAAATAAATAAAAACTTGAAAGCCAAAGAGAATTATTTTTGCTTTCAAAATGACAAAGTCAATATTTGACTTAATAAGTATTTGCCACTTCTTTAACTTTTTTTAGAAAATTAGAAAAACTGTCTGAGTGTCACCCCTCTTCCAAACATATTTTCCAGTCATTTTAGTCTCTGCCAAAGAGAATCTTGCCCATTTCTAACTGTGTAAGATAGAAGATGATGTCTGGAGCCCATCGGCCTGACAGAGACAATAATCAGCAACAAGGAAGAGCCTGAAAATCTTTCTTAGAATCTTTAGTAAATCTGAAAAATCCTCTCTCTATTTTGTGCCAACAAATCAGTAGTAGATTGAAGCTCAGTCTGTGTTGCTTTCCTTCTCCACTGGCCAAATATCCTCAATTTATTTTCTGGGAATAAAGAACTGGTCAGCTGCTACAAGAGTTCATCCTTCTCTGCATTGCCCAAGAAGTTTACAAATTACAGAAAACAGCTGAATTTAAAGTGGTCACAAGAGAATCAAAGCCATCTGACAGAAATGGCAGTGCTGGTGCAGATTCTGATTTTTAGGAGAACAAAAGGTGGATGCACTCTAAATAAACCTGATAGGGTGATGAACATGAGTTGGATGATTAACAAGACTGATACTGGCAAACATAAATACTCAATTATATTCTCAATTAGAAGCTGCAGAGTGCAGAGGCAAAAGTAAGCAGTGTTTTAAGAAAATGAGGCTTTAATGCAACTTTTCTAGGAATATTTTCACAAAGAAAATAGTGGAAGCATTCTAAATACATCTGCAGTGGCTGCTCCCTATTTAATCACCTATTTGATTATCCAAAATCTGTGTAGTGAAATCCTCACCTCCTAGTTTTAGAGGCTGCATAAAGACAAATAAAAAAAAGTGTTGGCTATAAAAGCTGTGTCATGTAGATGTACAGCAGCAATTCCAGGGACTACAATCAATGCACTAAAAGTAATTATAGGCCAAGAGACACAAAACACTGAGAATTGCAGCAGTGCCCTCTTTGGCATTTTTCTCCAGAACAAATATTCTGGAGACCTTTCTGGCTGAAAGGATGAAGAAAGTGGAAAGTAGAACAAAGCTCAACACTTGGAAGGGAGTAAAGAAAGGAAATACACTCTACATTTTGGAACTTGTGAATAATTTATATATAAACTATACATATTTAATACTATTAATGAATAACAATATTGTTAATATAATAATATATTATTTACATTATATAGCATATAATAATAATTATATGATAATTATATGTATTGATAATATTATATTATATATATTTTTAATATATAATTATATATAAATTATATAATGTGAGAATGGATGTGTTTGGAAAGACAGTAGTGATGTAAATGTCATGAACTGATTTTTTTTTCATCATTTTTTCTTCCCACATCCAATGTTCCCAGTTGAATTAGGGTCCTCATGACCCCTCTATCAGCAGTGGATGCCAGGCAATATTTTTGGAGGTTTTCCCACCCCCAGCTCTTTTGGCAGGTCTGGTTCTCTGAGTGCTCCTTAACCTGTTTGAACCAAGAAAAGCTGATTCAGGACAGACCAGAATTTTGCTCAAGTGGATCAGGGAACAGGCAGAATTCCAGAGGCAGACTTGAGGGAAGGGCAGGATTACACAGGGACACACTGTGGCTGCTTGGGAACTCCAAATATTTAGCTCATAATTAGAGAAACTGGTTCAGGTTACCCTGCCCCTTGATTTAAATACACAAAAACCAGAGAACAGTTGGAGATTTATAGGTCTTAAACACCAGAATCAGAGTGCTTGAGCAGGACAGACCTGCAGCACTGACACAGGGGGAAAAAAAAGGAAAAAAATCCAGTGGGAAAAAACAAAAAAACCCCTCTAATTGTTGGAACTACTCCTTCTGCACAAGGATCAGCATCCTTTCTAATTAATGGAGAATGACGAAGTGTTATTGATCTGAGAAATTATACTGACGTCACATTCTCAGTGTCTAGAGCCCCGGGAGAATAAGGTGCAGGACTAATAAATGTCCTTCACTAATGAAATAATTTAAAAAGTTCATTTAATTGTTTTACAGTTCCAGGAATGCGTCTCTTAAAAGTCTTACAGTTGTCAGAAAAGCAATTTACTTTCCCAAACACGTGCTTTTCCATTGGTTACACAGCCCACAGGATTCCAAAAAGATCTGGAATATTTTAGGAGCTACTTAAAAAAAAAAAAAAAAAAAAAAAGGAAACAAATTAACCCTCCACTACTTTTACAAGTTGATCTCAATTCCAGTCTTCTCAGAATCAGTTTCTTGCCTTTCTTTTTAACTGCTGCACTGTCATGTGTCTTTTTTGCCTTATTTCCCTTATTCTTTGCTTCATGCAGAGAGCTACCAGTAAACAAAAGGATTACTTTTAACATTCCTTGCCTGACCGAAGTCCCCATGAAATTTAAAAGGATCTTTACACATGGGCAGTGCCTTTGTTGGGCAGGCAGAAGGGTCCCTATCCCTAAAGCCCAAACAGATCCAAACTATTCCATGTAGGGCTTTGTGATTATTGAGATGAGCAGAAAGGATTTGCTGAATGGGGATGAGTGGAATCTCTGCTGTTAAACCTGTGCTTAGGTGGTCTTTTGATGCAGCTTAAAAGCCCATTCCTTGTATAAATAGCTGCTTCTCTTCACCATTGTTGTTTTCACTGCCTTTGGAGACAGTTTATATTGCAGTGGGAGTTTTAAAAGGAAGGTTGTGGTATTCCAGGAAGGATGGATGGTCTAAGTGCAAGCAGCAATTATTCCTTTATTGTTACTTCTGTTGGGAAAATATGAATTCTTGGCACATGCTTAGACTAAATACTGGTCAAAATTACCTTCTGAGTGGTTGAGTGCTTCCAGTTTTCCCTTTCACATCCTCATCTTCACAGCTTGCAGTGGCGAAAGAAGTTTGACCTAAAGTAGTTTCCCAAGGCTCTATCTGGGTTCTTCTAACAATAAAGGAACCACTGTGGAGATTTTGGGGTGCTGGGTGCTCCAGCCTTGTGTTTCATCCAGAGGTTTTCCCTTCAGCAGCCTGATCCTTTCTCACCTGGACAAAGTCAAATCCATGTGTAACACTGGTGTTACTCTTCACCTGATCCCAGTTATACCCCAGGTCTTGGTTTAGAAAGACAGGTGTCTGCTAAGGAAAAGCCAGAACTTCACTTGGAATGGAGAATGTAAACTCCCTCCCTCCAAATTATTATAATTTCGAAATTAAGAGGTTCTCAGGCAAAGATATGGGAATAGGAATAACAGTTCTTTACTAGGAATATTAAAAATGTACAAAAAACCCCAAACAAACAAAAAAAAGAAAGACACTGACAGGGTCAGAACACAACCTGACCCCCTGTTGGTCAGGGTGTTGAGAACAGTCCAATCAAGTCCTCCTGCAGTGACAGATGTGGTTCTGTTGGAGCACAGATGATCCTGTAGAAGGGTGCAGTTTTCCTCTGAAGGTCCAGTGGTGCTGAGATGGGTCTGGTCTCCCTCTGGGAATCCAGTGCAAACAGGCTGTGCTGGTGTTCTGAATGCCAGGTTTGATCCAGGTGGGAATGCTGGGCTCCTCCCCCTGGGTGGAGCATCTCCCCATGGGATGATGGAATTGTATCAGCCCTGCAGTGAGCCTGGATGGCCCTTGGACAGCAGAGATCCCCTGGAGGGAGGGTGGGTCCTGGAAGGGATAAAGAACATTGCCCCACCTGGTTTCAGCAGCATTAACAAAAAGACACCCACCCCCTTCCCCCAGAGTTACGAGATAAAGGAAAACCCCTCCACAACCAGTTTCAGCAAACGGGAATAGAATACACCTTGTACTGCAACCCAAGACACCATAAAATAGCCAACCTGAGGTAAACAGAGTTTTGTCCTCAAGCTGGAGGGTCCATACAGGCTGTCCAGGGATTTCAGGGAGTCTCCCTCTCTGCAGACATTCCAGACCCACCTGGATGCATTCCTGTGTCACCTGCTCTGGGTGGCCCTGCCTTGGCAGGGGCTTGCTCTGGGTGATCTCCAGAGGCCCATTGCAGCCCTAAGGATTCTGTGATCAGGAGGAAAGGAGAAATCTGAATGCTAAAGATGTTCAATCCATTGATTGAAGATTCCTCAAGGTGTTCCTTTGCCACCACGTGCTCCCAGAGCTGCTCTGTGGGGTCCTGCAGGGGCGTCCCCACCCCTCCATGGTTCTGAAGTGTGTGTGATGCCTTGGGAAGGCTGACCTGAAACAAAGACTGGACAGAGCTAGTGAATAAAGCAGGTATTTATTGAAAGGCCTCCAGGATACACTGTGGGCAGGACAAGAGCCTGGCCAGGGCTACACCCAAGGTGGACTCAAAATGGTCACAAAATGGACGACTAGTCATGAGATCTTACATTTTTATAAGTTTGGGTCCATTTTCATATCGGTGTTTATTTTGAGGTCCCATCCTTCTTCCTCCCTTCAGCCACTGTTGTTTGTGCTTTTGGGCCTGAAATTTGTCCTTGGTGTGCAGCAGGAAAAGGATTTGTTTTGTGTCCCTGCTGTGTATAGAGAGCTGAGTGACACTGAGTGTGAGCTCAGAACTGCACCCCTGGGCACCACAGAGTCTGAAACACATGAAAGTTAAAACTCCAGGCATCACCTGTAGCTGGTGTAACCCATCCCCTCCACATTTCAGCTCCCTTCAGCGCTGCACAATTTGTAGCATTTGCAAGAAGCCGGACCAAAACCACCCCAAAATATCTTGTGTCTCTGTGGTGTGGTGGGAGCAGAGGGCAGAGAGCAGAACTTGTAGATCATAAGTGCAAGGGAACTTACACACATCCAGAGGTGCTGCTTGTTACTTAAAGCATTGAGGGACAGAATGGTGGAGTGGGTGAAGAATTGCAGGAGAAGAACTTGGGAGAGAGTCTTTCTAGCTGATTGTCCAGAGGATGAACTTCTAAAGTTCATCTCACCCCTATATTCTGTTGTAAACATCCTGATAAAATAAGTACTTAAGGGTGTAATACTATTATCATTGTCCTCTTGCAAGTCTTTCCAGGCTAAGCATCTTTTGTAGGTGAGTAAGCAAGCAAAATTGAATGAACCATGTTTTTTACCAGCTTTCATCCTTATCAAGCTACTTCAATTGCCAACAGTTAGAAACAAGCAGTGAAATGGTTCTGCCTGGAGTCAATATTCAACACAAAGAGCATGAAAAGAATATCTATAAATATATATATTTTAAAAAAAATCGCTGCTTGTCTAGATTTACTGGAGCTGCCTGTGCACTTCAAGAGGGAGAAAGGATCTGTGTTACAGCAGATCTGTCACTGGGCCTCTCTTTACTACAAGCAGTTGCATTTAATAAAATTTTAATGCTGCAATCATCTCTTCTCAGCCAAGAGGATAATGTGTTACTCCATGCACTTACATTTTCTGTGTAGTCATTTAAAAGCAGCACGCTGCCTTTATGTACCACCATTCCCACACCTCTCATTTTTCTCCTGCTCCAGCACAAGGAGGAACTAGAAAGTGGGAAGAGAAAACTGAATCATGTCTTGGAGGGAGGATTCTGTGTGTGGGAGGCAACTCCTGCCTGCCTGAACTACACCTGAGCTCATTAGTGTGATATTAATTTATCTTTCATCAATTTCTATTTAATTTATTTGGGAGTCCAGGATTAAAATCCTCTCGTCTTAAAGCAGAACAAGGGAGATATGGTTGAGAGATCACATTTTAAGAGATCTATTTCTCTGCAGTGACTGGGAAAATTCCATGAGTTATTTTTTCAAAACCATAGACATCTGAATTTAGGGGAAATTAGATCTACAAGGGAAAAAGGATGTTGCTGAGGGTCCCTCTGAAACTGGGAAATTCCCTCTGAAACTGGGAAGTTCCCTTTGAAACTGGGAAACTCCCCTTAAACCTCCTCCCTGGGCCAAGGGCAGTTCGGTGTAGAGGTGACAAACGTTTCTGATACTTTAAATAAATGAGTTGGGGCACACAGTTTGTGCCTCATGTGTCTTTATTTCATTAGAAATGCACATTATTGCTGTCTTTACCATCTGCTTTGGGAGGAATCTGAAGTCTGTTCAACTCTTCTGGTTTCCTGAGCATCCTGCAGCCCCGTCCTGAGTCAGTTGTGGGATGCTCAGAAATTCTGTTCACGTTCATCCAGCACACGACACTCTAAAATATATTTTATTCTTGATAGTAACAGAAAACACTTGCCAGTTTAAACACGGGAAGGCTTTGGTTGGGGTCTGTGTGCTAGAAGGGGGAATTAGAGGCACAGCACAATACCCAGGTTGTTGGCTGTTGGACTGCACAGATCTGTGCAGTTAAATACAGGTGTAACCAGCAGCAGGATCAGGATTTTGCTACAACTAGGTGCAGAAAATTTTTCTCATACTTGGAAATGCATATAAATAAAAAGAATAATAACAAAATAAATAAATAAATAAAATAAAATAAAATAAAGTAAAAATTAAAATAAAATTAAAATAAAATTAATAAAAACAAAATAGGAATCTATTAAGAATATAAATAGAGATGTAATTTTTATATAAATACAAATATAAATATATAAAATAAATAAAATAAAAATAAAAATAAAAATAAAAATAAAAATAAAAATATAAATAAAAATATAAATAATTATAACTATAACTATAACTATAACTATAACTATAACTATAACTACAACTATAACTAACTATAACTATAACTATAACTATAACTATAACTATAACTATAACTGTAACTATAAATAACACATTCTCAGTTACACAGAAATGTGATAAATTTCAATGGTTCCTCTAGAAGGTGCTAATTCATGCAACATTTATGGTAAAATACTTTATACACTTAGAGCTTCATTTTATTCATTTCCTGAGGGCAAAATACCAGAAAGAACAACTGAAAAGGAAATGTCTGTGACTTTTAAATTCATATAAAAGCATAACCAGTTAAGAGAAAAGTGTGGCATGATAGAAAAGAGAAAGAGTGGACAGAATAATCGATGAATTGTGGCTATATTTATTAAACCTCACTTGGTGAGGTGTAATTTAAAGCTACAGGAAAAAGGTTCATCTGACCAAACAGAGAGGTCTGCAAAGTTTCACGGGATATTGGTGTGACAGCTCCTGTGAGATTATTACTTGGATCACCTCTCTGTGAGCAGAGAGCAGAAGGAGCTTGGAAAGCAGAGTTCACCTCTTAGAAATGTAGATGGCAAACGTGCATTGGGTGATTTGCCTCTTCATGATAAGTCTGTGAGAGGAACTCAGTGTGACAAGCTCAGCTATAATTGTCATCACTGAAGGTTCCTGAAGTCAATTATGATTAGTCCCAGCTTTTTCGCAGTTTTTCCAAAGCCAAACAGCAAAAATATCTGAGAACTAGAGGAGTTACACCGGAATGTGTANCAGCTGGAGTGTGAGGAATCCCTGGGAGAAGTGGAGATGGCTGTGACGGGATGTTGGGAGGAAATCACAGAGTTATGAAGAGTCAAAACTTCTCTTTTGACCCAAAATTATCATGTGCAATATGCAGCCTGGAGTGTGGAAAAACCAGCCTAGAAAGAAGTTCAATTTCTAAAGAATTCCATCAGAAAATGTCAGGTGCAATGTGATGGTCTGAGCCAGCAGAGACAGATGTTTATTTGTTTATTTTCTTAGGTGTATGTAAGCGGTAAATCTATGATGCAGAGATATATCCATACATTTATGTACAGAGGGAGGCCATGAAAATGTGGCAGCTACTATGAAATAGGAGGCAGGACACAGCTGAGAAGAACAGGCAAGCCCTCACCTTTCCCACTGCCTGAAATGTTTTAAAAGGTCTGCATTTTCACCACATGGAAAATCCCTTTTTTCTTCTGTCCACCCCGGTTTCTCAAAGGATCTCCAGGGTAACTCTCAGTGTCCACTTGTGTTTCTGAAGCAGTTTGCTGAAGTTTCCAATCCCTACATCCACATGTGTAACTCTTGGGTCTGGGGACTATCTGAACACCTAATTTTACTCTGCTTTCACAGTTAATTAAGGAGGATAATCCCCCTTTGTCCCTCTCTCCCCAGTTTGCAGTTCAGCTTCTGTGAAAAACTTCCTGGAGATGTTCACCTCTCAGCCTTGGTTGCAGAAAACACCTACAAAGTTCTGTTTCACCTCTTCCAGTGCTGTTCCCCACCCAGAAAGGATAAAATAACCATGAATTTAAATCATTCCTATCTACAACTTGCAGCATGACTGTTCGCTACGGCTTGTGAATTTATTGTCATGATAATGGCAAACTCTGCAAAACATGCAATATATGTTTGTTATTCGTATCTTTAAAATATTAGCTGGCACATACACAGTTTAGTAACTATGGCAACACTGATAAATTTGAAAATAATGGCTCCTATTTGCTTTGTACAAAAAGGTCAAGGACTGAACACTTGGAGCACAAACAGGAAGAGCCAATTTTGAGGATTAACTGCTGGGATTGGTGGTGTTAGCATTCCCCATCCTGGTAACATTCATCCCTGGACACAAGGGACCCATTTGGGATTCAAAAGGGGAAATATATCTCCTGAGTAGCAACCCAGAGGCATGAAATTTCCAGTTTCTACCAAATGTTCGATTTCCTCTTATTTTTCTCTCAACCTTTGAGTGATTTCATTTTTCTTAAAATCACCCTAATGACCTTAAAACTTTCCCAGAGCTGGGATAATAGGCTATAGCATGACTCCACACATGGACAAATATTGACAAAGAACACTCACATAGGAACTTGCTGCGAGCCCTGCTAGGCCTCCACCCTAATTGTTATTGCCAATGCCTGTGGCAGGCTTTTTATCAGAGAATTAAATACCCTGGCATTGCCTCATGCTGAGCAAACAGGGGCTGGAAACCCAGGAAAATAAATCAAGATGGCTTCAGTTTGGACAAAACCTGTCTGGGCTGAAGTCTGGAATTTTATATGATTTAAAGCCAATATCTCAACAGGTTTTAAATAAAAAAACCCTGGCTTTAAATCAGAAATGCTAAAGAGGAGTGGCTTCAAGGTCTGGAGCAGCTTAAATAAGAAATACTGCAGACATCCATGGTTTTTCCTATTTATATCAGGGACAATTTGCCATCAGCAGAATTTGTCTGTGCAAGAGAGTGCTCAGGGTGCTGAGTGGGAGAAGAAGAGCTCTAAGTTTTGTGAGAGCTTCAGCAGAAGCAACAGAACAAAGGGGCAAAGCCCTGGCACAGATGGACTTTACCAGGAGTTGGCATAATTATAAACTGAAAGAAACAAGGCACTGCCACTTGGCAAACAAAGGTAGGATGGGAATGTAACCATGGCTCCACCTGGGCTCAGTGCCAGAAGAAAAGGTTTTGGTGAGGCAGAATGTAGGAGAGAAGTTCAGACTGGGCACCATGATTTTACCTGTCACTTCTCACATAAATCACAGAATTCCAGAGTGGTTTGGGTTGGAAGGTGTGGGTTTGTTATCTTCTTTTCTTCTGTTAGAGCTGAGATTAAATGCTCGGGAGACGCAGTGTTAGTGTTTGGACTCAGTTGTGTATTAATTCTTATCTATAGCACAGTCTCACAAGTTGTGAGTTCCAGCCACCAAGGTAGAAAATGGCTGTCTCTAACTCTTTCCAAGGTCTTTTAAGCATTAATTATCCAATAACACAATGACACCTAGATTATTTTTACTTTTAACCCAATAACCAAACACCCGTGGTCCACAATGCGGATTTTTTCACTCAATCACAAAACACCACCCAGAGTCACAAAGAAGAAGGTGAAAGAAGAAGAACCTAGCCAATGCCCCAAATCCTCAATATTGCTCTATATGCATTACTACAGACTAAACCCTGAAACTCTAAGTTTTGCACCCTGTGATATCACACACTTCTATCCAAACTCCACACCCACAATCCCGGTGCTGTCACTCAGTTTTGGAAGCCTTTTCCATGGCCTCAGGTCAAATGCAGTGCTTGCTTGGGGGTCAGTGTCTGTCAGCACAGAAAGTCTGAAATTCTCAGTGCCCAGGGTTCCAACAGGCAGGGACCTTAAAGATCATCTTTTTCCAGCCCTCTGACATGGGCAGGGACAACTTCCACTGGAGGGAAGGTTCTGATGGATGATAAACAGGATGAGCAAAGTCATCATCTTCTCTTCTCTGGACACTCTGGGGCGAGAGTCTGGATTTAACAGGATATTTTGGTAGCACATATAGGTGCTGTGAAAATGTAGAGACCCTCTTTCCTGCAGTGTTTAAACCAGGTGAGATTGTGCTCAGCTGCTCTCTAGGGAAGGGCATAATCCACCCAACCTAGATTTTTATAATTATTTTTGGTTTTGATCGCAGGGTCTGCAGAGTTGGTCTCTTCCTACTATTCCTCTTAGTGTCAGCCTGCGCAGAGCTGGGGAATAACTCAATTTCTCACTGTCATCCCTGTGCTTTGGATCACCAGGGAGACAGTTGAGGAAGAGGAGCAGCTTGTAAATCTGTCACAGCAGAGTTTTTCCTCTGCTCCCAAGCACACACATGCTGGATCTTGTGCTGGATGCAGGGATCTGACACTCCAGAGTGTGACAGATAACATGTGTTAGTCTGAGCTCTCCTAACCCAGCCTCAGGAAGTGCTGGAATGTTTATTTGAATTGAATTGCAGTTATCTCCTGTGCTTGGCAATTTGAAACGTTGTGCGTGTGTGTGTGTAGCTCTTTTTACAGATTATTAAATTTTAAAAAAGTGGAAGTCATCTAATCTAATTTTCTGTATAGCAGAAGTTATTGGTGCATCCTAAATTAACTCCTGTTGAATTAGTATTTGTTTATGAGGGGAAAAAAAACCCCCAAATTAATATAAAAACCCCCAGAAGTCAAATTTTTTTGCATGCCTGAAGTCCCTTATATCCCAAAAGTAGTTGTTCCAACTGGTACAAATTGTCCAGTTGGTTCCAATTGGTACACATTGTTCAAAAAAGGCATTTTCATCCAAAAATATGGATTTCAGAAAATAATTTTAGAGCAAATTTATATTCTATTTCTGCTTAATCTATATCAATATACCCTTGATATTCTCCACTTTTATTCTGATTAAATAACTGCTAATCAAGGCAATTTTTATCTGATCAAGTGAGAAGGATTGTTGATTTGTCACCATTTTTCTGTTAAAAGCAAACACATTCCTAAATTAACTCCTTCTAAAGTGCTTATAAACACATTGGAGAACACACCAGTCATTTTAAATTATTTCTATTTTCTAACTGCTTTTGTAGGTCCATTTTTCACTATGTAAGTTTTGAATATTACTCTAAATGTTTGATTTATATGTGTTTTGTTTGTTATTATTCTGATTGTATCTTAATGGCCAGGTCACTCACTCTGGATTACATTGTGACATCACAGACTATTGCTAACTGAGAATTGCCTGTTGAAAGCACAAATTATTCCTTTCTTGACCAAATTTATTTATTTAATTTTGTCATGACACGGCTTTCCAGTGGAATAGGATAGGTTTTGTGACACAATTTGTAAACCCATAAAAGTTTAACAATGCAATTGATGAGGTGAAAATAGGATCTCTTATTTCTTACAATCTAAACCCAAGAGTGAAGAGTGTGATTCCTGCTCATCCATCAGTAAAAATTAGTAGAAGGGACCCCAGACCCACAAAAAATGTCCATGTGCTGTTTTCTGTAAATGTCTGTATTCCTAAAGTGAGGAATAAAATGAAGCACGTTGAGTAGAAAATATTTTCCTTATGGAAACTCCAGCTTGGGGCAGAACTGATCTGAGACAGACTGGGAAGGGGCAGAGCCCTGCCATGGTGGAAGTGCTACAACCTGCTGAGTGTGGTGCTTTATTCTGCCTTTCCAGTTCAGCTCCTGGAGGAGGAATAGCCAGGCAGGCACGAAATCAGGGCTGGCAAAATTCCCTGTGGAAAAGCTGGCTTTGGGGGTTGGCTGGAAGGTGCAGCACCAGTGCAGAAGATGTGGGAATACACAAGACAGAGACTAAAACAGACTTAATTAGCATGGCTGGTTTGATAACCAAGATGCCATGGCAGGAACAAACAGAGCTTTGAAGATTACAGAAGACGGGATTAAACCAGTTTATGGGAAGAGGAGATATTCAATCAACCCCCTGCAAGGAAAGATGTTGTAAAATGTTTAAATTGTTTGTATGATCTTTTAACCTGATTATTGTAGTGGAAAATTATTAACCTTCCTGAAATGGTATATAAGCTTCTGGAAAATTTGACTAAAATCGAATTCTGATCACCAAATCAGTCTTCCCATCTCTCTATAAATCGTCAATAATAGGGACAAAGGATTTCTCTTTTATGCTTTCCTGAGTGGTGGATAAAGAATTCCTGTCAGGTCTTTAAGAGAGACAGAACCACTGGGAGATGTCTTATAGCATGATTTATTGCCTCAGTCTCAAGGAGTGAGAAGGTCTTCACCCCATACTCCAGGAGTCTGTGCTCAGTGGTCCTCAGTGGTCACAAGATCACAGGTTACAAGGTCTCTTAAAGGTTAATTAGCCAATAATCTACTGCCACAAAGAATGTTTTTACTTTCACACCAATCCCTAATTAATTTGTCTTATACTTCTCTACCGCAGCATGGACTCTCTTGGCCAATCATCTCATGGCACACAAACTTAGATAACTACACCTTAAAATTTCTTATTACCTTTATAACTACTTCTATATCTTAAATTTTAAACTCTAAAATTTTCCACTACCTAGCTTAATGTGTTGCTATCTAAACTACAAACTCACATTTTTACTTATGGACTCTAAACTTGGAAGCCTTTTCCAAGGTCTCAGGTCAAACCCTGTATTCTTTTCTGTATTTGGGCCTGCATGCACAAGATCTTGAGAATTTTCTGGGCCTGGAATTCCCACAAATTCCTGCTTGGGTAGCTCCCTCAGCCTCATTGTATTGGTGCTCCAGCCTTATTCCCAGTTCCTCTCCTTCTCTGGACATGCTCCAGCCCATCAATGTCCTCCTTGTATCAGGGGGCCCTAAAATGGCCCCAGGATTGGAGGTGTGGCCTCACAAGGGACAATCACTTCCCTGCGCCTGCTGGCCACACTATTTTTGATTAAAGCTGACCACATTTCTTTGATTTTGGTGGACTTTCAATGCAACCCATTCTCATTATCTTAAATAAATTCTGTGAATGCCTTGGGATCTCAGTGCCAGCACTGAAAAGTTATATTAAAAGTACACAAAGAAATTATTAATCTTAGCAGTGAAATAGTGAACAAAATGTCATTGCTTTTGTTACTGTTGGAACAGTTTATTTATTTAAGCTTTTTTTAACTAAAGATTTAAGTTCCATTTTGTAACAGCAGTTTTTGAGCTTACACAAATATGTGCTTTCATCCAAAGTAAAATGTCACCTTCTGTTCCTGAGGAGTTTGATAGCTGTTGGGAGAAAGAAGAGACTGCATTTTGTTTGGACAGACGTGAACATCATCTAGTGAAAGAAAAACAAACAAAATCAATCACAGAATGGTTTGATGAGAGTTCCATTTATCTTTAGCTTGCAATGCCACATCCTGTTAAATTTCGGATATTTGGATCAAAATATTTGCCACATGCACACACAGGTTTGTGATGACACTTTGTCTGCCTGAAGAAGCCCTGACTTTGGTGTAAAAGCAATGCATGTTTCTTCGGGGTCACATCAAGAGAGATGTTGAGAGGTGTCCCTTCAAATGAAATATGAAATTACCTGCAAATTTTTATTTGTTTGTCTACTTGTTTATATATTTGTCTATTTGTCTACTTGTCTATTATTTATTTATTTGTCTACTTATCTCCTATGAAGGGAAGAGGTCTCCCAGTGTAACCTGCTCCCTACTATTCATGATGTGAAAATCAACCTCAGTGACACAATTCATCTCTTTCTATCAGTGTCAGGAAGAATTAAAACATTTTCAAGCTGATAAAGACTGGAGAAAATTATCTCAGACCATGCAATCCTAGATTCTTGCTGATGTAACACCTACAGTACATTCTGAGTTTTGGAATGGGGGTTTTGAGGATTTTTTTCCTTCAGAATATTCACCTTGCTTTGAGTTGACACATCAGATTATAACTGACACTATAACTTGTACATTAACACTTCAGGGTCTTCTGATTTTGAATATTACTTTAATAAGTTACTTTTCCTCCAGCTTCTCCAAGGAACTCCTGGTGAGGAATGGCAGGAACAGCAGGAATTCCCTGCTGGAAAGGATCTGAATATGCATCCCCCTGCTAAGAGCTGGCATCTATTTCCCATTTGCAGATACCAACTCTGCAAAAAGCAAAAGGCAGCTTCCTACACCTGCCCTGCCACCTTTGCTGCAGAAGGACATTTGGGACTGCAGCAGAAGAATATTTTGGATTGCTGAAAAAGAACATTTTGGTTTGCTGCAGATCAACATTTTGGATTCCTGGAGAAGAACGTTTTGGATTGTAGTAGAAGTAAATTTTGGATTGCTGAAGAAGAACATTTTGGATTGTAGCAAAAGGACATTGTAGCAGAAGGACATTTTAGATTGCAGTAGAAGGACATTCTGGATTGCTGGAGAAGAACATTTTTGATTGTAGCAGAAGGACATTTTGGGTTGCTGACGAAGAATGTTTTGGATTGCTGCAGAAGGACATTTTGGATTGCTGCAGAAGGACATTTTGGATTCCTGGAGAAGAACATTTTGGATTGCTGCAGGAAGGAGAAGTGGTGCCTGAGACCCTCTCAGTGCCTCCCACAGCAGCAAATCCATCCTGGCCCATTCCTTGAACAAGGGAAGCAGCCCTTGGAGGATGTTTTACCTCTTGCATGAGATCTTTTGGAGATCTCAGGACTTTTTGCTGCCTCTGCAGAAGCCTGACAACAAATGTGTTGTTTGTTATTATTATTAAATTAATTCTTTGTTGTTAACACTGTGTTGGGTTGACACTGGCTGGATGGGCAGCCAAGCCATTCTGAGGGTCCCCTCTTCACGTGGGCAGGGGAGAGAAAAGGTTCATGACCAGGGATAATGACAGAGACACACCAGTGGCCAAATGCAGCCACAGGCAAAGCAGACTCAAAGTCAGGGATGTTAATTGAATTTATTATCAACAAACTCAGAGTAGGACAGTGAGAAGGAAAATATATCCTAAAAACACCTTCCCCCATCCCTCTCTCCTTCCCAGCTGTACCAGAGGTGCAGATGGAAATGGGAATTTGGGTCATTCCCATGTTATTCCTGTCACTTTTTAGTGAGAGGAGCCAGAGTCCTTCCCCTGCCCCATTGTGGGGTCTCTCCCACAGGAGACAGTTGATCTCCACATGAGATTTATTATCTGCCTCATAATGATGGAGAAAAATATTCCTGCCTTTCATAATCCCACGGGAGGTGAGGCAGGAATGACTAACCTGTCTGACCATGCCAGAATCACAGATTTAGGACAAAGGCTGCTCCAGTCACCCAGGCCAAGAGGGGATTCTGGCTCATGGGGCAGAGGGGCTGAGGGTAACTGGAGCTGCCTCACTCCCTGAGAGCCCTGCTAGCTGCTGGAACTGGCCTGTTCTTGAACAAACACTGCTGAGGAGGAGTTTTGACCTTTTCATCAGCTGTTTTGTCTCCCACATAACATTACTGTAGGCCGTGATTATGTCTGTTCATTTTTTTTCTTCTTGACAGATGGTCTGATACAGCCCTTAACTCTTGAGAGCAAAGGAGCAATAGATATTTCTCTGACATTCCTCTTTATCTTAATTTATTTTACAGTACTTCAGAGTCCCAGAAATATTATTGTAAAACTTCTTTTAATGGTACCTCTGAAATCTCAAGAATTAAAGTCAGTTGAAGGAGAATATATGTGATATTTTATTATGATGTTAAGGAGTCTCTCCCAGGTTAAGCAATCTGTTTCACTAATATACTCCTTCTGCATTTTCATTCTTTTCTGACTCTGCTGCAGCTTAACAAGATATTTCTATCTGTCAGGTAATTCTTCCTCTTCTTCTTTCCATTTTGACATGTGAATGTAAATCATCTTGCTGGTGGGATTTGAATAACTTTTAGTTAAAATTTTAGAATTAGGATTTAAAAGCTTAAATGCGGTGATAGGACAAGGGAAAATGGCTTTAAACTTAAAGAGAGGAGGTTTAGACCAGAAATTAGGGAGAAATTCTTCCCTGTGAGGGTGGTGAGGCACTGGAACAGCTTCCCAGAGAAGCTGTGGCTGCCCCTGGATCCCTGGAAGTGTCCAAGGCCAGGTTGGATGGGGCTTGGAGCAACCTGGGATAGTGGAAGGTATCCCTGCCTCTGAAAAGAATATAACAAGAGTTTTAATGTCCTTTCCGACCCAAACCATTCTATGACTTTATGATCCTTGTCCCTGATTTTTTCCAAGGGTCATTGCCACCACTCAGTTTCCCTTTTGAGGGTTTTTTGGCTTTGTTAACTCACGGTTTAAAACCACTCAGAATGTGCTACAAGCTCTGTGGACTCAGCTAAAACACAAATTAGTCCAGTAGTGATTGCACAGGATGGGCATTGAGGCATCACCTCAGGTAAATTCCTGTCTGGTGGTAGAACACACTGTACTGACAATTGGTGCAGCTGAAAACACCTGGCAGGGCTGGCTGGTGCCCTTGAACTGCAACAGGAGAGCAGCTGGATCAATACATTTGACATTTTTCCCATTGCCACACTAAGGTCAAAGCCATTGTTCACCCTCAGGAATTCCTGTGCTGCCAGGCTGACGCAGCAGCAAAATGTGGGGAACAGACATGGGAGCGCTTCAGCTCAGCAAAATGATCTCATCAAGAGGGCAACAGGGAGTGCTAAAAATGAGCTAAATGGGGAAAAAAAAAACAAAGCAGAACAAAACAAAACAACAAACTTAACCCCAGCTTTGAGTGATGTCCGCAGAAATTCAGCTTCCAGTTTATGTCGTGCTTTGCTTTTGTGTCTGCATCACATTTGAATGCTCCTGAAGTCCAGGTTTTTTGGCTGGAGAAACCTTAAATACACATCAATTCTTTTCCTTTTTCATGGTGGGAAGTAGAAAACCAGTAATATTCAGGCTAGGGAGCCTAGATCCTATCAATTCACTTGAGCTCTTGGTCTCAAGTATCTCTTGGTGCAGTTTTCTTTCTTGATGTCTCTCTTGTCATGAAGGGCCCAAAACTGACCCCAAGATTTGAGATGTGGCCTCAGCAGTGGGACTCAGACAGACAATCCCTTCCCTGGTGATGCTGGCCACACTTGCTGCCACAGGCCTGGTGTCATTGTCCTTCTTGAACATCTGGGCACTCCTGGGCCCAAGTTCAGCCCCACATCCAGTAAAGGATGGAGATTCTCCTCAGCCCTCCTTTTGTTGTTGATGTATTTACAGAAAACCCTCCTTTTATTCCTGAGTTCTGCTGCTTTTCATCTTCTTTTCTGCCAGAGTCAGGATTAAATGAGTGAGATGGTATTTCTTGTTTAGACTCAGATGTTTATTAACTCTTACCTATATTTCAGTCTCACAAGCTGTGAGTTCTACAGCACTTCTAGCTAACAAAGTAAAAAAAGGCTCATATCTCTCTCTCTACAAGGCCTTTTAAGGATAAACTGTCCAGTTAAGAAATGACACCTAAATTATTTTCACTTTTAACCCAATAACCAACCACCCATGGCCACAATGTGGATTTTTCTACCCAATTAAAAAACACCACCCAGACCCATGGAGAAGAAAGTGAAAAAGAAGGACTCAGCCTCTGCCTTAAACCCTCCATCTTGCTTTATATATATTACTGTATTCTAAACCCTTAAACTCTAAGTTTTCCACCCTGTGATATCACACACTTCTATCCAAACTCCACACCCACAATCCCAGTGCTGTCACTCAATTTTGGAAGCCTTTTCCATGGCCTCAGGTCCAATGCAGTGTTTGCTCGGGGGTCAGTGCCTGTCAGCACAGAAAGTCTGGAATTCTCAGTGACCAGAGCTCCAACAGATTTCCATGCAAAACTCTGTGCTGGGCCAGGCCTATCTTCTAATTTTTTTTTAGTTTTCTATCTTTTTCTTGCTTTGAATCTTGTGAGCCACAGGCACTGACCTTGTTTTTGTGCTATTTCTCTGACACTCTGCTGGGACCACTGGGAAGACATTAAGAACAATTTACCCATGGAAGTTTTGACTTCCCAGCAGCTGTGCAGAAATGAGGCCTTAAATTTGCATTTTTTCTAAGACAACATAGGTGCTGGAGCCCTGTAGCTAACCCCCATTTTTTTGGGATGGTTTTGTGTTTGGGATGGTTTTTCTCATGGTTCTCCCACAGCTGAGGCAGAGGAGAGTGAGGAATCTGGGATTTCAACCAGACTGAATGAGAGTGTTTGAGGCTGAGAGGGGAAATGCAGCTCTCTTTTCTTTCAAGGTATTATGAAATATCCTGCCGTGATTGCCATGTCTTTCATCTCAAACTGCCTCAGCCTAGCTCTTAAAGATGAGAGGTTTTCATAGGTGCACTGACCATGAGCATGAATTTGTGATGATGCCCAAAATACAAGAGGAGGAAGAGTGAAGACAGAGTAATGAAGGACAGCATAAATAAAAATAAAGGTGAGTATAAAGTTCTTTAAGTGGTAAATTCTCAGTGAGGGGAAAAGGGGGTCACTTCCCTGCAGAAATGTTGGTTAATATTCCTGAGCTTAGTAAATTGTTGTGGTATTGCTAGGTGTGATGTTCCTGCTGGGTGTTCCCTGTGCAGATATCCTGGGCTTGTACTGCAGATCAGACCCAGTCAGGGCAAATTTTTATTAGAACTTCATTAGGTTTAATTATCTTCAGCTTTCTGTGAGCAGAATATCTGTGATTTTTAGTGGAATTTATACCCCTGCAAGGACAATCAGTAAACCTACACCCATCTCAGCACTAGGGTCTAACACTTCTGCGGTACGTCCTGTCTCCTTAAAATTGTGCACAGAGTGAAGAATGAACACAAATCACTGCTCTCATGGCAAGAGAGCAAAACAGCTTCCTCTGAAAGTCTTCAGAGTGGATGGCCTGGATTGCTTTGTTCATGCACTCACCTTCTTGTCCTAATTTTGGAAAGGAATTGAGGCAAAATCAAGCGGAATCAACACGGTGAATAAATAATGCCGTGTCTTTATATAGCTTTTTCTACACCCCAGTCTCACAGAGTGCTCGTGGCAGTGTTATTCCAGGCATTTTGCACCTTATGTAACAGAACTGTCCTACTGCTGACTTTGAAATGGATTGCTCTTGGCCTTCAAATCATCTCCTGATAGAGCACACCACAGATCCTCAGCCGCTTCTTCCAGCAAGTTTTACTCTTTGCTTGTGCTTTAGTTTTAAATGTGCAAAGGGAAACGTGGAGTTCTGCATTTTCCAGGTGAGTTGGAGCTGACAGATGCATCTCAACAGCACAAAAATATTGGAATGAGAGATTTTCTCCACACAAATGTTATTTTCCTACCACTTCATCGATAATATCCTACACAAAATGAAGCAAGAGAAATAAAATTCACAACTCTGTGTAGCTTGCCACTTCTTACTTTGTTTGAAAGCACAGGATTGAAAGCACAGATGATTGAAATGACTCATCCAGGTTTTCATGTCACTCTGTGCTGTTTAAGGAGAGGATAAATCCCTTCCAAGGTGTAATTTATATTACCCAAGAAGGGGTATCCAAGAGAGGTTGAGTGCATGACTGATTCTACAGGTGATGTGCTGTGTCTGTTACATCTATAAAGTGAAATATTCTTAAGTTTAATTCTGTGCAAAATAGCTTTCCTCCTGAACAATAGTTTTAAGTTTTAGATATAAAGACTTTCCTCATCACCAATCTGATCCAAAAAGTGGCCTCTTCCAAGTTCTTGTTTGTAGAATCTTAGGAAAGAAAAGGTGCTCATATTAGCTAGCTATATTTATGTGATAATTTTAGTTTTGTACCTAATTTATTTTTTTTAATAAAGTAGTTTAGTTCTTGAAATAACACAGACTACAAGGCATCTAGAAATCTTGAAAGTGAGAGGTTTTCTTTTTACACTTTGTTTTTTACACACCAGAGGAGAGAACACAGCGTTCATCTGAAAGCAGGAGAGCTTGTGCCTGATTATACCCAGCTATTTAAATACTGGTTCCTATTATACTGCCAAATATTGCATGCATTTATTCATTTTTTCTTCTGATTCTTCCAACCTGAGGTAATCTATTTATTGATGTGCCATAAATCATTCTGTTCTACATCTTAATGCGTCAAAAGAAAACATATCGGGTGACAAAAAATCAAGTGTCCATTTAACTCAAGGACATATTTACTGGTGTTCTTCACAAATACCATATTACAAATATATAATTATTTAAAAAATCATCCTGAAAGCCAAACAACTCTTCAAGGCCTTTTCAATAGATATTTTGGTTTTTTCTACTGCTCCCATGAGGGACCATTTTTATCATATGGTCTGAACACTGAGGCCAAAGTGAAATATTCTGTGTGGTAACCTGTGGGATGTGCACAATTAGTCTCCTCTTTCATTTGAAAACAAATATGACTGAGAAATGCAGCACAAAATGCACTTTTGATCTGGCATAGACTAATTAGGGAATCAATTACAGGTGACATGACTGATGGAGGCAAAGCAGAAACATCTGTGTGACACACTGGGAAAGATTGGGCTGATCCTATTTACCCATGGACAGAGGGAAAATTTAGATATTTATTTGTTTTACTCATGCTAAACCTGCAAACTGAATGGTGTTATGTTTTAGAATTTGGTTCCAGGGCTAGCTTGAGCAAAGCCAGTGATAGCCAAAGGTATTATTGTCTCATGCCTCTTCCTGGGATGGCTCTGTCCCATCCAAAACTCCTCAATCCCAAGGAATGTCCACTCCTGACCTCAGGAGCAGCCCAGTCCGGAGCTGAAAGGATGAAGTGACCCCATTCATTTGGGAGGAAGAACTGAATTCAGTCCTCTTTATGTTAGTAATTATATCTTACTTGTTTTATAGCCCAGATAAATCTCTCTGGCCTATTTTATTTATTTCCTTCTGTGGTTAAAGTCTGTGGATCCTTCTCTCACATCCAGTGGTGAGGGATTTGTTTTTGCAAGCTCAGTGCTGTGGTATTGCTACCTAACCTCTAAATTTATTCACTTTTGTGCTTTTCCTCTAAATTTATTAACTTCAATGCAAGCTTGGCAAATAGAACTTTGAAGGTATTCTAGACATTTGTGACAAAGAAACCAGCCCTGCTGTGATGCATGCACTGAAATCTGGATTTGTGTGACAGGGAAAGGTGACACAGCTCATTTGCTTCAGACATGTGAGACCACACAGAAGCAGATAAAATTACAATGTCCCACACTGTCCAGTGTCCTGGCTTGTGGCTTTTGCCAGCATCATGAAGAACACCTCATTTAATCCACAAAATAAATGTGGCAGAGGGAAATAGTTGGCAACGAGAGTGGGAGCAGTTTTGAATTTGTGATTTTGAGTTTCTCACTGAAAGCCAACTCTTCCTCAGCAGCTCTCCCCAATAAAGTGACTGCCACGAGAAATATTTCTGTTCACCTGCTTAGAATGCTCCCTCTGTATTATGTCTTAACCTAAAAATGTGTTCACCATCCCTCAGAAAGTTTTCCTCAGAGCAGCAGCTGCTCTGATCATCCCCTTATTACATCCCTGACTCCTGGATTCTAGTCAGAAAAGAAAAATCATATTTGTTTGCACACTTTGGAGTTTTGAAAAAACTTTTACTGCTGTGAGAGACCTCCAAGAGGCAGAGCATTCAGCTTGTCTGACCTGTTTGCCATGGACCACATCAGTCCAATTCCTTTGGTATTTGTCATGTCCATGGGGCTGGATTATTGCTCTGAATTTTTTTTCTGAATGCTTTATCAGTTCCTTTCAGCCAGGATTCAAACTTCCTCCTTCTGCCTTCCTTTGCTGCATGTAAAACTCCCTTTCCTTTCCCTTTCTGGGCAGAGAAGATAAAGAGATTCAGAACTGGGCAGTGTTTGTTTGGGGCCAGCTAAAACCCCAGAGGCTGAGAGGCTGGCTGATAAACAACAAGAAATATATGGATTTGGTTGGGGCTTTTTTGTCTATTAGTTGTAGGTTTAATGAGGAAAATGGAGTTACCTGGGGAAAACACCATAATTCAGACTGAAAAAGGGGAAATTTAGGTTACACATGAGGAAGAAATTGCTCCCTGTGACAGTGATGGCAGAGATTTCCCAGAGAAGCTGTGGCTGCCCCTGGATCCCTGGAAGTGTCCAAGGCCAGGCTGGACAGGGCTTGGAGAAACCTGGGATGGTGGAAGGTGTCCCTGCCCATGGCAGGGGTGGAACTGGATGATCTTTAACCTTCTAACCCAATCCATTCCAAGATTCTGTGGTTCATGATTCTAAAGGTGGATTTAAGGGTATTGGCATTATTTAGTGTGCAGCACACTCACACCCTGGAGCTGGAGCTGACTGCTCAATCCCTTTCCTCACCACTTCTGTTTTCCCCTCCCAGATCCATTTAATTCCAGGTTTTGAGAAGCCTGTAGGCAGAGAGAAGGAGAAAAAAGGAGAAATAGAGGGGAATGGAGCCAGAGAAAAGCTGTGAGGTGAGGGGGTTCATGGGGTGTGATTTGAATTCCAAGCCAAAGGTGAAAGAAGGAAGCTTGAAGGAAATCAAACCCAGCACAGGGGGTTTGATCAGCCCTGGCTGGGCAAACCAGATAGAGAGGAATGATGCTGCAATGTTTTATCAGAAGAAAAGTTCTATGAAACGGCTGTGAGAGCTGAGGAAATAAAAGATTAATAAAGTCAGAACCAGCAGTGATGAGGGACAGCAAACATCTACATCTGGGCTTAGTGGAGCAGTACTGTTGTATAGAACTTAAAGATTTCTGAGGTGTGGGGGAACAACAGGATTTGACAAAGCATTCCCTGTGAAATGGCGGATTAATGGAGGAGAGGTTGATCTTCACAGAGTCTGTGTGACAAAGTCGAGGACAAAACCAGGAGAGCTTAGACAAGATTATATTTGGCTGTGACAGTCATCCTAAACCACCAAGGAGCTTATCCTGTCTCCCTCCAGATAAATTGTGAATCCTGATAAACCCATGTGCATACTTCAAACAGATAGAAACCCAGTGTAACTAAACCCATATTGAATTGCATACTGGTGCAAGGTTATTCCAGTTAAAACACAACATTCAGAGGGGAACACTAAAATGCACTGAAATAATGAGCCAGAAAAAAAAAAGTATTTAAAAAACCCCTTGTATATGGGCTAAATCAAACTCCTAAAACCATCTCTAGGAGGCTGAAGACTGATTTCTGTGCTGTTGAGACAGAAAAACCAGAGCACAGAGGAGTTAAATCATTCCTAAGAAAGCACTGGCAGAAATCAGAAAGCCTTGCTGAACTATTTGTTCTCTCCACTACACCCATTTCTTCCTCCTTCTCAAGAATGAACTGAGATTGTAAAATATTCCAGGTCTTAGTTGCATTTGGTTCGTTGTGTGTGTCTGTAAAATATCTTTTTTTCATTGTGGGTGGGTTGAAGGGGAAAAGAAATATTTAGTGACAGGTTCTTCAGACCATTTAAACACCTTTTATTCCTTCCCAAATTATTATTGATTATTTCTTCCTCTTTTCAATGAGTTTAATGATATGGTACCATACCAAATTTTATTCTGATGCATTATTTTCCTTGGAGAAGTATTATTTCTCTTGAGTAGGTTTAGATGTCAATAGGGAACACAGTCTAATTCACAAGGACAGGAAATGGAGAATATTCCCTGTATTTCTTCCCCCCTAGAAAGTTCTGCAGAATTACTTTCCTTAAATGGGAACAGAGACTGAAAATCCTGCCAAAAGCCCAAGCTCAAAGGTAAATATTAGTGTCAGAGCACAAGTAAGGAAAACACTTCTAATTTTATAGTGCCTTTCATCCGAGTGTTTCAAAACATCTCCCAGATATTGATCAAGACTTTCTGAGGGATTTTTTATAGGTCAGGCACGTCAGTACGAATTTCCCATCACAAGGTTAAGAGGTGAAAAGCCACCAGAATGGAAAGAATGCTTTCTGTGGTTTGTTTCTGACAGCTGAGAAGGAGAAATCAAAATAAAAGAGTTCAATTATTTTTGTAATAATGGGGGGTTTCATGCTGATGTGTGTGTTTAAGGGGGTGTTTGTCCCTGGAGTCAGAATTAACCTTCTTTAAAGAAAAGTCCCTGGATTCAGAATTAACCTTTTTACGACATCCCTTTGAAATAAATTGGTGGTGTTTAAATAAATAAACTTCATTTAAAGTTTATTTCATAGACCCTTGGAATAGCAGATTAAATGATGCTGAAATCAGATATGATGAAATTTGTTCAGATTCTTTCCTCATCCTGATCCCAGTGGTTACTCAGACCCTGTGGCCAAAGTTTTTTACCTTCCCATTGCTTCTGCTGATTTTTTCCTTAACCATTTTTATTCCAGCTGATGCCACAACATTTATGTTTTCCATGAGATGCCTTTTCCAGCCAGATTCCTTTTGGGTGTGGAAAGTTGAACATAAGGACACAAACACTTTACACTGCTGGTGTGGAGGTACTCTCCAGAGTAACCTGTGAGTTGAATGTAGAATACAAATCAAAATTCAGTCAATCAAAATCAGGCTGAAATTTGGGTGACCTCATTAGCTCCTAAATTAGCTGTACATTTATATTCCATTGTGTGAATTCAGTATCCAAAGGGATTTTCCCACCTTTTTGAAAACAGAAAACAGATTTAGGGGAAGAAGAATAAAAGCTAAGAGAGCTTGAAGGCAGAAAAATTTCTTTCCATTGCAAAAATTAAAACAAAAGGCAGGAAGGCTGGAAGAAATCTTTAGGATTCAGGAATACATAACACTGTAGATGAGGTTATTACTCTGACAATATCCAGGAGAGTTCCAATAAAACTTTTCAATTTGAGGTATTTTCTTGTATTCCAATTGAACTCTTGGGGAACAAGTTTATGGGAACTATATGAAAATGAGACTTGAAAAGTAGTCTTTTTTAAATTTTTTTTTTCCAAACCCAGTTTCCATAAAGCTTTAACAGTGACACAGGTGTTGTTTAAAAAACCTAAGACGTAATTATCCGAGATTTGGAGAGTTACTAATGATTCTCAGAGAGGATGAGAAGCAATTTGGTCGTGCTCTGTTAATGTGTGAAGTGATTTATGAGGGGAGCAGTAATGAATGTTGTCACTTCTAAACAAAACAAAGCACTTGTAAAGAACATTGATCTGTCTTTTTTTTTCCTCCCCCAGAACTTAGATGGATGAAGATTGCAACATCAGCAAGTTTGACAAAGTGGAGTTAACTCTGCCAGCTACAAATCCTTCTTCAAAGACATTTCTCTCATTCTACATAAACCAGACTTTTTTCTTTTTGGGTCATATTATATTTCAGCTTTGATCCACCTGAAGGCAAGTGCATGTCCAAATAAAGCAAAATAAACTAGGAATTAACATTATCAATTTTTCATATATATATTCTCTTACTTAAGATGATAACCAGGTTCTAATTTTGTTTTATTCCTTTTTTTTAAATAAAGAACACCATCCCCTTGATTAGAGGAATTAATAGAAGTTTATAACCACAAGCCCTGCAATTTCAGCCAAATCATTCTGCAGTCACTTCTTAATTACCTGTGGAGCTATTATCTTTTTTAATGTGGCAAAAATTTCTCATAGGATCATAGAATATCCTGCAGAACTTCTCTCAGTGTAACCCCATTTTTTTATTGTTAATGTCTCTTTGTGATGCAAAAATGTTTGAATAGTGGAAGTAACAGTTTTTTTAGTAAATGTTGTATTCTTGGTCAAAAAATGTAGAACAAATTCTAGGTACTGCAAAGATAATTAATGAACAAATGTCCTCATGAGACACAGAAATTAATTTACAAAATTAAATGTGCTAAAGATGTGCTAAATATATCGACTACTTTGCCTCTTATGAAATATCAAACTTAATGACTTTTTGCTTACTAATATTTCATTTTTCAATTAAACACAGGCAAAATATATTGGACTAATATCCCATTCCCTATCTCTTGATCTCAGAGAGAAAATAAATTCTTTGGTTTCTACAGGGGGGCATCCCAGATGCACTTTCCCAGGAAAAGGATTCAGGTGTCTGAGAAGTCTGGGAGGATAAAAGAACAAACAATTTGTCTGTAGATTCCAGCTCTACATTTTTTTTTCCTATTAAATAGTCCCCTCCCTCTCCCTGGGAACAGGATGGTGATATCCAACTCTCTTTTGCTGTGGGACATTGGTGGGCACAGCTGATAAATCATTCCAAGGAGTATAAAAACAAGTAAATTATTTGGATCATCACACCTGGTTCTTGATCCTGTGCCATGGCCCAGCATGAAGAGCTGGGAGCTACTCCATATCCAAACAAATTGAGAATTTTATCCAAATAAACGCCACAACAAGATCTTTAAAGAGAGCTGAAAGTCATCCAGAGAAAAAGCAAACAAACTGCAGTAATTTCTCCAGCTGTCAAAAGGCACTCAACAGAATTAACCAAAATTAGTGGGGATATCTCCAGTTCCTGAGTAAATGTGGCTTTAGTTCTCATTTTGCTTTCATAATTGGAACAAGACATGGTGAAATTGTCTGGACGCCTCCGTGTTAGAAATAAATTAGTTCCCCTTCATAGTCTCTCAAGAAGAGGGACTCAGCAAAGCCTTCTGCTTTCTGCCTATTTACTGAGGATCTGCAATTAAAACGAGGCAAACACAACTTGCTAAATAGAAAGAATACAAATGGAAAATTTAATCTCTGAGGAGCTGCCTTTGGGCACAGACAATAATTCAGCTGCACACATCTATTTGCATTTCATCAAGTGGGAACATGAGAGTTTTACCACAGCGTAAGCAAACGTGGTTTGGACTGAAAGAAGTGCCATGAGGGAAGAGTTCCAGATCCTCAGGTGGCTGGGATCATCTGAGATGACCTAATTCTGCTCAGGGTCCTCCTCAAGGGGATCACAAGCCCCAGTTTGACTGAAATGCTCAGGGATTTTCCTCCAAAAAGAGGCATCAGGCTTGCTGAAGATGGATTGATGCAAAGGAAGTGGGAGCATGGATAGGATGCTGGGGTAAGTTGGTCAGTGCTCAAATCCAGACTGACCCGGAGGTGTGAAGGAGCAAACAGTAGATTAGGGAGTTTTAACCAAATCTGCCTCCATGTGCTTCTCCCCACCTCAAAATCCAAGTTTTCCATGTCAGATGGGAATGGTCTTTATAGGGACATCCCTCAGCAGATCTATGTACATCACCCAGCTTCCCAACCCTTTTTCCTAAGGCTTCCTTCTCTTTTTCTTTCATATTTATATCCTCATTTCCCTAACCTCAAAATCTTAAGGATAATGGATTATCTTCTAGTAACTCCAATGTTATTTTGCTTTCTCTCCCCCCTTAACCCCACTGACCTTTCAGTTCATTTCACTGAACCTGTTGTCGCTGATCTCCCTGCAAATCCTTTTCTCTACATCCCACCCTACCTTTTAAACTTTCCTGGGGTTCCCATCCCACCTTTTAAACTGTCCTGGGGTTCCCATCCCATAAACACCGAAAAAGCCTTTCAAATTCCCATCAGCATATGGAACAGCACTATCATCTCCCCTGAACTCAAAAAAAAGGAATAGTTACTATCCATCCAAAGACACGAAATAAACTTTGCACTCAGGAGCTTTAATTCTGAAGCTTGTTAGACTCAACTTGTTTCTCCAAAATTCATCTTAATTTATGAACACAAGGTGCATCCACCATGGTGAAACAGGTATCTCACACATGACTTCTCATACCCTTAACCATGTTTTTTTTTTTATTCCAAAAGACTCCAAGTTTATTTGTTTACTTCTTTGTTTGCTTTGTTCATTTGTCTTTCAGGAGAGCAACAAATAATGCTCTCTGCTCTTGGAAGGTAATAACTCTTCAGGGCAGTCTCTTGAGTATTCATACTCCTCAGAAAGTAAAATAATTTTTCACATAGTTAATAAAAAAAGGAAGTTAGAGGTCAGGAGTTGAGCATCCATTGGTATTCTAATATTCTATTTCTCTATTGCCTTTTTTTTTGCAGTGAGAGAACAAAATTACAACGACTGGAATTTTTTTTAATAAAATTGGATTATAGTGTTGGTAGATTGATGACTCTCAGCACTCAAAGTCCTTGAAAAAGCCCTCAAGCAAAAAATGCTGAAAGGAGACCCTCTTCTATTAAAGTCAAACTAAATTTCAGTGATGGCTTCCCAAGTCCAGCATTTCAGTGTATTCTAAGTGTTCCTCAAACAGATTTGATGATGCACTTCAAACCATGACTTCAACAGAAAGAAAAGTCTTGTCCATGTTTCCCCCATGACTCAAGAGTTTCTTTTGGTGATTGCTTGCCTTCTCACTTGTCTTCCCTCAAAATATGAAGAATCCAGTCCTAAAAACTCCAACAAAGTTTTTTTTCTCTTCTTTCTTACTTCTTTCCACCATCCCTTTCCATGAATTCTTGTGAAGTTCTGCAGTGCTGGTACACTGAGTGGGAGACTCTTACCCAGTAATCACCTGCACAGCTGAGGTGTTGGCTTCCTTGTTCACTCCTAAATTTCCTTTCTTTTTATCTTGAGGAGTATCTGGAGTGTTTGTGTTTGGAATTCTGATTCATTGAGTGGGCTTTCAGCTCTCTGGAGTTATCTAGATCCAGCTGTATAGGAGTGTTGTGGTTTAAACCCAGCCAGGAACTCAACACCACACAGTTGTTCACTTATTCTCTGCTCCCAGCAGGATGTAAGGAAAATAAAGGGGAGGGTAAAAGTGAGAAAAATCACAGGTTGAGATAAGAACAGTTTAATAACTGAAATAAAATGATAATTGTGACAAAAACAACAATAACAATAATAGCAGTAACCATAACCATAGCAACAATAACCGTAATCATACCCTAAATATAATGAAGAGGAAAATAAATTTTAAAAGAGACAGAACAATAAACCTGCAGAAAAACAAATGATGCAAATGAAAAACAAATTTTCATCACCAACCAAGCAATGCCCAACCAAGCCCCAAGAAGCCAACCCTGGCCAAATTTCCTGCTCGTTTATATGCTGAGCATGGTGCCATAGGGTCTGGAATATCCCCTGGGACAGTTGGAATCAGAAGAGAAAAGACCTTGACTCTGTGCAAGTGCTGCTTAGAAATAACTAAAACGTCACGGAATTATCAACCCTCTTTTCATCACATTTCCAAAATTTAAGTTCATATTAGCAACCATGAAAAAAATATTAATGCTGCTGCAAAAACAATTCAGCACGTGGTGTTTTCACTGTGAAGGGGAGAGGAAGGATATCTTGTTCCCTAGAAATCTCAATTCCTTTGAAGCCTTAATTCCTTAACACTTCCATTGGGACAGACAAGAACAGAGGTTGGCTACCATCATAATGGGGTCAAATTTACAGGGATTTGTGACTTCTGTACCCTTTTCTCCCTTGTGTCACTGCACAAATCCCTCCTGACCTCATGGATTCTTTTCACAGAACTAACCACAATAAATACTGGCTGCAGAAATACATCATTCACAACACCAGGTTAGATTTGATTTACTTCTTGGAACCGAATTCCTTAACCAGTTCCCAGGGAGCCACAGTCAGTCAGAGAAACATTCCTTTTCCATAAAAAACCTACCAGGACTTTCAAAAATCCAGCATCTCCAGTACAGTCCCAAAGGCATTTCTTGGGGCTGTTCAGTGTCTTGAGTTTCCAAGAAGGTCATTAGACTTTAAACTTGTAAGTGGCTTATAAATTTTAAGTTCTATGCCCTGTAAACAGAATCCAAGAGAAATTAGGATCCTCTTGCAGTGACTTGATATAGACAATGTCCCTCTGCAGTAAATCTTTCCTCTGTGCAGTGATTAGAGCTGTGATTTAGGATCATTTCAGACATCTACAGTAAATAACAAGGCTTTTCAGTGGTTGTTATGTCATCATATATCCTGCGGCCTTCCCATTCAATTCTTTCTTGAGGATTGATTTTAGGGGACCTACAGGAGATTATCTGGCATGGTTGACACTCTCCTTTTCCTTGTTTCTTTGTGGATTTCTGTCACAGACACATCTGCACAGGCTCCTGGGCTCCATGCCCAAACAAGCCAGCAAGTCCCCTTCAGGAAAGTGTCCAGAAGCTGTTGGCAAGATAAACTCAGCTCCAGACAATTGGCTCCAAGCAGTTATGGATGTGACTCCTGTCTAGTTCTGCTGCCCTTCATCAGAAGCAATCCTTCAGTGCTATCCCAGAAAGATTTGTTCATTCCAACACTTCTATTTCCAACCTATGAATGTGTGAATCAAAGAATGAAATGTGCCCTCGTTGTCATCCTGTAGAGACAGAGCTCTGGAATGTTACAACTCTGTGCCCTCATATGAATAAAACACCCTCAAAAAACCCCTCCAGTAATTCCATTTCAGTGGCTTTCCAAACCATCTCTACCTCTCCCTACCTTCATTTCTTGCTCAAATAGGGAATCACAGAATCATTGAGGTTGGGAAAACCCTCCAAGACCATGGAGTCCCAGCTGTGCCTGATCCCCACCTTGTCCCCAGCCCAGAGCACTGAGTGCCACCTCCAGGAATTCCTGGGACACCTCCAGGGACAGGAACTCCAAATCTCCCTGGGCAGTTCCAAGGCCTGAGCACCCTTTCCATGGGGAAATTCCTCCTGATGTCCAACCTCAGCCTCCCCTGGAACAACTTGAGGTTGTTCCGTCTCCTCCTGTCCCTGTTCCCCGACCCCAACCCTGACTGCCCAGTCCTGTTGGGTTCCGCACAAAACCAAGTTCAGAATCAACAAATGCCATCCTGTGCTGCCAAAAACTTCCCAATTTTTGTGTGGACAACCAAAAATGAGAAGAACAATTTGTCTGAGATTGATTCCCTGCTTTGTGGCAGCAATACTAATGAAGCAAATTTCACATATTTACCCTGGAAGATGCAATAATGGAATTAAGAGGGCCATGTCTAAATGCAAGCCATGTTTTTTGGAAATATTTTTCTCTTCGTTCTTCATCAACTGCTGAAAAAGCGCAGTTGAAACTTGCTTTTCTTTTTTTTTTTTTTAATTGCTGTGTTCTGGACTAGAAAGTATTTAAAAATTTATATTTAATAAGGTAGAGTAAGAACTGCCAAATTTGAAAATAAAGGGAAACGTAGGTGCTGAAATAATAGCACAGGAAACATTTTAGGTTTTTTTTTTCTGTACCAGATGGATTTAAATTCTAATTAGAAAACAAAAATAATGGCTTTTGGATGTTCTTTTTCAAAAAGAAGTTTCTACACTTTTTTCTTTTTTTCAGTTCTACAAGTCACTACTTCTTTAGGAATTAAAAGAAACAGATTCTTAGAGAAACAATTGTAAGACTGTGAGGCAGCTACACATAATTTCAGGTTAAATTGTCTTCAGCCTGTCTTCTATCACAGCTGCTTTTAGTGCTTGTTGGGATGTGGAAATGTCTCTGTAGCAGCTAAAAATAAAGAGCAGTCGAGCAGGGGTGGAATGAAAAACCATTTTTGTCTGTGTTTTAAAGTGCTCTGTACTTCACACACTTAAGTCATAGTTGAGATTTTATTAGGTGGAAACAGAAACCTCTTCTTTTTTTGGAATGTCTAGGAGCAAAATGGGTTTTGAGCAAGAAAAATAATCAATTTTAGGTTTTAAATGCAACAAAAACTCCACAACATTTTCAATTATTGCAATGTTGAAAACATTTTTTTATTTAATGTCAGGCATAAAATAATACACAATGTGTATAGAATATATACAGTATATATCTTTTAAAAGAGGACCAAAAGGTAACAGTGAGAATGAAACATAAATATTTTGACATTGGAGGAACCCTTGATCTAAAATTTACCTTTGCCTTTACCATTTTCTTCTTGCCTTTCACTTCTCAAGTCTGTGTAGCTCCATGAAATGTTTGGCCTTGAGTCAAGGTTTTTGTTGGGTTTTTTTTCAGGAAAAGTGTTTTACTGGATCATTTCCATGGATGTCAGCACCTGGTTTTGATGGAAAACATAAAGATTGTCCTCTGGTTGAGGATTTATTTATTCAGGTGTGTGTCTGGAGAAAGTTCTACCTTCTTCCTTTCTTTTTTTAGATGGTCTGTACAACACATCACAGTTTCTCAGACTAAGTCAGAAAATTTTGGATTCAGAGCTTTTTTTTATATATATTTGCTCAAATTCCATGAACCCAAGCTTTGTGATTGATTAGAAAAATTTAATAATAAATAAAATGGCTAAAAATGTAATAGAAATTATTTCATCCCTCAAAATGGTCTACCTTGGCTTTTGAAGGGGTGTTTCTTCCTTTTCTCTGATCACACAGAAACAGGTATTTAAAATGGCCAGAACATACAATTTTTCAGTTAACTGAATTAAGGTAAAATCAGTTTAAGTCCATTTTCTAAGCATTTCCTCTGCTGCTGATTTCAATATTGGTTGTGGGTTGGGTTTTCTTCTAGGGAGAGGGATTAAAAAAAAAAAGTTATTTGCTTTATGTTTTGAGGGTTTTTAAAATATTTCCTTTTTTATTTTTCCTTTTGAAGATGTGACTTTTTTCTGCTACTTATTAAGATTGTTTCAAAACAGTAAAATATAATAATTTAATATAATGCAAGTTTGCTGTAATATACTAAAAACAAACATCTGCTTATGTTTTTTTGTTTGTTTTAAAGAATGCTGGTAATCATTGTTGGAATACAGTCACAGGGGATCAAAAAAATACTTAAAATAGTTCAAAATTTGGTATCTGATCAGCACTCCTTCCCAAACTGGACATGTCTTTCTCATTATTTATTTTTTTTTTTTAGTGTCACGCTGCATTTTTAACCTTTTGTTTGGAAAACGAATCCTGTTCAAGGGTTTTTCTCTCATTGTTGACTGGGATTCATCTCACTCAGCTACAGAGACCTGAAAGCCTGTGGGTGTTGGAAAGTTTGGCTTTCCCAGAGTGGTGATTTCAAGTGATTCCAAGTCAGGATTGCTGAGTCTGGCAGGGATTTCTGGTGATCATTTTGTCCTGGCCCACTGCTCTGCTTTGATCAGAGCCTCAACTAGAGCAGGACCATGTCCAAATTGCTTTTGAACCTCTCCAAGGATGGAGATTCCACAACACCCTGGGGCAACCTGTTTGTGTTCTGTCGTTGTAGGTCATGAAAGAAAGGTGAGAGACTCCAAATATTTCAGAAGGCAAAGAGCATAGAAAAAAGGCTTTATTGTCTAATTCTTACTACCTTTTATAAGGTGTTCCAATACAGACTTAACATGGTTGGTGAATAGGAACAACACCTCTCTAATCCCATGGGTTAAACCAGAGAAACAGCAAAACACTACCTGGAGAAAGATTGTTCTGAGAAAGGAGAGTGGTTTGCCAAGATTGTTTCGAGAAGAAGCTTTCCGGAGAAATTTTTCCTTGGGAAAAGGTTAGCAGTTGCTAGCAGGCTAAAATCTCTCAGACCCAGAAATATCAGGCTCACAGTGTTCAGCCACCCTCACACTAAAGAAGAGTTTCCTTATGCTGAAACTGAATTTCTGGTATTTTAGTTTCTGCCTTATTGCTGTTTTCCTGTCACTGAGAGGACATTTGCTCTGTCTTTATTCCCCCGTCACATGCTTACACCCCTTGGGAGATCCCCTGAGCCTTCTCTTCTCCAGGCTGAGTTGTTCCAGCTCTCAGCCTGTCCACGTGGGTCAGATGTTCCCATCCCTTTACCATCTTTATGGTCCTTCCATGGCCTCACTCTCTATCCTGGTTTAGGGTAAATTTGGGAGGAAACCTCCACATGGGGTCCCTCTAGAAAATTCAAGCGTCCTCTACCCCAACTGGTCCGGGAAAAAAATCTCCTTAGAGAAAAGTGGAAAAAAACCAGTTTATTCAACAAGCAAAGTGTTCAGAAGTATAAAAAATGAATAGTATTAAACAATAAAACCTCTTGCTGTTCTGAAAAGAGAGAAATTGAGAAAGTCCTTGAGGGTGTAGCTCAGCTCTCTCAGTCTCTTATCAGTCCCTCTGGTACTGGAAAATGCCGAGGCCCAGGCCCCGGTAGGCCGCAGGTGTGAGATCCCGGTGTCCCTCTGGGTTTTTCAGTCCAGAGCAGGTTTAAACAGTCCCAAGAAAAAGAAAAAAGAAAAAAAAAACAGTCCAGGGAACTAGCTAAAAACTAACTAAAAGCAAAGGAGATCTCTGTCCCGCTGTCTGTCTCTGCTGCAGACAACACAGTCCAGGAGCAGAATGTGGAGCCGTGAGTGCAGTTCCTGAAAACAAACCCCACACTTCTTCTTTCCCCACCTTCACTCTCAGAACCAGTCTGAAAGGTGTAGAACACAATATCCAGCATAAACAGGACAGACAATTGGGGATACAAGCATCACAAGGTCACCCCAGGACACTCCAGGATCTCCCAGTCTCTTGTACTAGTGCTGAGCACTGGACCCAGCACTCCAATTGTCCCAGCAGAGCTGAGCTGAGGGCAGATTGCCCAGAAAAACTGTGGATAACTCATCCCTGGAAGTGTCCAAGGCCAGGCTGGACAGGGTTTGGAGCAATCTGGGACAGTGGAAGGTGCCCCATGGCAGGGGGGAAAATGAGATGATCTTTCAGGTCCCTTCCAGCTCCAACAATTCTAGGAGTCAGTGAAGGATCATCTCCCTTGACCTGCTGGCCATGGTTCTCCCAGTGCAGCCCAAGAAGCTGATGGTGTTTTTCTGCCACATGGACACAATCAGGCTCATGGGTCAACTCCTCATTCCCAAGGCCTCCAAGAGACTTTCCTGCCAAGTTACTCTCCAACTTGTTGGCCCTTGGTCCCTCCTCCCTTTGTGGAGATTTTCCTCTTCAAGAACTAAAATAAAGTATAAAACTGACTTAGATTTAACACTGGAATATTAAGATACTGCTACATGAATCACTCTCATGGCAATGTACCTGCATCTAATTCCTCTTGGCTTTAATGCATTCCAACAGGAAGCAAGTACTTATAAACCTTTCAAGGGCTGGAACTAATTAGTCTGCTAAAAATCATAGAGAATATGTATGAAGGTAAAAAAACCTGATCATTTTTCTGTTTCTCGGAATTATGGAGTCTTCAGAGCTTCCTGATCCAGTCCATTTTAAATCACCTCAGCCTGAGTTTTGATGCTGCTGTTTGCTTCAAGCTCCTTTAATCTTTGAAGAAAACTGTTCCAGTCTGCAAATTGAATGGATCAAAATCTAAGCAGGGACATGAAGCTCTGCTGGACTAAATCTCCCTCCCACTGCCTTCATTATTTAATGCAACACTTGAAAAGTGGCTTAAACTTATGGCAAATTACAAATCTCCTCAGTGCATTGAGCAGAAGGAACAATGCTATTTCCAGTGCAGTTTTTTGATCAGAACCCTTTGTTCCAGATGAACAGGTGTGTGCTTAAGTAATTTTGCTTTTCAGAGTGCAGAAAATCACCCCTTTAATTTATTCTTCACACCTGAATGAGTCTCACCTCCAGCAGGAACTTTGAGAACTTCTCAGTGAAAATGAGAGCATTGTTCCTAACAGCACATCACACACCAAAGCTGCTTAGAAGGAGAAAGTGTTGCACAAGACTGGGATGGATAATGACAGGTAAAAGTTCTCCCTCTTTTCAGGTGTTTTCTTTGTGGAGTCTGAGCCAACACTTGAGACCTTTGGCAAACTGAGTGAAACTCTTTGCCCTTGAGCAACCCCCAGAAACCAAAGGAACTCTCTGAGGATGGTGTTCTGCTCCCAGAGAGCAGAGACAAAGATATTTTGATCCTTGAAAGAGAAAAATTTTGATCTGGGCAAGAGCATATCCTGCTGGACAAGATTTGGGCAGACAGGTGCCTTAAAAGGCTTGCGGTAGGTTGAAGGACAGACAATTTATCTGGCACTGTTTGGGACTCATTCTCCTTTTTGACAGAGTCTGTTTTCCTTTCTGTGGCCTTTAGCTGCCACCAAATGTATATGAAGTTATTCACCCTTTGTGTGGGGTGATGTCATTCCCCTGTCTCATCTAGATGCGTGAAAAGCAGGTTTCTTCTCACATTTTAGGCCAGATTGCCCCTTAATCTAGTAGGCCAATTTATTGTTATTGTTTTCTCCTCCTTTTTGTAGGCAACCTTCATCCTAGGCCCTGGAAGGAACTGCACTGGAGTGTGGTTGCAGACAAGTAGAGATATTATTAAAAAAAAGCCTTATAAAATATAGTTTAGGCCCTGCTACTCTCGCCAAGCTAGAAGTAGCTTGTAAGTTCCCATAAAAAAAAATAATAAGAATGAACAAAACAGCCTATTCTTAAAGAGAAAAATAAGTTTGCACCTGCATAAACAATGAATTTGTCCCATGAGAATCAGTACAAAAAAAAATGTAAACATATCTAGAGAGAGAAAATTTACTAAACATATACAACCTTACCAACCAATAAACTAAATTTCACTATGTTGCTGACCAATTAGGTTTAACACAGTGCCTTCTGATGTTTCCTAGAAATATGAGTTTTATAAATAAAGAATTGGCTTTTCTACATGGAAGAACTGAGTCTCATCTACTTATTTATTACAACAGGGTGTGACTGTGTTTTGGGTGTTGGTTTTGTACCAAATGATCTTCAGAGGTCCCTTTAAATAGAAATCAGTCTCTGTTTATGGCCTGAAGCCAGGGCAGGAATATAAAAGACGTAAATCCAGGCAGTACCTCTCAGCTGGCATTGCTGGGATGGTGCTCTGTGGGTGATGGGGTTCTTCTGTTCAGACCAAAATGAGTAATGGGTCTGTCCCCCAACATGCAGGACATTCCTGCACTCAATGGGGCAGAGGCAATGGGAGGGGAACGGGAGAAGTGGACAGTGGTACAGGATCCAGATGGAAATTTTCTTCCCTTTCCTAGTAAGGCTTCTCTCAGATAAGTAAATTCTGTGAGCCTGGGGCCTAAAGCTCAACCTGTTTATTTGAACATGTGAGTGCCTTGTCGTGGTTTTTATCACCACAAGGCAACACAGATGGCTCAGACTCATTTCTCAGTTTGCACCTGCAGTCTGTGATTCCAGTAAGCCTTTTGGTGTTATCCCAGGATCCCAGAATGGTTTGGATTGGGAGAGACCTTAAAGATCATCTTATTCTACACCTTCCACTATCTCAGGTTGCTCCAAGCCCTGTCCAGCCTGGCCTTGGACACTGTCAGGTACTCAGGAGCAATCATAGCTCCTGTGGGTAACCTGTTCTGGTGCCTCATGACCCTCACAAAATTTCTTCCTCATATCTAACTTAAATCTCTCTGTTTTTACTTTAAGGTCTTTCCCATTTACACCTATCCATCTAAAATGTCACTCTCCCTCCTTTTCCATTGCCCCTTTTAGGTCTTTTAGGTATTGGTGATGCCTTAGGAAGGCTGATCTGGAACAGAGACTGGACAGAGCTAGAGAAAAGTAGATATTTATTGAAATGCCTCCAGGATCCACCTTGGGCAGGACAAGAGCCTGACCAGGGCTATACCCAAGATGGACCCAAAATGGTCACAAAATGGACGACTGGTCATGAGATCTTACATATTTGTAAGTTTTGGTCTATTTGCACATTGGGGTTTAATTGTCCAATTACAGCTTCAGGTTGAGAGGTCCCATCCCTCCTGTTCCTCCCTTCAGTCACCGTTGTTTGTGCTTTTGGGCCTGAAAATTGTCCTTGGTGTGCAGCAGGAAAAGGATTTGTTTTGTCTCCCTGCTCTGTGAAGAGAGCTTTTAATATATGAGGCTCAGAACTACATCCCTGGGCAGCACAGAATCTGAAATAGATGAAAGCTAAAACTTAAGGCATCACTGGAAAGAACTCTGAGCTGTCCCCAGAGACTTCTCCCTGAATAATCCCAGCTCCCTCAGCCTGGCTATTGAAATGGGCTTTTTTAAAACCCCACCCTGGTGTTAAAACCATCCTGATTTCATCTCACATAGGATCCAAGCCAAACCAGATTTTTATGATGACACCACATCTACTTGGCACAACTGAAATCAAAATAGTGGTTCAAATCAAAACAGACCTAGTTTTTAAGGCCTTGTTGGAAACCACCAATAAAATACCCACCTAAATATACTCTTGAAAGTACCAGAATATATTCTACACTCCTGTCTGCTGTCCTTAGTGCTATGAAATGCATCCCCTGGCACCAGTGTCTCTTTGTCAGCATCACTGTGGGTACAGACAATGGAGCACAGTACAGAAAAAGGAAAATTTTCTTTCTGCAGGAGAAGGTGTAAACAAATGTAGGAGAAAACCCCCCTTTTTGCTTTGCCTCTCAATTTATTTCAATCCAAGCTGCCCTACTTCATCTATTAAGCATCTGTTCTTGATCTCTGTCAGAACAGGATCTTGCTTCAGGCAGACTCTCAGTTCTTGTGCACAGAAGGGAATAACTTGATTTACCTTGCCAGAGTTCTTGGCAGTTCCTGACCCCCTTAAACTAAAGTAACTCCCACTTCTGTCTGGGGCAAACTGTAAAAAGCTGGGAAATTTGTGTTATTTGAGTTGCAGGTAGGAATCAAAATTTCACTACCACAGATCTTCTTGCATCTTCTCTCTGCAAATTCCTGGTATGAAAGGAAGGGGATATGGGGATAAAGTGTGAAACAAAAAGAGAAAACCTCCAGGAACTGGATTTGTCCTTCTTGCATCCCATTATTTTCTGCTGGTTTTTGTATCTATTTTATCCTCTCATGAGAAGGGAGAGGGACTGGAGGTGATGAGCACCTGGATTGGAAGGATGCAGCCATGGGAGGTGCACAAACCCAAGGGAGGAAGCATTTTGGAGTTCCTTAGCTTTTCCTGAGCAAAAAAAGGGACAAATTGTCTAATCTGGCTCTGCCTCATTTTATCCACATGCAAAATGTGGAGTGCAACATTAATTTCTCAGCTGTGTATGAAGCACTGTGTCAGATTGGGAAAAAACCCATCACAGAGTAAAAAAAGGGGTCTGCACAAAAGGAAAATAGTTTTGATGATAGAAGGGACAGTTCCCAAATCCTCTGCTTTATCTTTTGATAAACTTACCTGAATCACAACTTTTATTTGCAATGTGGCCACAAAAATACGTCAGCAAAATCCTGTCTGAATGGCTTTGCTTTGAAACAGTGGGACAGAGGAGTTTCCATTTCAGGTTTTAAATGGGGTATTTAAGGCTGAAGAGAGGAATGGAAGCAAAATCCCAAACCCCATGAGTGTGTGCAGGTGCGTGCTGTGCCATGAGGCTGCTGCAGCCTGGCAGGAAAATGACACCTTTGTCTTGGGTTGCAATACAGGATGTGACCAGGGGTGTGTATTCTATTGCCATCTGTTGAAACAGGTTGGGGAAGTGTTTTTTATCTCTTCCAGGACCCACCCTCCCTCCAGGGGATATCTGCTGTCCATGGGCCATCCAGGCTCACTGCAGGGCTGATACAATTCCATCATCCCATGGGGAGATGCTCCACCCAGGGGGAGGAGCCCAGCATTCCCACCTGGATCAAACCTGGCATTCAGAACACCAGCACAGCCTGTTTGCACTGGATTCCCAGAGGGAGACCAGACCCATCTCAGCACCACTGGACCTTCAGAGGAAAACTCCACCCTTCTACAGGATCATCTCTGCTCCAACAGAACCACATCTGTCACTGCAGGAGGACTTGACTGGACTGACACCAACAGCCTGAGCAACAGGGTGTCAGGTTGTGTTCTGACTCTGTCAGTGTTTTTTTTGTACTACTGCATTTTTATTTTAATATTCCTATTAAAGAACTGTTATTCCTATTCCCATATCTTTGCCTGAAAGCCCCTTAATTTCAGAATTATAATAATTCAGAGGGAGGGGGTTTGCATTCTCCTTTCCAAGGGAGGCTCCTGACTTCCTTAGCAGACACCTGTCTTTCCAAACCCAGGCAATCTCCTTCTCCTGGGTTCAGAGTGACTTCAGAGGCTTAAGAGAGGGAAAATAAATCTTTGACAGCCTCAAACTCCACAGATCAGAGATGTAATGAATATTGTTTTACAGTGATATTTTTAGGCTAAACAGAAATAGTTGGGAGTCATTGCTGGCAGTGGAATATTTGCTTGCAAAGGTGATTGATACTGACTTTAATTAAAATAGATCCTCCCACGCAAGTCCCTCCTCTCCCATTTAAACTCCTCTAGAAATTACTACTTATTGTTTATAAATAGCCAGAGGTTTTTATAGCTCATTCTTGGCCTGATCAACAGTAGGTTTGACCTTGACTTTGAAAGAAGTGCAGTTTAGAGTTAATAAATTCTATATTTTTCCATTTCATTCCTCTTCCCATACAAAAATTTATTTAGTTTGTCCTTTCTGTTTCTCCTCAATCATCCATGTAGTGCTTTATTTTGTTTTGTTCTACTTTATTTTCCTTCTACAGCTCTCCTATTTTTTGCCTTATCTTCTTCAATTTAATATATGCTCTTCGTCAGTGTTTGCTCCACAGCTGAGTATATTTTACATTTATCTGAATTAGATCTCATTTCTACCTATAACATTGATCTTGCATTTAAATTGTTCTCGTTTTCCTTGATCTTGCTACTCCCAGTTCCTGAAACTTTCATCCATTAGCTTGAAATATACATTTTTCAATACCGTGGTCTTAGTTATTTATAAAAATATCAAAAAAAACCTGCAGACAGAGAGCAGATCTTTCCATAAATCAGCGACCCAGATTTGCTCTGAGCTGTTTTTAGATGGAGCACATTTACTGTGACAACCCTTAATTTATATTGGGAAAGATGAAAATGTAACAAGAACTGGTATTGGAAAAAATTATATTTCAACCACTTTCTCTTGTGTTTCAAAGGGTCTTCCACCCAGAAACAACAGGAAAACACAGTTGTAGGACCATTAAAAAACTCCTACAAATTTGGAAGGTTCAGATTTATCACCTCAAGACCTCTACTTCCACTAAAACTTATTATTTTCCTCACTTTTTTTCCTTCCTTTAGTGCACCTTGACTGGCAAGGCTTTCCCTGGATCATGGCCTCTCCAAGACTGAGGACTTTTGGGAAAAGGGAAGGCTCAGCTTAAACTAGCAAGAAGAATGGGGCCACAACAACCCCTGGCAGCCAGAGTTCTGCACTGAAATATTTCCTTTTTTTCTGTGAACAGCAGGATGTTTCTGATAATTGTATTTTCCCTGCAGTCTGGCTGTGCAAAGCCAGCTCTCCCTGTTTCCCTGCTGCTCATTTGTGAGGTATGAGCTGTGCTCTCCTGGGCAAAATTTTGCATCAGTGATATTTGAGCTGCTCTGGGGTTAAACCTGGGCTCAGTCACAGGGCTGGGCTTGATCTGCCTCATTATTTTTGTGACTCAGCTCATCCTCACACGGTGTGGGAGCATCCAGATGAAATCCCAAGTTTCAAAAAGCAGACAGGAATATTTCCCCTTTTATTATGTGTAGTCAGTCCAAGTTAATTGTCTATAAATGTTCTTCAGTTGTGGGATGAGGGGTGTTAAGTCAAAATACAAGAATTGTTGTTGTCAAACATTATGCAGCCCACACCTGATATTTCACCAGACATTTCATTGAAATTAGGAAGAAATTAACCTCACAATAAGGAATTTGTTCTCAATATTTAATCTAAATCTACTCTTTCATTTTAAGGCCTTTTCCCCTTGTGTTATCACTGCATGCCCTTGTGTAAAATCCCTCTTCTTTTCCATAGGTTGGGCAGCAGTTTAAATTCCCATTGAAGTTTGGACGTCTCTCAATTTAGTGGGTTTTTTTTGTTTTCTTTTTTTAACAAGCTATAAGCTAGGCACATTCCATATATATATATTTATATATATCCCCAAAGTTAAGCTGCTTATTCCCAGTGAATTAATCAGTGAATTAATTCTGGTGTTCTCTGATTTGGAGGGGTGGAAAGATGATAAAAATAGGAAACTTCTCAGCAATCCAGTCCAAACCCTTTTTTTGTCAGAGTCTTGGTACTTCATAATTCCCTTCAAAAATTTATTGTTCTCTGCTTTGAATGTAGCTGGCCTTTGCTCCCCTCCCCTTCTTGAGAGGCTGTCACAAAGCCCTGAAAACCATAAATCCTTTAATTTCCATTCTATATGCATTCCTATTCCATTTCTACCTGTTTTGTCCTGACCCTCAGTGGCTTTTCATTTAAATCTCTCTCCTTCTGCTTTCAGCCAGCCTGTTCCCTCTCAGTGTTCATTTTCCAAGGCTGAAAACATTCTCTGGCTCCTGGAGAGTTTCCCATTCCCCTGGCCAACCTGGACATCTCTGTTTCTCCAGCTTGGCCTTTCAGGTTCAGTTGAAAAGTCCAGGAGAGCAGGTAAATATCCCTGATCATTGGAATTTCACAGCAATGATTCCATTTCACTCTGCTTTTGGCTCTGAATAGTGAATTTACTTTTCATTGTTGTGGGAATACTGGGATAAGAGTGTTGGACTAGATGTAGGGATGTGTGATGAAGATTAACAATGGCTAAAAGCATTTACCATTATTTGATTTTCTCATTAAGTCATTTGGTGAAGTTATGCCAGGCCCATTATCAATATGAAAAGGTTTAAATGAGAGAAAAGACAGGAAATGCTGCCAAACCCAGAGATCTTTCACCATAATTTGTTCATATCTTGGATCCAGGAACATGAACTGGCATTCTCAGCTGCCAAGGCATTCAGGAATGCTGAAACTCACATTTATCCTGCTCTTCCCCTGGACACCTGTGTAATATCCAGAGTAATTCCAAGAGACATGTTTATTATTGCAAATGTGATATTGGCATGTGCTAAGAGATTTTCTGATCCAGCTTTTTGATCTGTTTGCTTTACACAAAAGAATCTTTCTATTTAAGATGATGTTGAGAAAACATTTTGCTGTTGGCCTCTAGAGCTGCAAGTGGAGCCTGGAAAACACCTTCAAAAACACCTTCATTAAAACAAAACAAGAAAAAGCAAAAAAAATAGCAAAACTTCAGCACCAAATGTGCTGAAATGATCAGAGAATCACAGAATGGGTTAGGTTGGAAGGGACAATAAAGAAAATATTTCCTGGTTCTCTCAAGCCTAGGTCTGAGTAGGAAACACAGTGTAATTCAGGGTTCATGCATTAAAGGAAACAGGAGAATAAAGAGGGAGAAAGAGAAATTCAGACAGAAAACCTTTGTTTATCTCTCATGAGCTAAAACTATTACCAGAATGTCAGGAAAAAAAGTATTATTGTATTAGTACTTTGAGATGAGATGTTAGGGTTCCAGTGCTGGGCAATATACAATTTTCTACCCATGCTGAAATTGGAAAAATTATAGGATTTGGAAACCTGAGGTGAATAATCATAGAATCATTTGGGCTGGAATAGATTCTTTAGGTTATTGAGTTCAAACATAAACTTAACACTGCCAGGTCCAGCTGTGGATATAAATAAAAGGTGTAATATACTCTTTTTTACTATACATCTTTTTATATTTAAAATTCTCTTGTCTCTGTCACAGCCCAGTACCCATAAATGAAGAGGGTTAATAAATCCTGAGCTGGTGACGAACTTGTCAAAAGGATTAAAATGTTTCATTTTTATATTTGGCAGCTGGGGCTGCAGAAATGACTGTGAGTCAGGCCAGTGTGGGCACCGGGAGAATTTGGGTGGAGTTCCACAGTGAATAATCTCATTGGTAAATTTGGTGGGACATTTTTCCATCCAGTGCTAATGACTCCCAGCCCACACTCCTGGTGGCTCAGGTGTCTGCTTGAAATTAATGACAAACCCAGTCCTTTTTTAGGATGGTTCCAGGAGAGTTTTAAGCACTGTTTTATAATGGGATTAATTGGTCCAAATGCTTCATTACTGACTGATGGTAACAGGGAGAAAAACTCAGCTTTTTTTTGCATAAATATTTTCATTTTTTTTATTCCTTGAACCAAATTACAATGACAAAGCAAAATTGAGTTTGTACAATGATTTAACTTCCTCAACTGATATTTTCCAGTTAAAAAAAATCAGAGAATCACAGAATGGTTTGGGCTGGCAGGGACTTTAAAGCCCATTTCATTCCAATCCCTTGCCATGGGCAGGAACACCTCCCACTATCCCAGGCTGCTGAATTAACAGATAGAATTCCTTGTGCTGTATCTGTAGTGTTTAGGATGCTGGGATAATTTCCAGTGTAGGTAGTATTTGGGCCTGGATTAAGTAACATTGGAAAGGAGAATGAAAAGATCCTGTGTGGATTTCTAAGATTTATTTCAGGATATTTTCTCATCCTACAGGACAACAAACACTGCTTGAATTTCTAGCAAAATAAACTTGTAGGTATGTGGTCCAGCTTGGATTTTGGAGGTCTACAGGACAGAAATCAAATTCATGCAGAGATTAAAAAAAACTTCTCTCTTTTCCATTACAACACACCTCAGGGAGATTACTGGACTTTGAATAACTCTATTTCTTACTACTTTTTCTCATTTTCTTTTCCTAAACAAATAGCCTCAGTAAATCCCAGTTGTATGACATTAAGTAATATCAATTTTAATAGCAGCTTTATGTTCCCATTCTGCCAAGGCACTCACTAAAACATCATCTTTTTCTCTTCACTCCACAAATTTCCAATGCAAACATTAACTGAATTACCAGCACTTTTGAAAGCTGGTCTCTAATCAAAGAAAATAGAGATTAATCGCTAAGAATGACAAATTATTAAAGACAGAAAAATGAGCAAAATCAGTCATTAACGTGAGTGGCATTTTGCAAAGAGAAAATTCATCTTTTAGAACTCTGCCATGTCTGAATCAAAACTTTTTTGAGACTTGAAGCTGAGCCATAATTACTCCTTTTTAAAGCTTGAATGCATACCCAGTTTGGTGTGATAAAAATAAACGTGTTTGAAACACAGTTCTGAATAAATAAAATGAACAATAAAGAGCCCAGAAAGGCAAGATCTTTCCAGCTATAACAAAAATAGTAAAACGTTTTTGATTTACTGAAACACAGAGAATATAAATTTAATGCTGGAGTAAAAGTTGAGGAAAAATGAGAACACACCTTCATACCTGCAAAAAGTAACAATATTTGCTGAAGAAATGAGATCCCTGATCATTGCTGGAAGGCAACTTTTGTCTTTTTGACCAAGAGGAAAAGAAAATCACATTAAATGTCAGGTAAAGAGTGTGTGCACTGACAAACCACCTGCAGATGATATTGGACTAAAAATTCAAACCTAAATCCAGCCTATTTTATGACTTCTACTTGATCCTGCATTTCCCATTTGGAAGTGCTGCTTCCAAATTATACAAATGGTTTTTGAGGTGGCTGTTACCATACCTGTCTTGTTGAGAAGCACAAATTCTTTTCTGATACATTTGGAAAACCTCGTGAAATTAGAGAACAAAAAAGTTGCAAGAATCCTATTTTGAGTGTTTTGTACTTGTAATTTTTGCAGTCTTGAAGAGTTCCCAGTTATACTTTCTATTTCTACTATCCTTTCCCCATAGTCTTTGTCCAGCTATGTGTTATAAGGGTTAAATTGTAAATTTCAATATGTATTTGTGTTAATAAAGGATTTTTGAAACTAATCTTGGAAGAAAAATCAGGGTTATTTTTGTATTTTTTCCCTTTAAAAATACAATGGGTATCCTAATCTTTATCTTTATTTTAACCTAATCCTATCTTTACTGTTGGTACCAGAACTGAGATAATCTTCAGAAGTTCAAACCAGGACATGCAAATCTGGGGCTATGAAATACCTGCACATAATGTGCCTCAAATATTCATCTGAAGCCTCTTGGCCAAAGGCAAGGACTGACTCTGTTGGTCTCAGAAAAGTGTTGGGATTGGGGCTGAGTCACTTGGTGACCTGAACTGGCCAATCCAGACACAAAACTTCTTATTTCTTCCCCTGGCATGAATTAAAGTGATAAATGTAACCCCAGAGAGAACAAGATCCTTTTAGTTTTTCATTGACTCCACCAAGGACTAAGATTGGACTTTCTTTCATCGCTGCTTTTATGTGTCCTCTGTCTTTGTCAAACTTGTGATGCATTTTAGTCTTCTTATATACTTCTACTTTTCCTTCGGATCCTTGGGGCAAAAAAATCAAAGAAAAGCATTTTTAAAAAGGAACAAAAAGCAATAATACAGCAGATCTTTCCTTGGATGTCAGGCAGTACAGGAGTGACTAGGGAGAGGAAAACTGGAGGGTGAGAAAGAGTTTTCCTTTCACTGCATTGTAGAAAATAATTTATCATTGCTGTCTCTTGGGGATGGAAGGACAGGACTGGGGCAGAACACATCCCTTATGTTAAACCTGCTTCCTGAGAACATCAGAACCTTTTGGATAAAACATTTCTAGCACTATGGAGAATCAAAGGGGATAACTCAGTGAATTTATCAGTCCTGGACTACTGAACTTGTTCTAAATGTAAAATTTTAAGCCTTCAGCCATGCCTCTGTCTTGTTCCTTGCTATTTCTTCACCTCCAAGTATTTCAAGTGCTTCTGTATCTTGCCTCTTGTAGTGAAGAACAAATCTGAAGAACAAGTGAGATTATCAAAGGCTTTGTTTCCCTTTTTCTTCCTTCTCCTTTACCTTGACTTCCCCAGGCTGGTACTTACTGAGGTATTCTGTGCTCTCAAATTAAGAACGTATGAAAACTCACTGTTTTTTTTTTCCTGTCAGAGAACTAAATGAGCAAAATAAGACCAAATTAGGCATGTATTTAAACCAGAAATCTGGTTTACTTTGAGATCTTATTAAGCTGACACAGAAACAAGTTGCCCAGAGAAGCTGTGGCTCCCCCCTGGGTCCCTGGAAGTGTCCAAAGCCAAGTTGAACAGGGCTTGGAGCAACCTGGGATAGTGGAAGGTGTCCCTGCCCATGGGTTGGAACTGAATGGACCTTGAAGAGCCTTCCAACCCAAACCATTCCATGATTAAATAATTCCAAAAGTTAAATTATTGTGCTCCTACCACTAAGGTCCCATTCTGGTGACTAGATTGGATTTAACTTGATACCAGCCCCATGGTGCAGAGTTCATTTGTTGAATTCTCATTACAACTATTTCTGTTTCCATGACCACTTCACTGATCTGAGCACCTCACTAACAGAGGTTTAGACATTGGTTCTTGAGCCTGGGAATTGTTTGAGGATGCTTTTTGGAGCAGGAGGAAGACTTGTCGAGGATAGTCAAGTCTGAGGAACCCACAACATTTTCACTTGAAGCAATGTATTCATATTTTATTTCTGACCCCTATTGCACGGGCAACACTACCTTTAAAATGAAAAGAAATTCATCACAAAATAAGAATGAAAAATCAGTCAACTCCTTTAGCTTGCACTGATCTGATCAGAAAGTCGTTCCAGCAATTTCCTTCTGTGTTTGTCCAAAACTTTCCCACTTCCATGTGAATTTCCAGCTGATATTAGCACTGTCTTGGGTTGCAATGCAGGATGTAACCAAAAGAGTATTGTATTACCAGCTGTTCAAACCAGGTGGGGCAGTGTCCTTTATCCCTTCCAGGACCCATCCTCCCTCCAGGGGATCTCTGCTGTCCATGGGCCATCCAGGCTCACTGCAGGGCTGATACAATTCCATCATCCCATGGGGAGATGCTCCACCCAGGGGGAGGAGCCCAGCATTCCTACCTGGATCAAAGCTGGCATTCAGAACACCAGCACAGCCTGTTTGCACTGGATTCCCAGAGGGAGACCAGACCCATCTCAGCACCACTGGACCTTCAGAGAAAACTCCACCCTTGTACAGGATCATCTCTGCTCCAACAGAACCACATCTGTCACTGCAGGAGGACTTGACTGGACTGACACCAACAGCCTGACCAACACGGGGTCAGCTCGTGTTCTGACCCTGTCAGTGTTTTCTTTGTGCTAGTACATTTTTATTTTAATTGTCCTAGTAACAAACTGTTTTTCCTATTCCCATATCTTTGTCTGAGAGCCCCTTAATTTCAAAATTATAATAATTCAGAGGGAGGGGGTTTACATTCTCCATTCCAAGGGAAGCTCCTGCCCTCCTTAGCAGACACCTGTCTTTTCAAACCAGGACAAGCACATGGCTCACAGTTGCCAGGACACAACAGTGAGTTAGTCCCAAGTGTCACAGTGTCTGGGACTCAGGCTCTGTGGAGATGTACCCAGTGGATTTCTCTGAGCTCAGCAGTGACTCTGGACTCTCTAGAATAGGTGGTATGAAAAAAAAAAACCCATTTTCTGGATTCAAGACCTGGGACTTCAGCTGTTGATTGAAGCTATGGAAATAAAATTTATTCTTCAGCCACGGTTGTGGTGCAGCCGTGCCAGGATTGTGTCTGTTCTTGCATTTAAGCCATGAAATCCCTGGCTGTTCCAGAGACTGTGTAACTACTGCTTGTCTGCACAGATGAGATAAAGTGTTTGGTGTCTGGTTTGAGATATTGCTCAAAACTGTAACTAATGGACTGACTGAACAATCAACCATTTAACTGAGTGTTTCACAGCATGAGGATTTCAAACACTTCTGGAGATTCCCCCAGACATAACCCAGTTCAGCCCAGGCCAATTTGTGTGGTTAATTTGTTGGTGAACACCCTGGGACAAGGGACTCAGGGATTTCCAGGCAATCCCCTGTGCTGAAGTTATTGAAGGGTGCAGAGATGTCTGAAAACAAACAATGCAAATTTCCAGTGGATGCTGAGATGTTCACGTAGGACAGTCTTGAAGGGGTGGTTGAGTTTTAGGAGGGTTTTTCATGTGATTAATGTTATTGATAAAGATGGGTTGTAGAATCTGAGGGAGTGTTCACATGGGACCACAGAGAAGCTGGATTATAGAATGTGAACTGAAGGGTTTGAGAAGACTCATCAGATTTGAGTGAAGGTTTTATTCAACAGAGACCCCTTTGACCCAAGCCAATGGTGCAGTTTGAGAGATGTGATTTCACACCTGAACGTTGTGCTATAGTAAGATACTAAAAACCTCTTTTATTTTTTTTTTTAATTTGCACAAACATGCAGCCTTTGACCATCTGTACAAAATATTTATTTCAGGATAAACAGAGTTTCTCTGAAGACTCCATTCTTTAGAGTGAATAAATAATGTCTGTTGGCCACAAAGCGAGAAGTGACACTTTTACTACCTATAAGCTACTACTCCATTCACCAAGGCACAGTACAAGCCACAGTGGGCAGATAAATTCCATCTATATGAAATTTTAAACAAATTAGTGTTTCAAGAAGCAGTGGAAGAGCTGATGGAGAAATCCATGGGCTCCATGGCCATTTATAATCCATAGTGCCAAAGGTTCATTATCTTTTAAATACACTGTATTTCACTTTTGCTGTTTGCTTATTGACTATTTTTGGCTCCTTACACCATAACATATAAAATATAATTTAGCATGGCCTGGAGGAATTTTATTAATGCTGATGTGCAGGCTGAAAAACCACATGGCACCCAGTATTATTTAAAAATGAAATGCCTTCACACACCCTTTGAAAAGTGTTGGTCATGTTGATTAATTAATTTGAATAAATAAGATAGCAAACTATGATTTTTCAAACACCAAAAATTCCATTTTAATATTTTAAGCTCACTGCATCCTTTATTGAGTTATGAATTTCAATAAAGTAGGGGTAAACTCAATTGTAAAAACAATATACAGTCATTTCTTCTGTTTGGAAGTTTCTTTTCCTCTGTACCTAAAATATGGTGTCATTAGTATCCACCAGGCTTCTTCTGGTGATGCAAATCTTCCTGTCAGGGCTTTTTTGTGTTTTTTTTTCCAATGATATATAGCAACAGTAAATGAGCATAAATGCATTTCACAGCATGCTAGGTCTGAAAATTCAGTTTGCTTCTCCCAGGTACATAAATACCTGGTAAAGGAAGATACAGAATGCTCAGAAAAATCAACCCTGAACTGTTTAAAGGTTTAATGAGACGGCAGTTAAGTTTTTTAAAATATGTAAGAAGGTTCCCAGTCTGCAGCTTTCCCCTCCTCCTACTCACTGGAGTCATGGATATCAGTCTCCAAGTCAGCCACACTTTGGGAATAGTGTGCTCTAAAATTGATTTAAATTTTAGACAGTGTACATTACCTCAAATGTTTTATAAAAAATGTATTTTTTAAAGGTTTCAGAACTCTATTTAGCAAAGAATCTCTCATGAAAGTACGCCCATGTTTGGCTGCAATGTTTGCATCATTTATTTCTCTGTTATTTCAGTGGGATATATTATAAAGGCGCAAAAGCATCTTGCAGAGGACTCTGAGCTTTCCTTGCAGTGGAGTAAAGGAATGTTCCCACAGCATCCTGCTTTAATGCAGGGATTAATGAGGGTTGAGGCTGAGCTGGGGAAGAATTTGAATAACTGGATTTGCCATGTGGGTCCTGACTGGAAGATGAGGTAAATTGGGAACTGTGCTGGGTGAGCACCAGCTCATGTCGTGGAGGGTTCAGTGAAACCAAGAGAAGTCCCCAGGCCACCCCTGAATTATTTCTTTGCTGCAAAGCCACGCTCTGAGCCCTGGGCTGAGCTTTGCCTCACTGACATCTCCCACTCCCTTCATTAGAGGGGTCTTGGCTCTTTTTCTGAGGCTTGGGAAGCAAAATCTGCCATTCTGCAACTGTGAAACTGAAGACACCACAGGAGATCAAACCAGAGCCTGACATGCTCCTGCTTTTGGGGTGAAATCAAAAGATTTCCTCAAGGCTCCAGAGCTTTGTGTTCCTTAAAGCATCGGTTTCTGAAATAATGGAATAACATGAAAGAGTAACTTTTCAAGGGGGGAAAAAAACTCCCAAAGAACCAAATAACAAAACTTTGGACTTTTATTTTTGGAGAGACAAGCTTAATAAATATTGGAGTGTAATAAAAATCTTAAGTGTTAACAAGGGAGTATTAAGAATAAAAATCCCACAATTTATTTACAAAAGCTCCCCCAAACCCATTCTTCTTTCAATTCCTACGTTCTTAGTGGTTGTGACTGAAAAAAATGGAAGCTGATGATAATGAAGTAATGTTTCTGAAGCTGACATTGTGCTTCTTACAACTCAGTGATTTACAGTTTGTGCACAAATAAGCTTCAAATTGATTCTTTTTCTCCTTGGACAGATGGGCTTGAAGGTATTTTTTGGCTGTTTGGATTCAGCAGCATTGAAGCATGGCTAAAAGTGAAATTCTTTCTCTCCTGGTGGTGTGATAATACTGCCAAATATGAAAAATACCAACAGAAATAAAACCTGATGCTGAAAAGTCTGTCAATCAAAAACCTCAAATTATTCAGCTTGATAGACTGGGTTTGAGCACATAAAACAGGGCAGCAGAGTCCAAAAAGGAATGGTAAGAGGATGTGATGTACCTTTCCTTTTAGTTTGGTTACTGAGTATTTATTTTAGGTCAGCTTCTTTCAGTATTTGTATTATTCACACAATTTGCGACAGAAAAAAAAGAAAAAAATTAGCAACAAAAACATCTTTCTTTGAAAACCAAGAGGTCACAATCTTCCAGATCTTAACATTTCACTTCCTTTTCTTTTTTATTTTTGATATTTAAAAGAGAATGACACAAAGGATGAGTCAGGAAAGCACCTTGATGGAGCAGCTGTCGCACGATTCAAACACTATGAAAGAATCTGAGAATATTCCTCAGTTTTCTAGAGCTATCCCAATAAATAATGTTACCTCAGTCATTAATTCTCCAAATAAATGAGCAAGGGCACCTCCTGCTCTCTGCAGACATCTCAGGACAGGTCATCTCTTAGGATCCAAGGACATTCCCATATTTCCACACCAAATGATTAAACTTAACAGAAATTGCCTTGGGTTATTGTTGTTTCCTTGGAGTGAATCAGGGGAAGGTTTGGTTTCGGTTGGGGTTTTTTTGGTTTGGCTTGCTGCTTTTTCTCTTTTTTTGTTTTGTTTTGGTTGGTTGGTTCATTTTGGGGGTTTTTGTTTTGGTTTTGGGGGGTTTTGGGGGGATTCTTGTGGGATGTTTTTTGTTGGATTTGTGTTTTCCAAGGAGATCTAAGGGACAACTTTATGGATGCCTTTATGGATGGAGTATGGCAGACAGGGGAGGTGGACAGAGGGAGAAACACACCCCATGTCCTACCCAAACTGTCCAACAAGCCAGTGGCAAAACAAAGAGGGAAAGGAAACATCCTCTGTTCCAATTTTTATTCCTAATTAACTTCTGGGCTACAAGTTCAGGCTCAGGGCTCCTAAATCAAAATTCCCTAAAGCTTGTGTTCCTATCCCCTCACACATCCCCAGCACAAAAAACCTTCACCCTCTGACTCCCAGCAGAATTAGGAATTCAATTTTCTGCAGTCTCTGCTTGGGAAGTGAACAGTCCAATATAAATTCCAGGCTTTATTAATGTTTCAGTTCTTTCTCTGCTGTGGTGTGGGATTCCAAGGAGATTCTGCTGTTACTGGGTGTCTCTAGGAAGGAAATCCTCCCATAAATTCACACTTCTCTAACTGGTTTTATGTGATTTGTTAGAAAACAAATTAGATTTGACTTGGGCAGGAAGTAATCCCCCTCCAATCAGGCAGTCCAGCTGAAAACAGTTTTGAAAAGATGTATTTGAAAAGAAAGAGATTTGACCACATAGGCATTTACAAACTCTATGCAGTTTTATAGAGTTTTGGTTTTTTAACGCCTGGATTCTATGGAATCAAAGCAAACAAGAAGCTTTAACGTGCATGAAATTGTAGAAAACAAAGGGTTCATCTCTAAGGTAATTAAATATGGTTATCAAACATGCTCTGTTTTAACAGCTCCACTCTTCTGCAGCTCCAGAGCTGGAAAGCCTCTTTCAAAAACCAGACTCCCAGGACTCAAAATTTACCTGCCTACATGAATATCTAAGAGAATTGAACTGCCAGCCACTTCATCTTCCTTTATTTTAGGATATAGACAGAACCCTCATCATCTACAGCTTAGAACAAATAAACCAGGGAGAGAATTCCCTCAGCACAAATACCCATGGTACAGTGGATAATTTCTCAGGCGAAGGCAGCACTGTTAATACATTTCTCAACATTAAATAAAAAAAAAACCCAGATGATTCCAATGTTTGGTGAAGATGTGGGGACCACAAATTTCCTCATTTATAGGTTCTGGGAGTTTCAGCCTCTCCAAGTCCCACTGAAATACCAAAGAAGTTTGCTTATTTAGGGTCTTTTGATGGTCCCAGGCTTGGTCAGCTCAGACATTACTTTTTAACCCAATTGAGTCAAATTCACTCGTTGTCATTTGCTGAATTCAATAGTGGAAATACAGTTTGGGAATGTCTAGACAAGGCTTTATCTCCACCCACAACCTGGTAACTGCATTATTCACCTCATGGCAATAAATAAATACAATTTATACAATAGATACTTCAGAGGAGTGTATGTGTGAAGGAAAATTACTCCTGAAACACAGGGAATCAGCCACATTTCCTGCACTTAAGCCTGTAAATGTTTCCTCTAGCTCGAGTTGTAAATGCCTGTGATCTCATTGCTAAGGAAAGCAATAATAACAATAATAACAGGGCTCTCATCCCAATTCCTGGTCTCTAGTTCCCACAGGATTTGTGGATTTATTGCCTCTTGCTTTCTGCAGCATCTGGATTTTGCTGCATTGTACAGAAATACTCTCACCTAGGAGTTTGCCACTTGTGTGGCTGTTCTTTCCCCTCTCTCAGTAAAGTCCCAATTAATGCAGACCAGCAATACATGAAATTAAGGGGTGGATTTGAGGGGTTGGTTGGGAATTTTTCCCTGGACTGCCAGTTATTTACCTTCGTCAGCACAACCTGCTTTTACAGTTATATTGCAGATCCAAAAGGGACACATTGTCCCAAAAATTACTCGTCACAACAATATTCAAACCATACTAAAATCCCATCTAAGGACCAATTTTCATTCTGATTTTTATGGGAGTGTATTTAGCTTTTGGCAGAACTAATTTAGAAAAGGAAATTCATTTTGGAGCAATCACACCAGGGCTATTGAGATGGGGGCATTTTAATGAAAGTGTTCATAATAATTATGAAGTGACCTTTTGCTGTTTATTGAAACGTTTATTTTATGAGTGTCTCCTCAAGAAAAAAAAGAAAAAAAAAAGTACCAGGTGGAACAGAAAATGGGTAAAAGAATATGTTAAAGATTTATTTATACTTCTACTTCCAGAATTTGTATTCTCAAATCTAATATTCTAATCCAGCTTAAAACTTCTTTCTGCCTTACTATTATAAGGCACAGACTCCTCTCCCATTACCTCATGGTGATGCTTCACCCCCAAATCAAGGTTCCAATTTTTATTTATTTGGGGTCAGGATTCTCCTGGCACAGCCTTGGGAGCAGCTGAGGCTCATTTACCTGATCAGGTTGTTTGGGTTTCTCTGCATTTGTGGAAAACAATTTCTTTTTCCTTTTCCAGGACCAAACACAACCTGCTTTGCAGAAGTAACAAGAGCACGTCCTAAATCTGTCTGTCTGAAAACACAAAAAAGGCCTTGAGCTTTTATCTTTTCCATTCTCGATAATTTCTGCCACCGGTTGAGCTGTGAGCACCTAGGCTGAGTGCACTGGAAAATAAAGAATAAAATAATAAATAAATAAATAAATAAAATATTAAAAATAAATAATAAACAAAAATAAAATAAATGAACTAAACTAAACTAAATCAAGCTAAACAAAACTAAACTAAACTAAACTAAACTAAACTAAACTAAATTAAACTAAACTAAACTAAAATCAGTCTAGTTTTAAAAGATATGTTTTAGGTGTGGTTTATGCATAAGAAGCAGAGAAGACAGAGGGAGAAGAAGATTTGGAAATCCCTTATACTCAGGTAGGCGTGGTGCAAGCACTGGGAGATTCATTTGGAGACAGAATTCTGAATAAATGTGAAATTTTACAGCCAGACAAAGTATCTGGGAGGTTTAGAACTGCCCAGTGCTTCTCTTTCGCTACAATAGATCACAATTTTTACATAAATATTAGAAAGTTGACATTTTTAATGTCATTTATGAAATACCATATCATGAAAAGACTCTCCAGAACAACAGTTGGCATCTCCCCACTGTCCATGAGCTTAGGACAAGGGATAAATCAAAAGTGCTTTGGCTACTGGTGAAAAGGATTACAGCAATAACAAAAATTCCAGCTGGGATTTGGGAAATGAAATTCCCAGAGCAAACCCACAGCAGTTGCTCCAACAACAACTCAGAAACAGCACTTGGAAGCTTCTGTCCTTCAAGGAAGGAAAATGAAGCACCCAGTGCAATTTCTTGAGAAGAAATTGGGATTTGGTGCCTAAAAAGGTTATCAAGGCTGAAGAACAAAGTCCAAACACAACTCCTTGTCTTGCTGGATTTGATCTCAAATCTTATTTTGCTCCTCAAACATTTCAGGTGTCTCTGTTGTCTCAGAGAGGATGGCAAAAGCAGGAGAGTGCAGCCAAAAGGTCAATGCCAAGGAAGCTGCAATTACATGTTTGATTTACTCAGCTCGGTGACATTTTACATGAATTACTGTGAATTGCAATGAGTAGAAAAATCTGAATAAAAGCAGCGTTAAGGAATGTGCAGAAATGCTGCAGAGCCCTCCAGTGCTGTGAGCACCCAGCAAAGAGCTTGCAGTCATTTTTATCTCAAAGAAATACAAGATTAACTCAGGCTGATCTATTTCTCCAAGTGAAAGAACTTGCACAAAAGTAGGTTACATCGATGGCTGCGTGTTCAAGTTGTTAATTACAAGTTTTATGGGTTTCCAGTTTGGTTTTGGTGGCACAGCATTATAAATCAGGCACCACCCCATCAACACTGATAGACTGGTGCTGCTTTAGGTTGGTGTGAGGTGGGAATTGAAATGTAAAAAAGATCAGAGGAAAAGTTGTGCCCTTAAATGACATACCCAGAGTGTGTTTGAAGCAGTGACTTGATTTATACCAGTAGGGAACTGAAATTCCTGTGGAAATGTCACCAAATATGAAATAAAGTAATATTCCAGTAAAAAGGATATATTCTGTCCATCTGGATGTGCAAAAATATCAGGGTTTTGTTTGGTTGGTTGGTTTTCAGGGGTTTTGTTTGTTTGTGAGTTTGTGCTGGTTTGGGGTTTTGTTTGTTTGTTTTCTCTGCTTGTTGAAATGAAAGTATTTTGGATCAGTTTCATGCAACATTAAACACTTGTCTCAACAGGGGTTTGCAGAGCAGGAGTCTTCACCTGCACCACTCACCTGTGCTCTGCATGTTTTGGGTCTCACACACCCAACAATCCACAGAACCTCTGCAGAATCAACTGAAATTGTGTGATCCAGTGCTAAAAGTTTATTTTTAAAAAAATCCCTTTATCAGACTGCTAAACCAACTTTTTTTTTTTTCTTTTTAACGTAAAAGTCCATCTGTAACAATTTTTGCTCCACATTTCAGTCCCAAGAAGCTATTTTAAAATAGCACTGAACTGGGAACATAATTCACATAAAGGGTGGGGCTTTACAAGTGGGGAGTTTACAGAGGGGGATTCTCTTATCTGGTGCAATGAATGAGATCCAAGTGAAGTGAAAACATTGGCCAAAAGTAAAATTCTTTCAGGGTTTTGAGAGGTATTTCTGTTAAAATGGACTTCTCACAGTAACATTTAGAAACTCAAAGGAGTTACCATCATCTACAAGTGCATGAGGCAACAATTTGCTGGTGTCTTGTAAGGCACAGGGACATAATAGCCAGAAACTGGGAGAAATCTTGTACATCAGGAGGAATTTCTTCATGGGAAAGGTTGTTAAACCTTGGAATGGGCTGGCAGGGAGGTGGTGGAGTCCCCATCCCTGGAGATGTTCAAGAATTGACTGGTGGTGTCACTCAGTGCTGGGGGCTTGGAGGCAAGGTGGGTATCAGACAAAAGCTGGACTTGATCTTGTGTGGGCCTGGGAGATTTTAGCCTGCTAGCAGCTGTTAACTTTTCCCAAGGAAAAATTTGTCAAGAAAGGTTTTTCTCAAAACAATCTTGGCAAACAGCTCTACTTTCTCAAAACAATCTTTCTCCAGGTGGTGTTTTGCTGTTTCTCTGGTTTAACCAATGTGATTAGAGAAGTGTTGCTCCTATTCACCAACCATGTTAAGTCTGGATGGGAACATCTTATAAAAGGCAGTAAGAATTAGACAACAAAGCCTTTTCTCTATGCTCTTTGCCTTCTGAAATATTTGGAGTCTTTCGTGTCCTACAGCGACAATCTTGGGCCTAAGTGATAAGGGTTAGACTCAAAGTTTATAAAATATAGAACAAAAGCAGATGTATTTGTGCAAGAACCTTTTTTCAAGAGAAGTAGGTCAGGAAGGAGTAGTTTAAGAGTTTCTTGTGAGGTGAGAGATGGTGTAAATCTTCTCTTATTACCTTAAATATTAATGATTAGCAAAGTTTCTGAATTTGGAGTGCCATGACAGCCACAGAAAGGGTTAATCTGAGAGGTGTAGAGCAGGAAAAGGAAATGGGAGCAAATAGAGGCAAGTGAGGGCATGGCCAACAAGAACAGCTAAAGCTGGTGCTTCCCACCAGGAAAAACTGATGGAAACCAGCACCAGGAGAGCTGCACAGCTCAAGTTCTCAGCATTCAACAAGTTGCTGCAAACAGAAAACAATTTTCTGAGATCAAAATCTGGGGATTAGAGGCTGTATTTCAAATTGGAATCCAATCCCCAACAAAGAGGAGACATCTGGAACCACGGGACAAGGGCAGTGTCTTCACCCACCTCAGAGCCTGCCTTTACACCTGCAGAAGGAAGGGGAGCTGAAATCCCAACCTGGCTGTGGTTTTCCAGCTCAGTGGGAAGCCTGGCAGCAGCCCAAGGTTTAATAAAATCCCTCCAGGTCCTTGCTGGAGTGACAAGCCCATAATGCAGGCACTATGAAAGGGATAATAACGTGTAGGCTGATAAAGTCAGAGCTCTGCAAGGATTAAATTGGCCCCACAGCTTCATTCCCACAGCCCATAAGAGGAGGGGGGGTTCATTGTTGAGGAAATGATGCTGTCTGCTCCCTGACAGCACCACTCTGTGCAATCCAGCTTTAATGTGGAGCAATTTCCAAGTTTGGCTCTGTCATGGGGCAGCAGGGAGAAATCAGGAGGTGGCTCCTCCCTAACGGACCTTTTTCCTCTCCAGGCTGATTGTGCAGAAGAATGGAAATGGCTCGTTTGACACACTGTAAGCACATGCCTAAAGGATCCCAAGTCCTGACACCCTCTCAGAGGGGTTTTTAAACCACTTTTCCCTCCAGCAGGCAGGTGAGTGGAGTGGCCACGGAACAAAACTTCAATTACAGACTAAAATAATCACTGCTTGGAGTTCCCAGGTATGAGGAGTTTTACTGCCTCAGGCTCTGAGCCTTTCTGGCAGCCAGAGTTAATTACAGCTCACATTTTGTATACTGCCTTAGGCAGAGTGAGGAGGTTCCCTGGGCTGTTCTGTACATCTGATTTCCTTTTTCCTCTGGAAAAAGTGGAATGACAACCATTAAACCCAGCTGCCTGTAAGAATTGGAGCACAGAAATGCCAGCAGAAATAAGCAGCTGTGTTAAGTTTTTCAGATTTCCCTGTTCTGTTCTTGATACCAGCAATGAGGCACAAAAACCTATCAGATGGAGCCCTGCACATTTTCCTTAAGATTGCTCTTGTCATAACTTCTGGGACAATTTTCTAGTCCCAGGTACTCAGAGACATGCTGTTATTAAGTTTCTAATGTCTGGCACTCATCTAAGGGCAGAAACTGCAATCAGATGATTTGCAACATCTTTCTCTGATCAGTAAAATTAGGCTGCAAGCTTGATAAGGAATAATAAATCTCTTATATCCTCTCTTTCCTTGTCTTTCTTTTCCAAAGCACTAAATTATTGCTAATCAAGATTTTTTAATTTTATTTTATTGATCATGCAACATCTACTTGCTACTTACAGGGTTTAATTTGGAGTTTTAGTTAGTTAATTGGCTGAGAAATAGGGATCATAGAATATGATTGGAAGGGACCCACAAGGATCAGCACAGTCTGATTCCAAGCAATATTTCCAAAGGTTCTTAAGGAATGGATTTTTGCCTCACCATCTGTCACACCTGTGGGCATTAATTCAGCTTTCCAAGGAAACATCTCTTCAGTGAGAAACTTTTCTAAGACAGGTTCAGTGCACGAAATAAGTGATGGAGAAGAGGCCACATTATGGAGCTTTTATTATTTCTTAAAATATGTAAAATAGAAATATTAAAAAAAAATAAAAAGAACTTCAATTAAACAAACATTTCAGCTCTAGATGAAGCCTGGCTGACTCAGTGTTGTTACATAAACATTGGTTTAAGCAGTAACTGCTGTAGGAAGGAATCAATTAACAGGCTAAATGGTCATGTCAATTTGCAAACAATTAAGAATTAAATGGAGAAACACCAATTTGTGGTTACTCATGGTCTGGCTCTAAGTCTCCTGCAGAGCAAATATCAGCCAAACACCAGCAGTGGTAACCTGGGGGTTCTAATGCTCATTCATTATTTCTGTAGTATAAAACAATCAACATCCATTCCCTGACAGCCCAGAGTCTGAGACACATCCAGCTCTGAAGCAAAATAAAAATCTTGAATGGATCAACTCTGTTCCCTATGGTGTCCAAAAGCACACCAGGCTAAAGCATAGATAAATACTCAGAATATCTCTCTCACAGCTTTATAAAAGCAGTTACTGAGTGAGATAACCAGGGTCCCCCATGCCCTTCCCAGACATCTCTTTTGGTAAAGACAGAATTCTATAAAACTATTTCCGCACCAAAAAAAAATGGAGTTTTCAAGATGCAGGCTAAATTTTCTTTGCAAAAGCTCATCCTAGAGAATCACTTCCAGCCTAATTATCATAACATTCACTTGGGAAGCAAAACTAAAATCAAATTCTGAGTGAAAAGGGCTGAGATTGTGTTCCCTGAATCCAGAGGAGGTTGAATCAACGTGTCCATGAACATGGATACAGCAGCATCATCATTTCCCTTCATTTTTTCATGGATATGAAGAATTAAAAAGTAAAAGCACTTGACTAAATGCAAATAATTTTATTTTTTGACCAAATCAGCCCCATCAGTGAAGTTTCTGCCACAATTCACTTGACCAGAGCATCCAAAAGGCCACAGTGAACCACCCTGGAAGTTTTCCTTTCTGTCCCTGAGTTTCCCAGGGGGAACAGTTGATCTTACAGATCCTTAAAACCAACAACATTTAAATCCAATTTACTTCATCAAAGAACTTCCCTCACTAGATCTATAAATGATGGGCATTTATAGACCACGTTAAAATCCTAAAATGCCCAGAACATGAAGACTAAGGTTGCCAGCAGGAATTTAAGGAGTTAATGAACATTTACTGGGATTTACTGAGGACAAATTTCTCGAGGAGAAGGGAGAGCCTTGATTCTAACTCTGCTTGGAGTAAACTTGGAGAAAAACAGAACTTTCCCCACCCACACCTGAAATTATCTTGCATTGATGGATCCTAGGAGGCAAACAGGGTTTGCTTGTTTGAGCAAGTTCCTGAGCCAGTTCCCAATAAAGATTTATAAACTACTTCCACCAGAGAGGTGGGATATAAATTATCCAGTTTATCCCTTTTTGGCCCATTCAAGTCATGTGCAGTTTCCTGGCTCACATCAGTGACTATGTTGATGAATCTTTCATTTTTTATTTGCAAATATTGCCAGATAAATTGGTAAAATGAAATTATTTCCCTGCAGGGTACAGTTTTCTTGTGGATGCAAGATCGTGGAAATTATTGGAAAATAATTTTAATAATTTAATTGGAAATTATCTGTTTACCTGCGCAGTAATAAATATGACTGTGTGGAAAAAAAAATCATTTTTAATTCATTTCTTATAATTCTTTCTTTGCAATAACTTGTGATCCAGAACTCCAAGAGATGCCTGTTCAAGAACATCAGAAGAGAGGATGTGCAGCACTGATTATGGGATTTAATGGATAATCCAGCCCAAATATGCTCCCTTTATGGATGTCCCCAGAGATCAGAAGGGTGCGTGTTTATATGGTTAGAGGCACATCTTCCTCTGCCTTAATTAAACTTTCCCAGATTTGTATCCCAACCCACAGCAGGCTGGAGAACTTTACAAAATTCCTGGGATAATTTGTGGCTCAGATAATTGGTTGTGTCATTGGCAAGGTAACAGAGGAGCTGAAGTTGTCTTTGTGTTAAAAGCCTTTCCTGATGAGGAAGGTTTCAAACCAGGAGGAAAACACTGAGTCAGGTTCACTAAGGTTGGTAATATGGCAAATGTCACAGGAAGAGTTGCTTGTCTTGGGTTTTGTAACCAAAAAATGTTTATTCTATTCCATCTGTTGAAACCCAGTTGGGGAAGTGTTTTTTTCTTTATCTGTTGTAACTCCAGGAGGGAGGGGGTGGCTGTCTTTCTGATAACAAGCCAGCTGTTAGAACTGGGTGGGGCATTGTTTCTTATCTCTGTTCACCCTCCCGGGGGATATCTTCTGTTAATGGGCCATTAAAGCTCACCAATGACATCACACATGACATCATCCCAGTGTTCCTTATCTCCTGTTAATGGGCCATTAAAGCTCACCAATGACATCACACGTGACATCATCCCAGTGTTCCTTATCTCCTGTTAATGGGCCATTAAAGCTCACCAATGACATCACACATGACATCATCCCAGTGTTCCTTATCTCCTGTTAATGGGCCATTAAAGCTCACCAATGACATCACACATGACATCATCCCAGTGTTCCTTATCTCCTGTTAATGGGCCATTAAAGCTCACCAATGACATCACACATGACATCATCCCAGTGTTCCTTATCTCCTGTTAATGGGCCATTAAAGCTCACCAATCACAGGACACATTACATCATTCCAATGTGAGACACTCCACCCAGGGAGGAGGAGCCAAACCATTTCCACGTAGATTAAAAGAGCCACAAGTGTCACCAGGCATCCAGTGTTCCCACAGGACTCCTGAAGGAAGTCCAGACCCATCTCTGGACCCTTTTCTCTACAGGACCATCTCTATTTCTAACAGGACCACATCTACCATGCCAGGAGGGTTTACTTTTGGACTGTTTCCAACACTCTGACCAACAGGGTGTCAGGTTGTATTCTGACTCTGTCAGTGGTGTTTTGCATTATTGTTTTCATTTTATTTTACCTTTTTTTTCTTCTTCCTATTAAATTGTATTTCTGACTTGGGAGCCTCTCACTGGTTTTGCTTTCAAACCACTACATTGCTGTAAGCCAAGAAAAAGTCATATGAGACTTCTCAAGACTCCTGGACTGTTACTTTTAGGAAAGAAGTTTCTTTATCCACAGAAACAGGATCATAAAATGTTGCTTTTTAGAAGTATTTGGCATTTTGTTTGATTGACAGAATTTTAGATGAATGTGATACTCAGTTTTCTCACCGATTTGTCATGCTTTAGCATTCCAAATATTAGCTGTGAGTAGGAACACTTAATTTTTGTGTTTTTTTCCTTAGACCAAGGAGGGAAAATTCTGTATATGAAAAATCACTGCTTTTTTTTTTTAACCTCAGGAACCACTCTAACATTTCCAAATTAAAATCAAAGCAGAGGTGTTCCTCTTTAACACCTTTACTGTTTTGAGAAGGTTTAAATGTCATCATGGAGTCACAAAGCAAGTGAAAAAGCAAAGAGGAGAGACCTGATAGAGACAAGAAATAATCCAACTGCAACCATCATGAGAAACTGCAGAACTCTCACATTATGCTTAGAAAAGATGCCAAGAAATTGGATTTAATATTTCTGCGCTTAACAGGAATTTCAAAGGGAGCAACCTAAGGAAATTTTAGTTCTCAGTGAATAGAAAAGGGCACAGGAAAAATGCAATTGCATGTGGAGATGACAAATAACTGCAGTGTAAGAGTGTATCCAACACCAGCACATTTTACAAGAATTTTTGTTTGCTTCTTGAGGTTTTGTTGAAGAATTGTCTTCACTCTGGTGGCCTGGGGTCCAGTGCTGTGTATGTTTTATAACAATTAGAGCTGCAGAGCAACAAAATACTTTAGACTTTTCTAAACTTAACACAGAGACTCAGAAAATCCCTTTAACAAAGGTGGATGTCCTTACTTCTTCCAAATCCAGATGGATGTTTTGAATGGAGCAGCTTTTGAGGAAATACCTTTCTAAAACACAACAGTTCCAATTCCAAGCAGAAGGCAGCACCAGGAACAGTCACAATCCCCAGAGTTCCCCTTGCTTCCCAAATGGTGTTGAGAAACAAACTTTTTGGCTGTAATTTGTGTCACACAAACAGCTCCAGACCCTCGGTGGGAATTGTGAAATTCCACTGCAGCACCTCTGATGGGTCCCTTCCAACTCTTTCCTGAGCTATAGAACTTCTCCCATGTGGTTTTTTCACTCATCCTACTGTAGAAATTCAAAATACATCAGCAAAGGGTGGAAGAAGTGCCCTTTAGACTGTGAAGTCAACATGAGCATCCTTGGTGGAGACACCTGTGACAGTCTGAAACCATCAATCGTAAAATTTTTTCTCTTCTCTTGAGTCTCTGGAGTCTGTGTTGAGCTGCTGCATCTCAGACTCTGTGGCCCCATCTGTACTGTACCTAAACTGGGACAAATCCATTCCCTCCCTTCAGGAAATCGTCCAAACAGCTTCCTGAAAATCACTGATGGCTTGTGCTAATTGATGTGAACAAACCCAGGAATTGATTCAAGTGCATGGCCAAAACCATGTTAAAAATGTAATAATTCAGCTGCATGAATAATCAAATCTGCCCTGGTGCTGAAGAGTTTGCTAGGCTGAAAATGTGACATTTGATTTAAAAACTGATGGATATTTTTGATCCCAGTCTCTAAGTCCCCACAAAAACCAGAGGAAGCCCAATGAAACTAAAGGTATTGATGGGATCAAGCTGTTTTGCATTTACACAGAATACTCAGAATATTACACAGAATACATTTAATCAGGATATTATCAGCTACAGAAACCCAAATGGCAAAAGATGAAAGTATGGTAGAAAAAAGAAACCATTAAGAAAAATAAAATAAATAAAATAAAAAAGAGAAAAAAACCAGAAGAATTAAGTTTGTTCAGAGTGGAAAAAAAGCATTGTAGCTTTCTGAAACTTTATTTAATGCAGCAACTCCGAGAGTTAGAGATTTGACGAGGCCTCTTTATCCCATTATTAGGTCACTTAACAGAAAAAGCTGCAACAGCTCCAACCTGCAATTAAACATTGATCTTTCTCCAAAAAGCACAATTTTCTAAAGGAAGTGCTGCCTCAATGCAGCCTTTCCATCCATCATTTCAAATGACAACTCCTAGAGACATGTCAAAAAAAAGCAAAAAAAGCCTGGGATGGTTCAGGCTCAGCATGTTCTGTAACAACATAATTGACACAACCCCAGAGGAAAAGGATTTGTCAGACACTGTCAGCCCCAGCAGCTGTGGAGGCTCAATTTTCTCAAAATTATAAGGTTCCCCCTAAGCAGTTTTTGTAACAGAGTAAAAAAGAGCAATGTATAGACAAGTTTCTTTTTAGGAATAAAAGAGCAGATTAAACCTGCACCATTAACCCCAAAATGCTGATGACTTGCAGGAGGCATTTAAACTTCATTTGTACTTCACTGTACTGTGTGCAGCTACTGCAAACACACAGCAAGAAAGAGGAATTTTAAGGTTAAAACCCACTAATTGAGGTGAGATATTAATGACAAAAGTGTGTTTAGCATGATAGGGTCAGCAATAAACAGCTTTAAATAATTAAAAACACGCTGTTTTGGTGAGACAGTGACTTGGTTTGGAAAGACAGGTATCTGCTAAGGAAGGCAGGAGCCTCCCTTGGAATGGAGAATGTAAACCCCCTCCCTCTGAATTATTATCATTTTGAAATTAAGGCACTCTCAGGCAAAGATATGGGAATAGGAATAACGGTCCTTTACTAGGAATATTAAAAATGTAGCAGTGAAGAAAAAACAGACAAACAAAAAAGAAACCACTGACAGAGTGAGAACACAACCTGACACCCTGTTGGTCAGGCTGTTGGTGTCAGTCCAGTCAAGTCCTCCTGCAGTGACAGATGTGGTTCTGTTGGAGCAGAGATGATCCTGTACAAGGGTGGAGTTTTCCTCTGAAGGTCCAGTGGTGCTGAGATGGGTCTGGTCTCCCTCTGGGAATCCAGTGCAAACAGGCTGTGCTGGTGTTCTGAATGCCAGGTTTGATCCAGGTAGGAATGCTGGGCTCCTCCCCTGGGTGGAGCATCTCCCCATGGGATGATGGAATTGTATCAGCCCTGCAGTGAGCCTGGATGGCCCATGGACAGCAGAGATCCCCTGGAGGGAGGGTGGGTCCTGGAAGGGATAAAGGACACTGCCCCACCTGGTTTGAACAGCTGGGATAGAATACATGCCTCTGGTTACATCTTGCATTACAGCCTAAGACAGACAGGCACCCCTGTAAACCCTATTTTTGTTTTATCAACTGAACAGCCACAGTTGCATGTGGGTGAAACAGGCACAGATAGAAGGGTTTGGTGTCCACTCTCAAAATAGAAATGGTAATGAAAGCTTCCTTCTCATCCGTGTGTCACCTCATTGTCGTTTTCCACAAAATTACAGTTTTGGATAGCAAGTCAAGAGAGCTGGCTTTGTTTTCAATTTGTTGGAAGCAGCCCAGTAACTCTTAATAATGGTTCCAGGTGTTCTCATCATTTAAAAAAAAAATTATGGAGCAGAACTTGATGTGTTAAAGTAATTGCAGACATTATTCTGTGCAAATCAGTTAGGACCAGATTCCTAAAAGAATATGCCGTTTTATAAGACCTGAGTAGTTAAAATTATTAAACCCCATTTTCAAAATACCTCCTTCATAAAACCCCCAGGATTATAAACTTATTTCCAACAAATTCCATGTGTTTCATTATTGTATCTTGTGAAAATCCAGTTACCTTTAAGAATCTGCTTCTTAATTTTCCTGTGGTCCCTAAACAGCTGAGTCAGAGAAACACAGTAGGTTCAACATTCCTTAAAAGAAATTAATAAATCCAGGCTTGATCTCATGGGTTTCAGCCAACTGTAAAAGAGAGATAATCTTCTGTCCCTGTCTCTTAAAGAAGCTGTCAAGATAAATAAAAAAAAGCCTGAAGTGCTCAGATCTCTCAGTAATGAGGTCATGTAAGTGTCAGAATTAGATAAGAAGAACTGACAGTTCTGATAAAATACATGAAGATTGTATGGATATTCCAGCAAGTCCCCGTAGATCTATTTTAGCTCTACAAATATTTTCCCAGTGTTACATTCAGTTAACAGAAAAATCAATCTAGCAAGATCAAATTGAGTTTGGGTTAATTGAATGAATGCCAATATCAGTGGCAATATTAAAAGGAAAGACAAAGTAGAATAGGAAAAGACATGCAGCTTCTGATTTGAAACATTAAAAAAGTTAAAACTAAGGGAACAAAACTAACTAGGTGTATAAAAAAGCCAGGCTTGAAGGTCTGGGTTTGGGTTGGAAGGGATTTTAAATACAATCTCATTCCAACCCCTGCTGCCCCTTCCACTATCCCAGGTTGCCCCAAGCATTTGTTTATTCAGATAAATAAGAAATGGCAGAAATATAAAGAAAAAAGGTTAAATAAAATTCAGAAGATTGTTTTAGAGGCAAGCCACAGGGACTTGCAGGCCAAACGAGGCCCTCAGTGGGGCCCAATTTAGAGTGCAAAGAAGGATATTTAACATGCCAATTTAATGGGAAATGTGCCCATCATTCCAGGGAACTTAATGCCAGCTTTATATCCCTTATTAATTGTTCTCAGCCTCAGAAAAACTTCCTCCAGGCTTGGTTTTCTCCACAGAAGCTGTCAGTAAAACACCATTTGTTGAAAACAGCACATTGCTCAGTCTTTCTTCCATGTGCCCTGTGACCCTGTGGCTGGAACAATTCAGCTGCAGGAGTTTTCATCATCAACATTTTAAATCCTGCAGTTACCTTTTTTATTTTCTTTTTTTACCCAGAAAAAAAAAAAGTGTTTTTCTCCAAGAGGACACAAAACACTAGAAAAAAAACAAGTTAACAATGAGCTGTGATCTTAGCAGGGGCCTGGGCTGAGAAAAGTCCTTTAAGAGAGATGTCAAAGTCAAATCCAAGCTCCAAATTGGTTTCTCTGAGTTTTACCTGCCCGAGGTCAGAGACCTGTGTATCCTTAGGGATCTTCCTGAGATTCATGCAGGGTTTTGCTCTCATATCCAGCATTTATTATAGCAGATACTCTGGGGGGTGGAAAGGCAAAGAATGACTAAGCAAACACTCAAAAACCTGACAACAGCCTGTAAAGAAGCATCTTTGTAGTACTGTTCAGGAGGTAAAGGGGAAAATACAGTAATTAATTCATTATTGGGACTGCAACATGCTAATTATCCATGACCCTTACTCAAACCTGGAAGGAAACAAGCACAATCTCTGGCTAGGGCAGAATATAAATGTTTGAGGAGGGCTGCAAGGGGAAGATCCCTGGGTCAGAGATGTAAATTCAACTTGAGGGGAAAAAGAACCACTCATGAAGAGCTGGAAATGGAGCAAGTTAATTAAAAAGGAGGAGAGGAGAGGAGAGGAGAGGAGAGGGAGAGGGAGAGGGAGAGGGAGAGGGAGAGGGAGAGGGAGAGGGAGAGGGACCATTTCCTTGGCTAAATGAGCAAACTGAGGGATCTAAATGTCAAAGCTGGATGTGAGGGCTGAGCTGCAGCAATGAGTGGTGGCTGTCTGCTGAAGGCTACTTGGTTTGAATATTCTGAATTAAACAGAGTGTCCACGCTGCAGTGACAGGATGGAAATCATTGCTGCCCCTCCCTCAGCCTCACTGGGAGACAGGCACAGATTACCAGGCCTAATCATTCCTTAATATCACAGAATTATAAAATGGTTTGGATTGGAAAGGACTTTAAAGATCATTTTGTTCCACTCCCTGCCATGGGCAGGGACACCTTCCATATCCCAGGTTTCTCCAAACCCTGTCCTACTCAGCCTTGGACACTTCCAGGGATAAAAATGATTATTCTGTAATTTCCCCAGGATTCCATTTGAGGAAAAAAATTGTGGCTAATCCTGGGAAGTCCCTGCAGCTCCCAGCAAAAACCTGCTCATGGTGGTGCAGGATAGATACAATGCCCTTAACAAAAGTGAGTGTTTTATCCCAGTGAGGTAGGAATGAGATAAGGCTGGGGGAAATCCAGCTAATCTGGGTTACCAGATGGGATGTTACACAGCAAAAGGCACAGGAGCCTGAATTCTCTGAATGAGAGCAAAACAAAAGGGCAGAGCCATTACAGCAGCTCTAATGTTCCTTAGTGAGTGGAGATGGCAGAGAAAAACCTACAGTTGACTTATGTTGGTTATTAAGCAGCAGCTGTTTAGGAGAACAACATTGTACAGAACAGAAACTGTGCAGGGTATTTATTGTCAGGGCAATAGTAATAAAAACCTCTTTCTGTGCAGACAGAGAGAGCTGCCACTGCTTAGCCTGGAGAAGAGAAGGATCCAGGGAGATCTCATTTTGACCTTCCAGTAAATAAAAATGGCTTACAAACAGGAGGAATGACTTTTTACATGGGCTGATTAATCATGGGACAAAGGGGAAGGATTTTAAACTGCCCAGTTTCAATGTGTAGGGCACATCTGTGTTGTTCTAAAAGCATTTCTGATGTTGCTTTGTGTAGCCCTGGTTCATGCCTGAGATGTTTTGGTTTTCTAAAATTCCTTTCCCAGGGAATTTTCTGTAAACAAAAGACATGTCTTTGTAACAGTAAATTACTTACATTCTTTCCATAGGAGGGACTTCTTTGATGTCCCTCTGGTCTGACCAATGTGATTGAAGAAGTTCGTCTTTGTTTCACCAATCAAATTGGTCTGTGTAGAATAGTATAAAAAATGAGACACATCCCAAAAGCAAAAAGGTGATTTTCAGCCTTCTGAAATCAGTTTTTGTATCGTCGTAGTGTACAACAGCGTCAGCTTTGTGTCTTTCATTGAGTTTTATTCTGCAGGACTGAAGAATTTCATATCTTGGTTTGTAACAGCAGCAAAAATCCGCTTGGTGGCCACTTCACATGATGGACTCAAGGTCTGTCAACATCTGGAGATAAAATAATTGTCAGCTCCTGTGAAAGAAGCATCAAAGCCCTGAGAAGGACAAATACACTGCCTGGGGCTGAGGAGAAGATTGGTCCCTTCCCTGTCAGTAAGGGCTGATGTGCATTAATTCTGCTTTTCCATTCTACTTCTCAAAATCAAAGTGTATTTAGGAGTATTTTAGGAAAAAAAAATCCCTAGTTATTCTATTTTACTTCTGAAAATCAAAGTGTTTTTAGGATTATTTTAGGAAAAAAAAATATAAATAATCCTTAATTATTCCATTCTACTTCTCAAAGTCAAAATGTATTTAGCACAATTTTAAACATATATATTTATATATTTATATATTTATATATTTATATATTTATATATATAAATAATCCCTAATTGTGAGCAGCCTGGGATAGTGGAAGGTGCCCCAGCTCATGCATGGAACAAGATGAGCTTTAAATTCTCTTCAACCCAAACCATTCTGTGATTCTGTGATAAACAGTAAAAAAGTATTACATCCCCACAAAAAATATCCCCTTTCTGAAAGCATGGGGGAGATGTGAAAGCAGAGAAAAAAAAGCCAACAAAATTTCAAAATTGCTTTCACTTAAGAAAAAGAAGCATTAAAAATGATAATGGCTGAACAGAAACACCTCATAGCGAATTCTACAAAATTAAAAGAAAATTAAAAATCAGGACTTGAAGTCTGCTTTTAATCAGCTGTGCTGGTTTATGGATTCAGCTCTAATCAGCTGTGCTGGTTTATGGATTCAGCTCATCAGCTTGAGATCTATCTCAGCACCCTCCTCTGCCAGCCCCTTCCTCCCCCCAGGACTGAAACATCCCTGCTCTCCCAGGAACCTGTTTGCAGGCAAAACCTCTGCTTGGCACAGCGTGGGATTCTTGTAATTAGGGCCTGAATTCCTCTTTCTCTGCCATCAGTGGTCACCCTGCATTAAAGCAAAAATCATTTTTTAATGCGAGGAGAGGCTCCTAACACAGGTTATTTTCCTATTTCAGCAGCCAGCAGCTAAATGAAAGATACCCAAAGCATTTTTGGAAATTTTAAAGGAAAGAGTCAGCTCACACAGCACTCAGGGCAGAAATGTGCCATCAGAGTTACAACAAAGCAAGCCAAATTCCCTGATGCAGAACTCCTTTGATGGACTCTTCTCCCCACAGACTGCAGCATCCTCACAGTCTGAGCGTGTCCTGTGTGAGCTTATTAAATTGTTCCTTTAATTAGCCTGATCAAATGAACTTGCTGCTGGACTGACTGCTCAGAGTTGGGGCTTGCTGGTTAATCTTCAGACAGCTTCAAGAGAAAAAGGAAAATAAAGGAAATAAAGTTCCCTGATGTTTAAGGGAGAGCAAAGAGCATCCAAATATTAGGAGATTATTAGGTCAAAGGTTTTGGTGAAGGGTCCCAAAGACAGAAAAGATCCCCATCCACACACAAACAGAAAAAAAACCACAAAAAAACCCCACACATAAAGAGCTCCTTCCCTTCCCTTCCCCTTCCCCTACAAAAACTTTGCTTTTAGGACTCATTTTTTCCTTGTCCAAAGGACTTTCCATCCCAGGAATGTAAACACCACTTGGATTGGTACAAACCAGCCCTGGTGGCCCAGCCTGGAGACCAAAGTTGGGCTGATTTAAATAGATTAATGACATAATCTGCCCTGAATAGATAACAAAAATAAAGCTTTTTAGGGGGGGAAATAAAATTCCAACCATTTAATTAATCAGTGAATGAATGAAGAAATATTTACACATCAAACGATGATTTTTCCCTTTTCCCAAGGTCTCCTTTTACTTATGCTCTGGCTGATGAGCACAAAATTAAACATGGGACAGTTCCCCAAGCTCAGTTCAGGTGGAACATTGTGGGTTCTGCTTCCTCAGACATGAAGAAAAGACTGTGCTTTGCTTTTCTCCCTCATGTCTGCCACTCTGACAAAAGGTGCCACCTCCCTTTGCAGGCTTTGCTCCATTAAATCCAGGAGCAATCCTGCTGCTGGACAAGGTCATGTTTTCATGTTGCCATCAGCCACAGAGCAGACCATGGACGTGTGAGGCAGCTGCTCACAACTCTGCCCTTTTCAAAGCCAGACCTCCTGCACCTCATCAAGGCAGGCACCTGCTGCAGATGAAGGCAGTGGGAAAAAAAAAAGGCCTGAGCTCTGCAGAAAGGAAGATTCCTACACATTAATCCAAAAAATTAAACTGAAATCACTCTAAATAAAGATCAAAATAAAAATCTGTCTTTCCCCCAAGAGCTGTCATATTCATCTGGTTTTCTGAGAGTGATAGACAGAACAGCAGAGTCAATTAATTCTCTTAAGTAATTAGTGGCTGAATAGGCAGTAAACATGGCAGAGTTTATCTTCAAGGGAAGGCAAATATGAACAAATGTGTGTCTAAAATTGGATAAAAATGCACAGAGATGTATTTTATATAACTTATATTCTAGATAATGATTTATCCAAGGTATATGGCTTCCTAGGGGCATTAAATCTAATCCTGTGCTTTTGTCATCTGATAAGGAGAAAGTACATCTGCCTAATTTACCTTGGAAATGGGAAATACACTTCTAAAATTGCTGTAGAATCACCGTTTTGGATACTATTATCATCATGCAGGGTTGCACTGCACTCCCACACCCAAGCAAGTGTTTCCATATTAGGAAAAGAATTTCATTTTCACCCCCAACTAATAAGGAAAATGAACCAGAAACTTCAATGCTTTTCTCCCTGTAATTAGCCCAGTGCCAGGACAAAGGCACCTGTTGGATCTTTTAGCTGTTCCTGAAGAAATGCAGCTGTTTTCTATTGAGCAGCAAGCCAAAAAACCCTCCTAAATCGTTGAATACTTAAGAGAGATCACAGAGTCTCTTGGGGCTTTTTCGGGGTGGCTTAGCAGGTGCAAGGAACCTCCCTGCACTGTGCACAGCTTTTGTTCGTTTGTTTTGTATAGTTTGTTATGTTCTCTTTAATTAAAACCTTTTTGCTTTTTCAAAACACCTCCGATCAAGTTGTCTTGATTGCCAGTTGCCAGAGTCTAATAAGTCACATGGTAATGTATCAATCTCTGAGGGTCCAGCCTTTGCAGGGAAGTGGCTAAAATTAATTAGCCAGACTGCTCTTCAGAGGTGTTTTGTAAATCAAAAGGTTTAATAAAGAAAAATATCAAAATAACAAATGTTAGAGAAAACAAAAGATAAGCCGAGCACAGGTGTCTGAGAAAACCTCTAACACTCTGCTAAAACACTCCAAAAAGCCTTTCACTTCCTTTGGGCTCCTTCCTAAATGCTGAATGTTTTAGGAGGGACAATGTGGCTTGCAGCCAATAAGATCACCAAGAAGCTTCGATTTACACTCTCAGAGCTCAATCCATGCCCTTGTGCTGGCACTGAGCCAATTACAATGAGGAAAAAATACAGAACTTTCCAGTCAAACTTCCTAAAATGTCTAGAGGTAAACTGAAACTCCTTCCCTGTTTGAAAGCACCTGCTGGGGATGGGAAATCCATCTCTACATCTCACTAATCATTCTTAAGCCATTTCTGGGAGGTTGTTGATCAACCTTCAGAGCTTGATACACCTTTGTGGGGCTCATAACAGTGCAGGGTGTTATTAGGACAGTACCTGGCAGCTTTGATCACCTTGTGGGTCTCATGTTGAAGCTGCACCATCTCCTATCAAAGTTCCCTTAACTACATGCCAGGAAATCTAGCAATGATGAGCAGCCACGATCAGCTGAACATTTTGTTTTGGAGCAGGACAGTTCTGGGATGGTTCAGTGTTTGGCTGGGAGAGCATCTGGAATTTTGGGAGACCTTGTGCACCAGGAAGGAAGGAGCTGAGGGCAAGCATTAGAGAGCATGACCTGGGTGTGTAATTTGCTGAAAAGTGAGGGAAAAGAGAGAATGGAATATCAGAGGCATTGGGATGGCATCTCAGGGCTGTCCCCACAGCCATCTTGGAGGTGGGAAGCAATGAGGAGGGATCCATCTGTCTCCTCTGCTTCTGCAAAGGTGCAGCTTCTCAAGGCCCCTGTAGCCCTGGTTTTGTGCTTGAGATGTTTTAGTTTTCTGAAACTTTTTTCCCAAGGAATTTTCTGTAAACAGGAGAAGTGTTTTTGTACCTATGTTTTCCCAAACTGTACCTATGTTTTCATTCCTTTCCCTAGGAGGGACTTCTTCTTGATGTCCCTCTGGTCTGATCAGTGTGATTGAAGAAGTTTGTCTTTGTTTCACCAATCAAATTGGTCTGTGTAAAATAGCATAAAAAAGAGACACATCCAAAAACAAAAGAGTCATTTTCAGCCTTCTGAAGTCAGAGTCTGTGTTGTTGTAGTGTAAAACAGCGTCAGACCCCAACTTCAGCAATCCTGTCTTTGCATTCCCATCCTGCATTCCTGAGCTTGGGAAAGGATCCCAAAGCCATGCTCAGCACAGGCTGTGGGGTCTGGCTGGGACAGGTTTAATTTTCTTTCTGCTCAGGGGCTGTGGCAACACAGGGATGTTTTTGTCATGGCTGAGTTGGGCTTGAGCAGCATCAAGGCCTTTTCTGCTGGTCTCTGACCCAGTCAGGAGGCTGGGGATGCACAAGAGGTTTTAAGTTGATCTAAATTGTTTTGAGGGATATTGCACAACTTCTAACATGTTCAGCATACAGACCTGGGAGAGAAGGAGAAAGGGAATTTGGAGCGATGGTGTGTAGTAATGCACTCCCACACCCAAGCAGGTGTTTTCTATAAAAGGGAAAGAGTTTCAGTTTACCTTTGAACATGTAAGGAAGTTAAACTAGAATTTTCCATAATCTTCTCATTGTAATTGGCTCAAGGCCAGCACAGGGGAACTGGTTGGATTTTTAGGATGTTTCTCAAAACCTGTTTTGGTTGTTTGCCAATAGAACCCTCCTGGGTCATTTAGTACTTAAGGATGAGCACAGAGGTGCTTTGGGATTTTTTGGGGTGTTGTAGGAAGGTGTCAGGCTTCTCTGACACCTGTGCTCAGCTTCTCCTTTTATTTTTTATTGTTGCACTGTTTGTTATTTTGCTTTTATTAAAACTTGTTGCTTTACAAAACACCCCTGAGGAGCTGTCGTGCTATTATTTTAAGCCATTCTGAGAAGTGCAGGACACCCTCAGACTTGATAAATCTTCACGTAGCTTATTCCATTCTGTCCACAAGCAAGATTTTATCAATGGTGTTTTCTTTCAAGTCCCTGTTACACCTGATGGATCCCTACTCTCCAGGGGTGGCTGAACCCCTGCCTGCCCATGGGGAGCAGGGAATGGATTCCTTGTCTGGCTTTGCTTGTGTGTGGGACTTTGGCTTTTCCTGGTATTAAATCATCTTTTTTTCCACCTGTGTAAAACGGAAATTCACTCTCATACTATTTTCAGAGGTTTAATTTATGGGAATAAAAAGGGACAATGGTCAGCACTGGGGTGTTCCTGGCTAATGAACACCACAGTACATTAGGGCAGTGTTATCTACACACTGTTAACTTACTAAGGTACATACATATTCGTAAGTTTCATGCATTATTCAAATATTCTTGGGAGCTTTTGATGTTGTAGGAACTTTTTCTTTGTTTTGTTTTTCTACTCCGACTTGTCTACTTGAAATCCTGCAGATCAGGTCAATATATTTTACTCCTTCTTGTGGCTTCATCCTGTTGTTTCACACTACCCTGATAATGAGGAGTTAACAAGTTCTTCTCAAATTCTCCTTCAGTGCTGTGGTTTGTGTTGATGCCTTGGGAAGGCTGAGCTGGAACAGAGACTGGACAGAGCTAGAGAATAAAGGAGATATTTATTAAAAGGCCTTTAGGATACACCTTGGGCAGGACAAGAGCCTGGCCAGGGCTACACCCAAGGTGGACCCAAAATGGTCACAAAATGGATGCCCAATCACAAGGTCTCACACTTTTCTAAGTTTTGGTCCATTTGCATCTTGGGGTTGAATTGTCCAATTCCAGCTGCAGCTGATGCAGTCCCATCCTTCTTGTTTTCTCCCTTCAGCCACCCTTGTTTGTGCTTTTGGGACAGAAAACTTGTCCCAGCTGTCCTTGGTGTGCAGCAGGAGAAGGATTTGTTTTGTGTCCCTGCTGTGTGCAGAGAGCTGAGTGACACTGAGTGTGAGCTCAGAGCTGCACCCCTGGGCACCACAGAACATGAAATACAGGGAAATAAAACCTAAGGGATCAGTGTCACAGTTATCACTTGGAGAGGTCAGTCAGCAGATGTGGGAAACAACTTAATTGCTTTATAGAGTTCTCTCAGTTACACAAAAGTATTCTAACATTTGATATTTTGCTAAGGCCTGCAGTACAATACATTCATCACACTGTTATTTCTATAAGCTATCAGGTGTATACATCAACATAAAATATTAATCACACTACTATTTCTAGGGGCTATATGGTGCATACTTAAATATGAAAAATTAGATTATATTAGCAAGCAGCTAAATTTAGCTAAATTCAGCTAAAGCTAAATTTTTAATTTTAAATATATTTATATAATATTTAAATAAATATATTCATTTATTTTATATAAATACCTACAATATTTACTATATTTACCTTTAAATATAGTTTAAATAAATATATTTATTTATTATATTTAAATACTTACAATATTTACTATATTTAAATACTTACAATCGATAACCACATGTAAAGACTAATACACAAATGCAAAAGCCAATATTATGGGGTTGTTTTTAACACACCCGTGAGTTTTCTCACTTGTTCTCTCCCGATTTTTCTCCCCCATCTCAGGGGAGGGAGGGAGTGAGCACCTGCCTGATCCTTATCTGCCAGATTGTTTAGACCATGGAACAAAAAAACATTCCCAAACTCTTTGCTGAGCACCTTTGACCATCCCATCTCTATCTACTTCCAAAAATTCGCCTTTCTCAAAACTCAGTTAAAAAATAAAATAAAATAAAATAAAATAAAATAAAATAAAATAAAATAAAATAAAATAAAATAAAATAAAATAAAATATATAAAATAAAATAAAATTCCTCTTTGGCACTACTATAAACCAGAGGGACTGAATCAAAGCCCACGTTTCCAAACCCCAGAGTGAATTTTGGCTCGCATGGGCTGGTGGGAGATGCGAAGAGCTCGGGGTCCCTCTGCAGGCAGCAGGGGAGGGATGGAGCCTGGAGCCTCCAGCAGGGCCGCAGCTCCATCTAGTGCTACACAGCCGGGGAGAGAGAGAGGAAAGAATTGAAAATATTGCCAGGAAAATCTTTGGGATGTGAAGTTCGCAAGGGTTAAAAGCGTTTGGTCTTTTGGGATGGGTTGTATTGTTAGCAAATTGCAGATACAGGTCCTTTTATTCTTTTTCCACCCCAGAATTTTGAAAGGGATAATTGATGTCCCCAAGGACTAGAGATACTCATAGGAATATTAATATATTCCAGAGTGTTGCATTTCAAAGAAAAACTATAAGAATGTAAGGACCAAGCTCTAAATTACTGTTGACAGACAAAGCTTTATTTACTGACATGTACAACAGTTCTATGTGATCTTTTCCTGTGCCGGCAGGGCATAAAAAAAATCACCTTTTACTCAGTGTTCAGATCTTTTAGATCCTGAATAACAAAGGTAGATTTGTGATTAGTGAAAACAGTGAAGGATTTTTTTTTATTTTCTAGTCAAAATGAGCCAGAAAATTTGAACTATGATGTGATTCCTGTGTTTTCTAAGTGTTGGTCTCATGCACTGTTCGTGCACAATAAAAAGTGATGAAGAGTTCATGCTGCACTCTATAAAACCTTACTTTTATTATTTTCTCCAGACTATCACTTTCTCAGGACTGACTGAAGTGAGATGTTGGATTTCAATTATTTTAAGGGGAAAACCATTGAGGACACACAGATATACAGAAATCACACATTTCATTCTCCACGAAACCACTGAAGTGTTCACAGAAGGATTTGATTTTCAGATGTTCCATGTCACTATTTGCAGCTTTATGTTTTGCTCATAGATTTTGTTTTCCTGGAGCAGCAGCTGGAGACCAGGCAGAATGTCCCCAAAAATCTCAAATGAGGCCAGATGTCCATCCTTAGGCACGTAAATTGTTCTTTAAGTAGCTGCCTGGGGAAAAGAAAAAAAGATTATTTTATCAGATTCACTGTAGGAATAATTCCTTTTTCTTGTTTTGACTTGGAGGGTTTCAGTGAAACATTTAAACTTTTTGTATGAAAAGAAGCCTCATAAAAATCACACACACAAAATCAAATGTTTTGGGGAGGAAAAAAAATGTTATACCTATTTGGAAAATTTCTGAACTAATTTCAAAACACAGATTAGGGTTGCTTTGGAAGTGGGGTGGGAATGAAAGGACACTTAATTTATAATTACAAAATTAATTGTAATTTTAATTACAGACTTCCTTCATCTGCCTTCATATGGTGGCATCCTGCTTCCAGAATTCTGGATTCCATGAGGAAATAAACAATTTTCCACTGCCTTCAGGTCTAGCTTTGGATATTCCATGGGAATGACATTAATACTTTGAGACACAGTTATGAGCAATGCAGAGATCGCAGAGTGTCTCTCACTTGTTGGTCTGGTTGCAAATGTTGGATTCAAAGTGTGAGCAAACACTTTTTGTGGATGTTCTACCCTTTCTCAGAAGCCCAGACAGTAATAAAACCTGATTATCATTTTTTGTTATTGGGTTAATTGGTTCTGCTCAAAGAAAACCCCAAAACCAAACAAAAGAGAAAAAAAAAAACCCAACAAGGAAAAAAAAAAAACCCAAGAACAAAACCCAAACATTATTTAGAATTCTTTTATTTCTGACTCCATTTTGTCTGCTCTTTTTTCATGTGTCCTGGGATTCTTATTAAAATTTATGCAGCAGCAATCCTTTAAAGAGCTGGCTCTGTACAAACATTTACCAAGTTTATAAATGTGCATTACACAGACATTTCTGGCAGCACCCACATTTCTCTATGGGTTCCATAATGAAGGTGACGACTTTAATGAAGACTTAAAATCCATCCATGTGGTTTCTATTAAAGTCTGCATGCTAATAAACCATTGATTTTCTTACACTTTTCTTAGCTAAAATCCCCTTTCCAAGGGCTTGACTTGCCTCTGCTTTCACATTACTATAGCACTTATGTTGTAACACTTTTCAATATTTGGCCCCTCCTTACCTGTTCTGGCTTTGCAGAGCTACAAGGAGATAATTAAGGTGACAAAAATATCACAGAGGGTTTGGGGATGTTTTATTTTTTACAGTGTTGATATTTACCATGTTACCCCCAGCAATCTGGGATTTTCCATGAACTTCACTTAAAAAAATGGAGATTTCATAAAATCTAAGCACACTATAGCCACTTGTTTGAGGTTTGGGTTTTTTTTGGTTCAGTGGTGTGTTGGAAGGGAAGAAACCCAACCAGGCCAGCCTGGACATCTTTTCCATTTATAAGAAACAACATTGAGATGGAAAACCAATCATTCCTGCTCCTCCACTTCAAAAATCTCAGTTCTGTGGACTTCCACACTTTTTTCCTTTTCCATCCCAACCAACAACACTGCCTCACCTCCAGTATGAAAGAACCTCAGGCCACAAAGTTTTTGCACATTTAGCCAGCAGAAAAAAAAAAAAGGACAATCTTGCTCTTGCTGTCTCGTGTTCCATGAAATGTCTTTTTAATTATGGTGATTCTACCTCAGTAGCTTTTCTACTAAAATAAGCCCTTCCCTGTCAGGAGGAGAAACAATAATAACAAGCCCTGCATTAGGAGGAAACATTTAAACCCTCCATGTCAAGCTTGCTGCCATCTATTAATTAGCAGAGGCCATGAGAGCTGTTTTTGTCCCTCTTGGAAGAGAATTATATTTGCAGCTGATAATTTATACCTCTTGTAATAGGAGCTGCAGAAATAACCCACTAATCACCTTGTTTCAACCTGAAATGAGGTGCTGAAGCTTCCAGGAAGAGTTCTGAGGATGTGTGCTCAGGGCAAGGATGGGTCTTTTCAGGATTCATCTCCCTGCCCGGAAAGCAATTCCAGGAATAAACTACCAACGTGGAAAACTCCTCGTTGCTTTCTTCATTCATCCTCGCCCACTTTCTACCTCTGTGTAATTTGATTTGCTGCTAATATTTCCAGCCAGAATTAGATCCAGCAGCAAGTGTAAATAGGAGTGTTGTGATGTTGTTATTCCCTTAATAATATCTCGGGGAAAAACTCAAGGTCTCTTAATGGCAAACATTACAATAAAACATTGTTGCTCCAAGACCTTTTATTTAAATAGCAGAATCAACCTTCCAGTCCTGAAATGTTTAAAATGAGAAAAGACATTGTTTTTTTGGTTGTTGGGTGAGGGGTTTTTTTTTTGTTTGTTTCCTGCTTTTTTAAAACTTTAGAACATGAAAACCCCCCTGAGAGTGGCTTTCAAAAAGGTGAAGGAGCACCACAAACAAGCAGTGATCCTTCCAAGATTACCTGGCTGATTTCCAGCAAATCTGCAACTCAGCAGCTCCTGAAACATATTCTGGGCCAAATCTGTGAATGGTTTCATGACTTTTTCCATTGGTCAGTTGCTTTCAGCACAATGGTTCAGGCTCAGCTGGTCACATTTGGCCCTAGAAACTGATATTGACTGCTGCTAACAGGAGGTGTTTGTTAGGGATGGTGTCTGATTTAATTTTTTTAAATCTGTTTGCACCATCATCATCCTGAATTTCTGACATTTCAGTGGCCTGGTGTGTGTAAATCTTGACTCTCCTTACAGATTGAAGGATTTTTTTCACCACCACTATTGCAGGGATTTTGTGATCTTGTTTTCTGATTTCATTTTTCACAATTATTTTCCCTGGGAGAGAAGAAAACTCAGGGAAATAACCACTTTCATGATCTCACATACGCAATAAAAAGGCCAAATATTGAAATAATCACTTTAATTTTTGCATCAGGAAACCAAAAGCATCAGCAAAGTAGGTGTGGTCAGAGCATGTAAAGGCACCATTTTGTCAATATGTAAGAATTATTATTTTGTCAGTATGTAAGAATTATTCACCAATTTTTCAAATAATTCATCTGGGAGAATTAAAATCTCTTTTCACAAAAATAACTACCAGGAAAAGGGGATCAGTGAATGTGTAGAAATGACAAACTGCTCAGGTCAGAAAACTCTCTGTTAAAAATATAAATGGAATTATCCCTTTTCAAGAGGAAATTTATGGGTTTATGTGTTCTGGCCTGGCTACTATAATTCCAGAGTTTTTCTTACAGTTTTTGACATACTGGTGGAGAAAGAAGAGGAAGGCAAACAAAACTGGTTTTAAAATAAAAGAATTTTTGACAAATAAAGAAATTTAACACTGTAGGATCTTTGAATAGGCAAAGGCTTTAAATTTCAACATTTCTCCTGTCTGTGCTCCATGGAACATTTATTTATTCCTGCTCTCTGGGGTGTAAATCAGGTGTAACAGTGACTCAGTTTTGATTCTCTTTGTGAGTTTTTCAGTACAGATCAGTCCTAAGGCTGGTGTGGTTTTCATCCAGCTATTTGTATTGGGGTTTTGCAATAAGAATTTTCTCACATTATTCAACACAATATAGTATTGAACTGTAGACTTATTCTCTGATTATAATTGTGTGATACACTTGCTATTGCACTGTTACTTAAAAAAAAAAAACCCAAAACCACAAACAAAAACAAACAAAAACAAGAATAACCCGGAAAAAAAACCCCAAACCCCAAGCAAAAATAAAACGAAAAAAGCCCAGCAAACAAAACCCCCCAAAACAAACAAACAAACAAACAAACCCAAAAACTCACTTTGTGGTTGAATTCCCTGGTTTTAGTTTTGATTTTAATGCCAGAGACTGATGGACATGCTGTTTCCCTGAGGTAATTACATTTCTGAGCAAATACCAGTGCTCTGATGACCACAGCTTGAGCTGCAAGACCTACAAGAAAGTTTCATCCCTTATAAGACCAGATTCTGTCTCATTTGAGGGTTCTGACTCAGAAATCTTTAGTTACAGCATTTTGCCCTCTCAGAAACTGAATCAATAATTTTCCCCTGTGTATAACTTGCAGTGCTTGGCCTTGAGCTCAAAGTTTCCCTCGTGGGAAAAATTTTGGTTCTTGTTATTATTTCTTTTTTCTTTCATTCTCCTTTTACAAAGTGCCAGCACTCAGAATAATGAGTCTCCAGTGAGCAGATCACATAAAGAATTTATGTGTTGGATTCTTTGGTAAGTACAGGCAGTTGCATAAAGGATCTGATTTGCCTAATGGTAAAAATGGAAGTTGGTAAATGGTAACATAAAACCCAGAAAATTTTCATGAAAAAGAGATGCTTAAGCGTGTCCTCTTTTCTTCTTTCATTATAAATAAAAGATGGCTTGGGAATTTCAGGTGTACATATATACAAAATAAAACATAAAAGTAGGAGAGAAAAATCTCATTCTTTCTAGGATCAGGGACGAATGAATTAAACAATGAGGAACGATGGTTGATGATACATCAGACTTGTGCCTGTATTTACTTCTATTTAGATATTTTGCATTATTTTTAAAATAACAGGTATTTTTAAAAAATTAGAGTATTTACATCTTGCAATCTTGCTGTGCGTGCAATCCTTAGCTAATCAAAAGGCAATCAATCCTTAGCTAATTGTCCTCTTAGATGGCTCTATTTACACTCTCCCATGACTATGAAGAAATTGGCCCTTCCCAACAGTTTGGGGTTTGGGTTAAACTGAGCCAAGTGTGATATTTCCACAAAGTTGAGAGACCAGGGAGAAATGCTAAAAAGGTTGTGTTGAATGACAGGAAGAACTGGAACACACCAAGAACTTTGTTTTTTAGAGAAAACAGTGGTGGGAAGAGTCTTCTGTTCATTGTTCACAGAAAGGTTTTGTCTCATCAATAACAGAGCTGAGCATGTTTCCTTATGGCTAAGGTGAAGAGTAACACAGGAAGGCAAAAAACAACTGATCTCCCACAAATTTTGGCAGAACAGCACTCTGGATTCCCACCAACAGGAAAGTTGTGGAGTTCCCACAGATCTCCTGAAGCAGCTCTTGTCACAAATCTGCTTTTCTACCTTCCCTCCCAAAGTAGTTTCAAATCGTGTTTGTATTGACATCCATCTTTAAAATCACCACAGAAACTGCATTCCCTTAGGAGTGGGTATTTTACCAAACCCAGAAAAGTCAAGGATAAACTTTGTGATTCTTTACATGTTCTGAGCTCTTTAATAAGGGAGTCACAATGTGCCTGTAGTCATGGACATAAATCTTTTCTTATTGTGAGTCCAACCATAAATAAATGAAGATTTACTTGCGTAGTTCATAGTAATATGCAGAAATACAACAAGCAAGAAACAAAAATCTGATGATAATCTCCTCTCAGCAAAAGACTATTTTTTTTTCTCTATGTGAAATTAAAGAGTTTACTTTAAACAGAGGAAGTGAAATCTTCCACCAGATGATACAACTGTGCAGGAAACTCCGTGTCCTGAGGAAAAACAGTCTGAGATGGTGTGGACAAAAGGTTTAGGTAAAGAGTTTAGGTAAAAAAGAAAATAGGTTTTGATAAAGGAAGCCAGGCTGTGCAATTCAATTCATCTTTGACAAACACATGGCAAGGGATTCCTCTTGCTGAAGATGAATGTGAAAAGTCTGCCAAAATCAGACCTCTGGTCTGGCTGGGATTTATCTTATTTGATTTCAGGGCTTGATTCATTTCTCCACACAAAGGAATCTGGTTCCCTTTGCCCAGGCAGCCTTGACCTTCCACGCCTTCAGTGTCCCTGTGTCATATCTGACAGCTCTGAGAGTGTTAAATCAGGAAATCACAAACTGGGGAAGATTGGGATGGAGACTGGAGGTGTCTGGTCCAGCCTCCTGCTCCAGCAGAGCCCCTCAGAGCAGGTTACTCAGGACTGTGTCCAGATTGCTTTTGAATATCTCCAGTGAGGGACACTCCACTGTGTGGACGATCCAGTGCTTGGTCATTGCACAAGGAAGAAATTCTTCCTCATGTTCAGGTGGAACTTCTTGGGTGTCAATTCCTGCCTGTTCCTCCTGTGCCATTGCTGGGGCCCAGGGGACAGAGCCTGACCTAACTTCTGACCCCTCACTGAAAATACTTAAAACCACAGATGTTCATATTCTATTATAATATCTTAATTGGTTATGGTCCCCTCTTATTGGGAAACACAACTGAGCCTTGAGGTGTGTGAATTTATGCAGGATCTTGGCCAATACACTCAATGGACTCCAAAGGACCATTGAATGGACTAAACAGACAGGAAGGTTCCATTTTAGGTGGTTTTTGACCCCAAAGGAAGCTGAAACATCCAGTTTGCCTCTGGACACCGACACATTGATGTCTAAATTTCCCAATGTCTTTAACAAACTCCACCTCACAGCTGCCTTTGAAGTCACTAAAAGAGACAGGATGGCTCTGGATTCAGGGTCTCCTATCACAACACAGCACAAAGAAGGTTCTAACAAGAGCTGGAAGTGTAAACTGACTAATTGCTTTATGCTGGCGATTAACCACAGTGGGAGTTCACTTTTCCAGCTTTCCCAGCCTCCATTAAGCATTCATAACCCAATGTGTGGAATTTCACCCCCCAGGCAAACCTCCAGAGCTGAGCTCTCATCCTTCCCTCCTTTCAGAGGTGGTGGTGGAGAGGAGCACACCCTGAGGAAATTATTATCTTGTCCTCCATAGACATCCAAATTATGCCAGGCAGATTGCATTCAGCAGCATGGCTGTGAAAATAACCCAGAATTACCAGTTCACATTTACATTCTTAATGTCTGAAATTGGGTGAGATGAGTACTGCTGTAGGGGGGTGAGGTGAATCCCCTCTGAAGTCATTGGAGAAATTGGGATGATCAAAGAGAAAAGTCTGGAAAAAATTATGTCCTTTTGGTGGTGGGGCCCTGGCACAGGGTGCCCAGAGAAGTTGTGGCTGTCTCTGGATCCCTGGAAGTGTCCAAGGCCAGGCTGGACAGGGCTTGGAACAACCTGGAATGGTGGAAGGTGTCCCTGCCCATGGCAGGGGTGGAATGAGATGAGTTTTAAGATTCCTCCCAACCCAAACCATCCTGGAATTCCACGACTCTCTCTTTTAAACATAAAAGAAGGAAAGACCAGGGTACAGCAGTAATTAGACTTCTGCATTGTTAAAAACAGGTCACTCCTGTTTACCCAAATTCGATTTTATAGCTTCAATCTATACCTAGGAGAAACATGAAAATTTTCTTTGCCCTTAGAAAGGGAGCAGGCTTACTCTTAAACCTGCATTTTAGTGAATAAAAATCAGGGTTGTTCTCCTCCTCTTGAAAAAGAAGCAGAATTGAAATCGAGTTGAAGTGGCCAGAGGAAAGCAAGAAAACCAATGAATAATACAATGCATAAAACAATTTCTGAGGACAGGAACAGCTGGTCTGTCAACTCTAAAGAGACTATTAATAGCAATGAAGATTTCATTGTGTGTCACTGGGAAAAGTAACTTCCCTTAGGTTGGAAAAAAATAACTTGCTTATTCTTGAATAAAATACAATGGAAGCAGAGAAGGGATCACTGACAGATTTGGTTTCTTCAAGTAGAAATGCTGAAAAGATGAAAGGAGTTTATTTTTAAAAGAGTTAAATAAGATGTTTGTGGAAGACGAGTACAAAGCAGATCTGTTTTTCTAATTCACAAAGAACTTTAGACACTTGGGTGAAATTAAGTTTACAGATCCAAACAGGTAGGACAGAATCCACATAATCCAGCGGTCTGTGATTTCTGCCTTTATTTTGGAGGTGTCCCCGGGGTCAGGCCAAGAAACAAAATATGGGCACAGATGGAGTCAGAGCCCCAGGACACGGCAGGAGTCAATTTTATCCAAGAAAAACAGTAAAGGAGATAACACAGGCAGGGCTTACAGAGAACATCAACTAGCCAAATTATCCTCATGCAGCTCCAAGCACTCATCTGATATTTAGTGCCTTCCCTTTTTAGTATCTCCAACCCAGCCCGTTGCCTTCAGTTGTTTTATTTTCCTGCTCTCACCCCTCTGCCTCAAGCACCCCACAGAGATCACTTTCAGGAATAAAACCTCCAGCCTTTTTTTATACCTTCCTTGGCTTTTTTTATTTTAAATACCGTGAAGTTTTGTTGTTAATTACACTCACAATATGTTTCTCAGTAACACCATGTTCTGCCTGAGCACTGAATTATGTACACTCTGTAATTGCAGCCTCCTTCTCATAATCCCAGGGCTTTTTGTTTTGCATCTTTAGTCAGATTTATCAAAAGATTGATTAGAAATGTCAGTAAATTCACCTTTATGCTCTGGCTGATGGCTCATGCTGCAGTGTGGGGCTGGGACACCCTATTTTCCAGCCTGAGGAAATTCAGGTGCATTTCAGGAAGATTTTTTATTACGAAAAACCCATTTTCAGGTAACATATGGTACCGAAACCCCACTCTCCATCTTCCACAAAGATGCTCAGCAAATGTCAAGTAATTTCCATTTAATGGCACCAATTGATCCAGAATATCCATGAGGGGGATTAGGAGGAATCTCAGGTCTGCTGCCTCATTGATTAAGTTTCATACCAACACTAGAGCTTGTTGTTGTTAACAAGAGGCCATTTTTTATTCACATCTGTTGTATTCTGAGCCCAGGTTGATGTTGTGGAGCAGCAGAAAAACAAAAAGAGTCTCATCTTTGAGTAGTTATCCTGTAACTCTTGGAGAAAAAAAAAATATAATAATGCTTAGTTAAAAGCAGCTTATCAGGCAAGGACCTGCTTTGTGACAAAAAAGTAGCAAAATGCATCAGAGCATACAAAAATATAACAAATAAGTATGATTTCTTTCCTGCATTATTTCATTATTGGATCTTTGGGTGCGTACAGAGAAACAGCAAAGAGTAAAATGAATAAAGCAAATTAATATGATGAAGAGAAATTAGTTTTTAGACTAAATAAGGTTTCAAGCATCTGTCTGAAATAATGAAAGGATGTAAAAAGACTGAGGAAATCAGAGACTTTAACGTAGGTGAGGTTTATAACATTAACTACAGCGAGATGTTACAAAAACCCAATAAAAACAGGCTTGATTTCCTTATTAGGATGGAAAAATATTCTTACAGGAGGAATTTCCAGCTAATTAATTTAAGTCTCAAAGATGGGAATGTGGACTGATTTTTGATCAGCTGGAGATGAGATAGGAAAAGCAGATGGAGGAGAGAAAATGCATGAGGAAGCAAATATTGAGAGATCAGGTCTGGTCCATCAAGCAATGCCTTCTCCTAAAAACTGCTTGCAAATACTCATGTCAAAAAACTACATTAAAAAATTACAAAAAAAAAAAAAAAAAGTAGTTCACACTTGGGTTTGCTCCAAGTTGGTTGTGCTGACTTTGAAAACCTCATTTAAGTGACCTTCAAGGCATTCAGTAATAGAATTCAGGTGAAATATTGGAGGCTGGAATGCCACACATGTTCCTTCAGTGGCATTTTCATGTTTACAGCGTGGCTCCTGAGAGCAATTCCCTTTGAAACACAAATTCCTCAGCAACAGGACTGTGAAATTTGAGTTGTGAGGGAGAGGACTGGGGCCAGAGCTCCATCTCCTGACCCAAATTGTTCTGTTATTCTGTGATCTTGGATATTTGAGTTGGTTGGATAAAGTTCAGCAGGGATTATGAGCTGCTCCTGTCCTGGGGGTGTTTGATAGCTCTGCACTTTGCATTTTTCTTTGCATTGGAAGTAGGAACTGCCTGACACCATGTATGGCCTGCCTTGTAGTGAGATACTAAAAATTATCCCTGTGTGACAGGAACCACCTTACTGACTAGTGAAAGTGGCCACAGTTTTAATTTATCCATTAGAGACAAGAAAAAAGTCAAAATCAGACTTAATTTTTTTTTTATTTTGAAGTTCTAAGTCTCTTTATTTTCTCACAAATCTGATTTTTGGAGTAACATTTGAGGCTGTGCAGGTCAGGGATCAGGTGCCATTTTGCAGTAATGAAAGACAAACAGAGAAAAGAGAAGATTAAATGAGAATTTAGTTACAAATATAATATATTGTATATCTGAAATATTTAGGTGGAGCTGGAAAACCTGACACAGGACTTGTAGGAGAGCTGTACACCTATGGGCAAACCTGCAGAAAGAAATATTTCTTCTAATGGCATTGAATGCTTATTTTGGGGTAACTTGAGCAAGCCCTGAATCTCCTCTGACTGTCTAGAACTTGTGTGCTTCACCACTGGGAAATAATGAATGATAAACAGGATATGAAACAGCACTTCAGTCTTATCAAGGAAAACTGCTTTTGTCATGTTCATCATTTTGGTTCTCCCAGGCCCTGAAAATAGCTCCATGCTATTCAGTGGGATAAAATCCAGAGCTGGTGCCTGGGTCCTATGAAACCTGACACTTAAATTTGTTTGTTTGGTTTTTTTCATTTGTTTTGATTTGGTTTGGGTTTTTGGGATTTTTTGGTTTGTTTGTTTGTTTGTTTTGGTTTGGTTTGGTTTGGTTTGGTTTTTTCCCAAAAATCTAATATGTAGGCAAGAAAAACTTTAACTTTCTGAGCATCAAGAAATAAACCTGAGCTCAGGACAGCTTTGTGACACAAGGGCCAAAAAGGTCTTGTTCAAGCTGTGGGGGAAATTCTGTCATTGCACAACATTTTCTGTCTGAGAGGAGAGGGGTGCCAAAACCCAGAAGCTCCATCTCTGAGAGCCCCAAAGGGAACCCCACTCTGTCAGACCCACTCAGACCCCAGATCCTTGCAAAACCAGCAACCACACTCCTGGCCCCATCAGCAGAGAACTGCACAGAGAATTTCTGCTTCCAAAAACACCCTCAAGCACACACTGCTGCCCCAGCTCTGCAGATGGGAGACCAGACAGGTATGTGGAGGTGAATCCAATATCCCTGGGGGATGCTGGAGAATCCTTGTCCCACTGTTCCCATCCTCATCCCTGTGCTCCCATCCCTGTCCCCCTTCTTCCATCCTTGTCCCTCTATTCCATTCTTGTCCCTGTGCTCCCATTCTTGTCCCTCTCCTCCCATCCTCATCCCTCTCCTCCCATCCTCATCCCTCTCCTCCCATCCTCGTCCTCCTGCTCCCATTATTGTTTCCCTGTTCCCATTCTTGTCCCTCTCCTCCTATCCTTGTCACCCTGCTCCCATCCTTATCCCCCTACTCCCATCCTTGTCCCTCTGTTCCATTCTTGTCCCTGTACTCCCGTCCTTGTCCCCTGCTCCCATCCCTGTCTCTGTGCCTCCATCCTTGTCCCCTGCTCCCATCCTCATCCCTCTGCTCCCCTCCTTGTCCCCCTGCTCCCATCCTTGTCCCCCTGTCCCCATCCTTGTCCCTCTGCTCCCATCCTTGTCCCCCTGCTCCCATCCTTGTCCCCCTGCTCCCATCCTTGTCCCTCTGCTCCCATCCTTGTCCCCCTGCTCCCATCCTTGTCCCCCTGCTCCCATCCTCATCCCTCTGCTCCCCTCCTTGTCCCCCTGCTCCCATCCTTGTCCCTCTGCTCCCATCCTTGTCCCTCTGCTCCCATCCTTGTCCCCCTGCTCCCATCCTTGTCCCTCTGCTCCCCTCCTTGTCCCCCTGCTCCCATCCTTGTCCCTCCACTCCCATCCTTCTCTCTCTGTTCCATCCTCGTCCCCCTGCCCCCATCCTTGTCCCATTGATCCTATCCTTGCCTCCCTGTTCCCATCCTTGTCCCTCTCCTCCCATCCTCATCCCTCTATCCTATCCTATCCTTCTCTCTCTATCCCATCCTTGTCCCCCTGCTCCCATCTTCATCCCCCTGTTCCCATCCTTGTCCCCCTGCTCCCATCGTTTTCTCTTTGCTCCCATCCTTGTTCCTTTGCTTCAATCCTTGTCCCTCCGCTCCCATCCCTGTCCCTCCGCTCCCACCCTGCGGGGGCTGTCGGGGGTCTCGGCGAGGTTGGAGGCTCTCGGGGCGGGCCCTGGACAGGTGGGGGCGGGCAGAGCCTCGGCTTTTGGCAGCATCACAACAGGCAGAGGCAGCGGCAGGACCCGGCGGCTGCTGCGGAGGATGCGAACTTTGCGCTGGCTGCTGCTCCCGCTGGTGAGTGAGAGCCCGCGGGGGAACCGCTGGGGCGGCGAGGGGGGGACCGCACATCTGGCTGCCGGCCACAGCTGGATGGCTCCGCAGCTGCCCCACTGCAGCCGGGGTGGGGGAAAAGTCCGCAGAAGCTGCGGAACTTTTCTCCTAACAGGGAGAAGGCAGAAAGACAGAAAAACGAGGAAAGGGTTAAGAAGAAAGAAAATATAAAATGAGACAGAGATGTTAGAGGGAAAGGTAGAAAGAAAAAAATATCCCTGAGTTAATGTGTTGACCTGGCTCCTTTCATTAAAATTTTCCAACCTCAAGATGCTGTTAATAAATGTCTTTTCATTTCCATTCATGAGAATTGCAGTTTGCAGAGGACAGAAGAGCATCCCCAAAGCAGAATGGCTGTAGCAGGGCTTTAGGAGGACAGGAGGGGACAGGTCACTGTCCCAGCTGTCCTGAGAGAGGCAACTTTGCAGGACAAGGAGGATAACTAGAAAAGAACAGTTCCTCCTGATGGATGTGGGATATTTTTTCCTCTGAGAGGGCACGGGTGTTTTCAGTGCTGGAGGTTTCTGATCTCAGCAAGCAGGAGCATGAACTGTCTCATGTCTGTGTGCACTGAGGGCAGCAGGTGAGGCTGTGCCACTGGACATGGGGGAGGATGGATGAGCACAGGGACACAATCCAGGCACGACCACCCCTCCCTGACTTCCACCACTGGCATTGCCTGGGATGCTTAACAAAAATCAGTGCAAATCCAAGCAGAGTAATTTCTCTTCTTTGCCCTCAATCCTCAGCCTCAGGGAAGTGTTTGGAGCCTTTCCTCTGGGTGTGATTGCCAGGGACTCGTTAATTCCAACTTTACTCATTTCACAGTGAAATGTTCAGCGTGGGCTGGGATTGAGGCTCCTGCTGGAGCCAGGAGGGAGAGAGTCACCTTCCCAGGAAACATTCCATCTTGTCCTGAGAAATCCAGATGGAGTGCGGGCTTCTCTAGGGCCTGCTTTCCTCTGTGTGTAACTGTGACAGCCTAAATTACAGACTAGTCCTGACCTTTCCTTTTGAAATAGTGAGAGATGGGATGTAAATTTTCATACCTGCACCTCTGGATCTTGTAGTTTCCTCTGTATTTGCACAGATTTATATACAAGGGATAGCTTGTGGGTCCTTGCTATGCAAACCTCGACAGTGCAGCTATTATCATGTGTAACGTTGTTCTTTCATGCAAAACCAGTCAGCCTAAAGGGTTAGACTGCTGCAGGTGGAGTGATTTTGGCATCTGGGCCAGCCTTTTCCCACCTAATGGAGGCACAACTCATTCTTGCAGCTGTCAGCAGAGTGGAGCTGATCCCAAGTGATGGATCGTGCACAGCTGGGGGCTGCCATACATCATTTTAATATTGCAGCATATTGCAGCAGGCTGTGCCCATAATAAAAGAAATTCTATAAACTGCCTGATCTGAGCAGCTTTTGGCTTGAAAATACGAACATCAACCCCAGGTCTGGTGAGAGGCAGTGCTCTGGATGTCAGTGGGGTTTGTGTCTCAATTTAGGTCTCTTTGCACATTCAGTTAAAGAATCAGGAAGGCCTTAGACCCGCAGGATATAGTGAGGAAACAAACCTTTCCTATTTCAAAGGATCATGTCTGAGCAGGGAAATAATTCTTGTATGGGTTCTGCAAATAAGTCATTAATCAGATATGAAAATAAACCCAAGGGCTAATGCTGAAAACTTCCTCTGAGGAACTGGGTACTGTTACCTCCTGTCAGCTCCACAGGGATATTGCAGGATACACTTTGTGCCTTGCAGAATCGAGTCCTTGACACTTAAAAAGTTACCATTCACTCGTAAGTGACAAGGAACAGAGAGCAGTGGAGGCTGAAATGCCTAAAAATTACTTTTCATGTCTTAAAGAGTTGAGAGTCTCAGGAAGCAGAGGACAAGGAGCAGAAAAGACCCTGCCTTCACTGCCTTCATGCTGTGCTAAACTGCTTTCCTCTTCAAACACCTACATTTCCCACTCCTGGGAAGGGCTTTAGTCTGGTCTAACGAGTGGAGGAGAGAATGGAAACACAGGCTGGTCACCACTGAGGTGCACATTCCCTTCAGCAAAGTATTTTTTGTGCGAATGGGCGTATGGACCCAAACCCATGGCAAGATGCTGACTCCCAGTTAAACAAAGATGGGTGTAGAATTTCTGTGTTTAATTTGTTATTTTTCTACTGGCCTGGTCCCTGCAGACCTTCAATTCCTCTCCATGGGGAGCTGGAAGTGTGGAATAATTTGGTTTTAGGTGTTTTTTTAGCCTGGTGGGAGTTAATGGAGGGAGACAAGCTCCTGTACAGGTTGTCACTGTCCTGAAACAGGTGTCTAAGCAAAGTAGGAGGAATCCTTCCCTGGAACTGCTTGTCTGCTTTCACTAATCGTTAAGGGAGGCTTGATGGGGGAATTTAGATTAATCATCTACAATTAACTATCTAAAATTAGGAATGTGGTCTAAAGCTACTCATTCAGCCTCCTTCAGTGTTACTGGGAGGAGATGGAAACACTCCAAGAATACAGACCAGTTAAATGAACTTGCTGTAGGACTTTGACTTCCAGGTTTCAGAATTTTGGGATTAGATGACATGAATCTCACCTGCAGGCTGAAAAAAAAAAAAAAAGATACAGAAAAGGAGAAATTTCTCTTTATTTTACAGGAATACTTGCAACAGCAGAAAATGGGGATCCTCAGTTATTAGTGTTCTGTTGTTCTTCAAGCATTAGTAATAATTAAATGCTCTACCTAATTTAGCAGAGCACTGCTAAATTAATTTTTCTCAAGGTAATATTAATTACACAGCATTCATAAACACAATAAATTAGTATGGTTGTGTTGTCTCATAAAGAATACCTGTGAGTGAATAAATATAATAATCTACATGGATAAATGTGTATAGCAAGTGCTGTTCTCTATAAGGTCATGCAGTTAAACACAGTCATATAAATACAGTCCAATCCACACAGGAGCATTCAAGCATTGCTTCAATGTCTTGAAAACAATATTGAACATATATTCCTCTAAATGACTGTGAGGCAATCAGTGTCTCAGCTTCCCTTCTTCCATAGGTAATCGAGTTAGAGAGAGAAAACAAACACAGAAAATATCCTCTAGGTAGTCATTTTCAGCCAAAAAGACTCCTGAAATAATCTATTTAACTGACAGAAGAGAAAGATTGGAAATGAGGATGCAGCTTTGGGGTTGGAAGCTTCTGGGATCAGGATGGAGTCAGAGCTGGAAGATGAGGGCAGGACTGTGTGACAGCTGAATTCAGGGTTGGGGACTGGAGCTCTGTCACTGCTGGGGTCACCTGATGATTTCCAGAGTCCATAATGGATTGGGAACCTGAAACAGAGACTGGACAGAACTGGAGAATAAAGTAGATATTTATTGGAAGGCTTTTAGGACACACCTTGGGCAGGACAAGAGCCTGGCCAGGGCTACACCCAAGGTGGACCCAAAATGGTCACAAAATGGACACAAAATGGACAAAACAGTCACAAGCTCTCACACTTCGATAAGTTTTGGTCCATTTGCACATTGGGGTTGAGTTGTCCAATTCCAGCTGCAGCTGATGCAGTCCCATCCTTCTTGTTTTCTCCCTCCAGCCACCCTTGTTTGTGCTTTTGGGCCTGAAAACTTGTCCCAGCTGTCCTTGGTGTGCAGCAGGAAAAGGATTTGTTTTGTGTCCCTGCTGTGTGCAGAGAGCTGAGTGACACTGAGTGTGAGCTCAGAGCTGCACCCCTGGGCACCACAGAACATGAAATACATGAAAACTAAAACTTGAGGCATCATCCACAGTGGTAAACATGGCTTGGGGATGGTGGAAAAATCTAGATGGATGCAACTGAGCTTGTAAGAATTGAGTTGACTTTTTTTTACTGCATAAGAAATCTTTTTTTTTTATAGTTTCTTGTTTTCTGACAGAACACAGCACTACACACATGGCATTATAAATATCCCAAAATTAATTATAGGCCAGGGCTTGGACAGGAAGGTTTTTCTGCAGTGGCTGGGAATGTAGCTATGGAATGGAGAGGGGCTCATGGAGCTCGAGGTGAGCCCCAGATCCCTCCAAAGCACATGTGGAAAATGGCTTCAGTGTCCTGCACTCCCCTGTCTCAAAGATTTTTAATTAGCACTTGTTTTTTTTTGAGAAGGAGTTAAGCAGATGGAAAGTTTAGATGAGATACATCCAACAGACTGGGAAGTTTATGAGAAAGGCTGAGGTTTTCTTTGTCTGTTATTCAACCTGTCTCCAACTTTTTCTTTCTTTTCCATGAATCTTCTTCCATCCTAAAAGCCCTCCCCGTCCATCAAAATTTCACTGAAAAATTGTGTGTATTTCAAAGCATATCCTGATTCTCCTGCCTGGTGTGTTTGGCAATCCTGGCCAACTTTCAGGACTAACATGAACACTTCATTCCACACCTAAAAATGGGGATGCAGGAGTTGTCTTTGCTGTGCTTTTCTGTATTCTGAAATACCAGGTGAGTTTTAATCCTCCAAGGTGGGAGTCCGTGTGTGGCATGAATGGCAGACAAGCCTGTGTGAGGGAGAACTAAAATATTCAGGCATCAGAGTCATATCAGCAGAACTGGGGAAGCACAGACAGCAGGAACTGGGAGCACAGGATTAATTTCAGAGCATATCTGAGATGGTATCTCAGTGAATGCAAGCTGAGGAGACAGAGGCAGGAAGGAAAGTGATGAATATTCTCAGTCAATGATTTATGTACTTGACGCAAAACCTATTTCTGAGGCTTTAGGATTGCAGGGCACTGGAAGCTGAAACTGATCACTGGAAAGAGCCTTGAAGTTCCTGAATCCTTCTCATTTTGTCAATGGATTCAGCCAATTCTTCGAGCTTTGATTAATTCTCAAAAAAAGACTGAGTGTTACTGCTCTCTTTGATCCCGTGGAATTGCTTTTTCAAAGGTGAATAATATATTCAGTGCCCAGCTTTGAAGCACTTCCCTAATTTTCAGAGAGCATAGAATATGTCCCTACTTTTCCCCAAGTGTGCTAATGGACTTCTTAATGAGTGAAGATCAGTCTTTTGTTTGACATCTAAATTACAGTTTTTCTACCCCCACAACCAGCTTAGGGACACCATTTTTGAATGGACTCTCAGGAAAAATTGCTTTTAATTAAATGGCACGTAGTGTGGCATGAGGATGTTGCAGGAAATACTCCTCCCAGTGCTTGATAAATTTCCTGTTGTCCAACATAAACACATCAAAGCCCAAAGTGCCATTACTTTGATTTTTCTGTGCAGATTTGGGGAAATAAATAAACTATCATGGAACAGAGGAAACAGAAAACAATATCAAACTAATCTCAGTGAATAAGCCACTTAAGGTTTTGGTGCAATAACCTTAAAAGATGTGAAGAAAATGAAGTTTAAAAGTAAATGCAAGCCCAACATCTGTGTCTCTAAACTGTCTCAGGTTTGCAGCATGCTCATGGTTGTCATAGGTTATTTTTTAGTGTTCACTGTGTTCCAGGCAAGATTGTTTTTTGTGGTAAGGACTAGGAGTCAAAAGTGAATTTAGACTCAAATTGGTCAGTAACATTCCATCCAGGGAAAAACATCCTTTGTGTTACAATGCTCAGGAATGCAAAGCTCAATTCCTTGAGGAGTGTCCACAACATTTCCTGAAATCTCTAATTTTATGTGTAAATGTTGGAATGGAAGTGCTCCACTGTGATTTCCAGTGAGAGTCAGGCCGGGTTACTGCCAAGATACTGGGAAATATTGATCCAAGGAATAACATTTTAAATCAGCCTCTTACACTTCTTGCTGTGGCAGGGAACACTCTGCCAAATAGGACAGTGTCTGCCTCAGAAAGCTCTGCTCTGCTTTGCTTCCTAAATTTTCCTTTTTTAAAAGCTGAGCAGGAGCTGCACTATTCCTACAAATCCACCTTTTCAGCAGATGACTCCCAAATTGCCATAATATGTCCCTGCACCAAATGCAGAGCTCCTGCTTTCTGGACAGCCACATCTCCCAACCCTTGTAGACAGATTAGAGCGAAAAACTTTTCACTCAAGGCATTGTGAGACTAATAACAGAAAATAAGCCATAGACAACAAATTGCAAGTAATGCTCTGCCCACAAGGCTTTTGTTTAACTATGCAATGGTTTAATGTCTTTCTTTTTCTTAAAGCCTGGGGAAAACCAGCAAATTGAAGCATCATCACTGCTCTTGATTTCTTGTATATGTGTCATTTTCGCTTTATTTTTTCCTTCCAACAGTGGCATTAGTTTCAGTGAGGCTGCATGATTATAAATTAGCAACACCAGCCTCGTTCTTGTTTCTTAGGGGGTAGTCTGTGGGTTGCATCTTGAAATAGGGCTTGATGCTGATTTTCAAACCCTGAAATGTCAGTGATATTGAACCTCTATGATAAAAATTCTGGGCTCCTGTGGTTGTAGCCTTGCCCACCCCAAATCCAGCAACCCAGAAGGAAACAAACTTTGAGCCAATGGTGAATTGCTCTGAGTGTCAATGGGATCAGCTGCAGCACCACCATGGGTATCCAAGAATCTGAGAATGATTTGGGTTGGAAGGGACCTTAAAGCTTATCCAGTTCCAACCCTGACTCCTTCTACTATCCCAGGTTGCTCCAAGCCCTGTCCAACCTGGCCTTGGACACTTCCAGGGATCCAGGGGCAGCCACAGTTTCTCTGGGTACCCTGTGCCAGCACCTCTCAGCCTCTAGGTATCACCACCAGTTGATCATGATTTCCAAAATAAACCATCAAATCATGTTTTCTGATGGTTTATCACTGTTTTCAGAGGGAGGAGGCAGGACTAGCTGGACCCGTTTTAGCAATTCCTCTGTTGTGTGTAAAACCAAGGTAGTACCACATCCCCAGGGGTGGGGTATGAGCTTCCCCAGCCATTGTAAATTGAGAATCCCTCCATTTTTCCAACAGCTCTGTTGAGTGATGGTGATTGAGGCTCTTGTTCAGCAGAGGATTTACCAAAGGAGAGAAGGCAGGAGATGCAGCCTGCCCTGAGCAGGAGTCTGGCACTCTCACTCAGTGTCCCTCATTCTAACTGCCTGTGTCTCTCAGACTGACTTCTGGAGAAAAGATAACTCTTCCTCCTCTGAAATCTTTTCAGAACTGATTCTGTGTCTTTCTAGGATCCCCAACTTTTCTGGCATGAGGTGGGAGTTGATTTGACCCACCACTCCTCAGTGCTTTTTTTTCTAAGACATTTCAAATGTGTTTGTTTGTACTTTGGGTTATGCCTTTTAGTGTAATCTTTTATACTCAGTGTATATGGTAGAGCACCATCTCAAATTGCCATGACTCTTAAACACCAAACCTAAGAATATTCCAAATACAAAATTATCACTGTAACAGAACCCAGGAATTCCAGAAAGTAGAGGGATGGTTTTTAGCCTGTCCAGCTGAATCCACCTTTATGAACTGAAATAGTGAGAGATTTATGGAGCAATTATTTTGTTACTTCTACTCAGAGAATTCATTTGTTATGTGGGCAAACTGCAAAGTGAAATGTCTGTTTAAATGTAAAGTGATGAGCCAGGGATCCTATTAATACCTGAAAATTTTCATTTCAGAATTGAGTTACTACAGTTGAAGAGCAAAAAGTACTATTTTAAGAGTCACTCATGCTGATTTATAAAATGTATTTTGAATTACCCACTGGAGTATTATAATGCATGAAAAAGCACCGTGTCTTAACTTTCTTTCCAAACAGTGCCCCTAATCCTCTTTCTGTTCTAATATTAGCATGGATGAACCATCTCTGGGGCCTCATAATTAAGACAAGTCTGTCTATGCTGCTTTAAAACCCAAATGTAGGCAGAATATTTAAAGGTTTTTAAAGATAAAGTTGTGGTCTAATTTTTGCCCCTCGGCAGATATTATTGCTAAAATGGAATAGTTTGCATAACTTCCAGTAGCATTTCTGTGGAAGCTAAAAAGAAATCCTGGTTGCTCTGCTCACTGAAAACATTTTGAAGGCCAATAAATCAGTTTTCTGAGATTGAAAAGGCAATATAGAAGAGATGTTCACATCTGCATTGACTTTTCAAAGTCATTAGAGGTTAAAAGAACCCACAGTCTTCCTCAAAAACATGTTGGGAAGTCTTCAGTCCATTATTTTTCCATTAAAATCCCTTCTAACTGAGCCCTTGGCTTTGTCTTGAATAGCATAAGTTAGAAAGAAGCAAGCAATGAAAAAAAAAAAAGAGAATTTCTATTCCATATAAGACTCCCTATGTCTTGAAGATCCCAATATCCCAAAAGAGGCTTTGGTCCAGTATCCAGTTCTCTGGATACATTTCCGTGGCTTTCTTTACTCAGTTTAATTCAGTTTCCTAAAGATGGGTATGTCTTTAGGGTTTGAGACATCAAATAATGTATTTGAGACTTCAAATAATGCATTTGAGACACCAAATAATGCATTTCAGACTTCTACACGGGGCTGACAAAATTAATGCAGAGTCTACACAAGAGAGCTGAGATACCTTTTCACATCCCAAACAGCACCAACCATTCCTGGGGGTCTGAGACACCCTTGAAATCCCCAGGGGCTGCAAAAGAAGCTGAGATAAATCAAATGTAGACACTGACATGTAGTTTTTTTCTCAGAATTTATTTGCCTTTGCAGAGGAAGCCATTTTGGGGTTGTGTGTGTTATTAAGAACATCTTCACAGTCACAGGAGTTGTGATGCAGGACTACAGGGGACATGAACCTTTCTGGGGCGGGAGATGGAGGTCAAGCAAAATCCATGGCAATAAATGGGACTAAATATCTGAATTCAGACTCTACTCAACATCTGCTGTCTAGAAATCCATTTAACTGTTTAAATGTACCTTAATCTGTGAGATTAAAAAAAAAAATCCTTAAGATTCCGGGTCAAGTCATTCATTTTTTCTCATTTCTTCACCTGTTAAAAGGAAAATAGCTCCTCAGTCTAATGTGTGTGCAGCACCCTCAGATAACACATCCACAGAATTTTTCAATCATTCAGATTAAACTATGGCCAGGACTACCATTCTTTAAATAAATTTATTTAATTTTAGTTGGTTTATGGAGAAGAAATATTTCTGTGGTCAGGTTGTATTTAAATTTGGAGAGCTTGATGTGAATAACCCCACAGCTGGTGGATTCATGCAATTTTGGCCAGCTGGTAAATATGTGAAAATCCCAAAACTGTGAACATCATTTAAGTTTTGTGGGAAACATAACTGCAAAGGGAAGGGGATAAAAATGTCCAGATTGAAGAAGAGGTGCTGTATAAGCTGAATATTATGTCACACTGAAGCATCCATATGGAATGTACACCCAGAAATGTACACAAATTAATAACTATTTGGGATCACAGAATCCTCCTGCCATTTATACGTTCTATTTGTGAACAAAACAAAGCAAAACAAAACCCCCCAAATTCAGCTGGAGTTTTCACATTCTTAGACCTCAAAGTTTAAACCACGAGGTACAAACTGGCTTTTCTCATTCTGATAATCACAGAAGTTCTTGGGGGTTTTTGGTCTTTCTCTTGCCAAGGTTACGGGAATCCATCCAGAATGCAAAATATTCCAGCAGGTGGTCAAAGAGGAGGCTCTCTGCTCGGAGCACAACGAATCTGCCCCACCTGATCTTAAAGGTAAGATGGGCATTCCCTGGTCCTGAGGGGCATTCCCTGGCTTGGAATGTCTCACTTTATTGAAGGGTTTGGTGTGTTCTTTATTTACATCCAAAACTCCAAAGAAACTCCCACAGAAGGTACTGAAGACCCCACTGAAGTTGTATCATGTTGGGGATCATTCCAATCTGGTGAAAATATTCTTTGTGGGGGGGAAAAAGTTAAAGAAAACCCCAAGTTCTTCTAAATATTACATTTTTTACAATCTTAATCATTATTTGTCTGCCTGCAAAGATTTATTGTGGTGGTGTTCAGAAGTCTGTCACGTGCTCAGATATAAATTTCGAAAATTAAAATGAACACATAACAGAGCCAGTAAAATATATTTAGAATGCTATGTAAGGTGTTCCCTCCTGGGGTTTTGGCATTGTGGAAACATGCTTAGAAATAACTCAACATGGAATTTCGAAATGTTCTGACTCTTTCAAAAATTCAGTCACATTTTAGTCTGGTCAGCTTTGCTTAGAAAAATTTGAATCCACCTCAGTGAGATTTTTCAGTTCCATGAGTTTTAAGAGGTTTGTTTTCTGCAGAGGAATTACGAGACAAAGATACTTCATGAATTCAGTCAGGATAAAATTATTGGAACCACTTGGAAGTCTGCCTTTAGCAGCCTGGTGAAAATCAGAATCTAACCCCAAAATACTTCCTTTGTCTTTCATATTACTCTGCAGAATTTCCAATCACTCCCTTGTTTCATATTCCTCATCCAGTTTCCTATTTTATTTTGGTGCTATTTCTCACAGACACTTGAAGAAAGTCCAAAATACCTATTTTTGCACTTGGAACACACAGTAACCCACCACAAAAAATTCTGGTATAAATTAGACATTTTCAAAAATTATTTGTTACTGCATTACAGGATTTCATTCCAGATATCTTTCTCTTCAACACAAAAGTAATTACTTGGTTTTAGAATCCTGTTTATAGCAAAAGAAATAAAAATCTCTGAGAGTTCTGTTAAAATTTTTAACAATCTTCAACCTTGTCCACTCTGAGCTTCTCAGAGATCCCCTTTCCACCTTTCATTCTCCAGAGAAGGAAAGACTTTAATGAAAGTCACTTTTGGTATTGACAACATTTCTCAATATAGTTTGAAATTAAATATTAGAGCTGGAAAAAGAATTTATCCCAAATATTTTATCTGGAGGATAAAACTACACTAAGATAAGTAAAAGTCCATTGCTTGTGCTTCAGTTTTCAGGAACTCAGTGAGACCAACAGAGGGATCAGAGTTTGTAGGGTTAAACCTCAGCAGTCACAGACAATCTGTGCTGGGATCAGTCTGTGTGGCAGAGTTTTTAGTCTAAAGAAGTTCCACATTATTCTTGTGCAGAGCAGCATCCAAAGAATGCCAGCAGCAGAACCCAGAGTGAAATTCCTCTAATTTTGGAGCAGAGGTGTAAAATAGGTCAAATGAATCAACTCCTGACTTCATTTTTTTTCCTTCACTGTCTAAAATTCCTGGATTTCTGAACAAGACTTAAATATCTATGGTGTCAACATTCATAGATACAACTCCTACTGCAGTTGTCTTTATGGGGTCTCTGGTGGCTTGAAAAACCTTGGCATGCAAAATTCCCTTTCAGCCTCTGCACTCAGCAGTTTCTTTGACATAAACTGTAAAAGTCACTGGAAATAAATCATATCTAAGACCCAAGACATACAGGTTCTATTCCTACACAAGGTCACACAAACATGACTTTTAACTCCACATTGCCAAATAAAATAGATTTTTAGGCCCAGCTCCTCAAATCTGCCAAGCCTTTCTAAGAAGGACCACTTCAGCTGCTAAATGTGAATGTGGGGGCCACTGCATGTCTAAGTGGGACTAATTGGCTTCATTAATTTGACAATTAGCAGCCAAGTTTAGGCTGTAGGCATCAGTGAGAGCCAGGTATTTGCAGGGTGTGATTCATCCTGTCCTCAGGAAGAAGCCACCAACATTTGGGATGAATCAGCTCTGGAAGTCTGTGTTTCTGTTGTTCCCAAAGGTAGCTGAGATTAACTGACGTGTTAGAGGCAATTAAAATTACAGCTAATGAACCAGGGCCTCTATTTTCCCTGGAAAATTGGGTGCAGCAGGAATTTCATCCTCCCGGAGGTGATGTGAGGATAATGCTGTGGGAGATTCTCAGGACTATCCTTCTGAAATCCAGAGAGTAACTTTGCTCAGCTCCAGGCAAGTATTGCTTCCACATTTCAACTTGACAACTTGAGATTTGCCGTGTCACCCATCAATGGGCAGAGGCAGCAGAAAAGAATCATGGAAGAAAATAACACCTCCCAACCCAACCCCCTGCTTTATATCCCCCTTATGACTACCCAGAGATTAGTTTTGGTTAGAGCATGATGCTCTTTTTTATTGTTTCAGGCACATTTACATGCTGGCAATTTTTCTGTGCTGCCCCCACGCCCACTTGCCACCAGCTCCAAGTCTCAGTGTGATGCAGTTGTGACAAAGCTGTGATTCACTGAAACTCCTGAAAACCCTTTTTTTGGGACTCTCAGAGGCAGCAGCACACCCTGTGTCATCAGCCAGCAACAATCTCTGCCTTAGGGAACCTCATGAATTCCAGACTCACTCCCAGTGATGTTCATTTTTCATAATGCTGAGATGTTCTCCTAGTTTGGGATGAATTTAATCCCTTGGGAAATCCACCACAAAAAATGCCATTGATTGCCTAAGACTGGGACTTCAGCCTGAATTTCCTTTAAGCCAGGTGAAATTGGTAGATTTTTACACATGAATGGAAGAGAGGTTCAGGCTGAGTTTTCAGTCTGATGTATTTCAGACTCTGTAATGAGGCATCTCAAGTAATGAGAAAGGAGTAATGAGAAATCTCAAGTGCTAATCATTATTCAATACTTTTATTTTGGTGGCTTTTGTTTTGACAACAGGAAAGAGCTCCAATTGATTTGACTTTCGGGTTGTGTCTGCTCGAATTTCAGGTACATTCTCTCGTGAGATGAGGGGGAAGGTCCTGCTGGAATACCAAGTGTGAGCAAGGATGAATTCAAGGAGAAAAGGAAAACACTCCACTCCTTCATCTGCAGAGCTGCACGTCCTGCTGTGGCTCTTCTTGCATGTGAATGAGTGGGAAAGCCAGGATCTCATTATGGAAGATCAAATGTGTGATGTTCTCTGTGATTTTCTTTATTTAGAGGCACTTTTGTTTTTTTTTTTTTTTTACAGGATGTGCCAGAGATTGGGATGGTTTAACCTGCTGGCCCAGAGCCACTTTTGGGGAAGTGGTTAAAATTCCCTGCCCACGATTTTTTGAAGAATTCACCAGTACCCATGGCAAGATTTTTTCCTATTCTTCTTACCCCTATTTTTAAATTATTATTATTTTAAATGAATTCTAGTAGTTAAGGATTCCTTCATATTTTCCTGATTTACAATGCTCTTATGTCAGTCAGCATTCAGTAATTATCCAGACACAAATCTCAGCTTGGGGTCAATATTTACATTCTTATGTTTTGTGTTGTTCTCTACTGAATTCTTTAATCCCTTTGGTGATGTAAATATGATGGACAAGTTCACCATGCTGCTAAATTTATAGAGGAATATGTAATAAAAGCACTGATTTATAAAACTGTACATTAATTAATATTAGAAAGAACCTCCTGAGGTCATCCAGTCCAATCCTCCAATCAGAGCAGGACCAAGATCAAAGCTTATATAGAGCTCCCAGTCTGGAAAAGACAGTTCAGGGCTTTGCCCCAAATATGTTATAAACTATAATTTGATTTCCTCTGTGGAAGGAATGAATTTGCAGAGTTGATTTCCCTTATGAAATGCACAAGTCCCACAGCATCTTGAAATGACTGGGAACATGTCCCTCAATTTTTTTAAAGGATAGATATATAGAATATTGCCATTCTTGCAGCTAATCTCCCTGAACATGACTAAACCTATAAGTCCCTAACTAAGGAACCAAAGGGGTAAGAAGAAATTGTTGGTACGCATCAAAACTTAAAGAACAGCAGCACCAGCAGCCCTAAATCAATTTTCTGCTGTGTTTTCCCATTGAAGGTTTCCTGCAGAGGAACTGCACGCAGGAGGAATATTGGTCAGAGCCATTCCCCCCATACACCATTGCCTGTGGCTTTGATGAAGGTTCCAGTAAAGGACCTGAGGATCAGGTGGGGTTTGATTTCCTGCTCCTGAACATCTCCAGAGCATCCTCTCCTGAGTAGCTGGATGCCCCACACATCTGAGTCCTGTTAGGACCCAGCAATTACCCACTTTCAGTGCTAAATTCAAAACTTTAAGGTATATTTAGAACTTGCTTAACAAATTAGGCTTAGCATAAAGCAGCCAGCACTTTCCTCTTCATCCAAATGTCTCCTCTTGGTGTTAAACTCATGTTTAGTTCACCTGTCCAAACTAACAAAGACTGGTTTTCTGACAAAGGTGGTGTAAATCCTCATCATGAACACATCTCTCAGGGAAGTCTTACCCACCAGTCCTCAGGGATTTTTTTCAGGGAAAATTCCTTTGGATCCTACCTATTTGTATTGTTTTCCAGATTTTCTTGGAGTCATAGAAAAAATATTTCTTAACTTTATAGCCTGGTGGTCAACACACATCCTCAGGAGGGAATTCTTGGAGGCCACTGAGTATTTCCACACTTTACCTCAGGTGTTCAGTGGAGCAGGAAGTGAATAATTTTCCTATCTGGAAATCATCATTTGTGCTCAACTAAGCTTCAGAATTTCTTTCACCTCCACATTTTGATATGATTTAAATTTACACATTCCTCCTCATCATACTGGAGCTCTTATTTGGAACTCAGCAACCTTCTATAAATAACAATATTTGTACTTTGCACTTTGGGAAAAGATAAATGCTTTCAAAGCTTAAATAAATGCTTAGAAAACTTAAATAACTGCTTAAAAAACTTAAATAACTGCTTAAAGCCTTCTGGAAAGATGCTGGAAATTATCTGAATGGTTCAAAAGGGTTGGAAGGTTAATAAAAGGATGTGTTTTCTGGAGCACAGTTCTCCAACTCCCATGGGATTCTCCCACAGGACTCAACTGACTCTCCAGGTGGCTTTCTCCAAGCAGTCCCTGGATTATGCTAAGACAGGCATAATTTCTGGCTGGTTTAAGCTAAAATCAAGCAAGGACCTATATTTATATTTCAGCAAGATAACAGATTTCTGCACACAGCTGCTGTCTGTGCTCTGGCTGTGTTTAGTTTGGCATTCCAGTCAAATCCACAAGGTTTGACTACAAAAGGAAGATAAGATCATCAATCTCTGCTGCACTGCACACACAGGGAAGGGAGTCAAAATCCCAATTATGTCCTAAGAGAAACACTTGGTATTTTGTATGTACAGTGAGCGTTTATGATGTCTTTTGTATTTAGTGTTGTTTCTTAATCCATCCTACAAAACCAGATAAAATCAATTGAAACACTTCATTATGCAATTAAATAACCTCTTTTCTAATTTTCCTCTGTGTTTTGAAAATGCTGTATAAAAGATCAGGACTATTTCAGAAACACCAGGATGATTCCTATCATCTCAGGGTTACAAGATCTCTTTCTGGATCTATTTAAAATTGCTTATTTGTTTCCTTAACCTAGAATTGCAGCCTTTTGGATAAACAGATTTGGGATCAATTTGAGAACAAATTGTCCACTGGGTTTATAAAGAGGAAATCTGCCTGGGTTCAGAGAATTTAGTTTCTGGGGATTTTAAATAATTAGGTGATGTTGTAGTGAATCAGAATAAAATCTGCATAGTTAAAGACAAGTAAACAAGCTTTATTTTTCTTAGGACATAGGATTAGGATTTCTTAGGATATAGGTCTTTAAATTAAAAACAAATTAATTATAAAGAATTTGCAGTGCTACAATATAGAGCAGAGAATGATTGTCCAGAGAATTAAAAACTATGAGGTGATTTTCTTGGCTTTAGCTTACCTCCACAACATGATGTAACTCTCTATCAATGTTTCGGCTTCCTCACCAGCAAGTTGAGAGTTTTATTTCTCTTTCAGCTATAGCTGTTTATGAAAATCAATATTTATTGAATCCGGCCCAGATCTAAAGTAACAGATTCACAAATCTCTCACCAGAAGCTTTCAGTGCTCCAGAGCTTTTATGTATTGAAATGAGACAAGGTGGTTACATATCAAAGTTAATATTTTCCTGGCGAACATGCTCAGAGGGGTCAGATGAGCCTGTGGGCTGTGAAACTTCTCTCCTGTGTAGGGTTAGGTAGGACACAAAGGAAAACTTTTGTTAGTGGTGAAGGGAAAATCCCAAAGCAGATCTCGTGCATGAAAAGCAGCAGAGAGATTGTGGGGCTGAGCAGTGAGGGAAATGTGTCCCAGTGGAATAAGCACCCCAGGGTGCATCCAGCACAACCCCCTGCACTGGGCTGTGTCTCTTTTTTCCCTACAGAAATCCTATTATTCTGCATTTTGGCGTGTTTACACTGCTGGCTATGCAGCATCTGTGACTTCGCTCATTACAGCTCTAATTGTCTTTGCTGCCTTCAGGTAAATACAAATGGGCTTTTTCTCAGGATTCCTTAAGACAACTTCTCTTATATCCTCCGTGGTTTTGCTTTGTGGGATTTTTTTATGGTAGTTTTCTAATCATTCTAAGGCACAACACCTTTGATGGTGATGGGTCCTTCTCTACTCGTGCTGTGGTGTTTCCCTGCAGATATTAAAACAATCAAGCTGGGCAGTCTCTCTTAATCTCCTTGCTGACACCACACAGTGGAAATGCCCTAACTTTAGGTGATTTTGAACATTTTTTGATCATTCCTAGAGTGCAGAAAGAGTATCCCATGCCCCCGAACCAGAGTTTCCTAAATTGTCCACTCCCTCTGTGAAAGGCCATTGCTTCCATAACTGAGAGCTATAAAAAGAGATTTGATTAAATTTAAATGCCCCATTTGATGGTGTTGGTTATTAGGAGGTGAATCTGGGGCTTGGTTGAGGCAGAGCCCAGAGCAGGTCACTAGCTGGAGTGGGGTTGGAAGCCTCAAAGGTTGTGACCCTTGCAGAGGGATCCAGGAGCACAAGGCTGATGTGTCCAAATCTCGAGGGAGATTCCTTCAGCTCAAGGTAAAATGTGTACAGGGCAGTCTAAGGAAAGGAAATCATAGAAATATTGGGCTAGAAGGGATATTTAAGGTCAGGCTCAATAGTTAATCCAGCACTGCCAAGTCCATCACAAACCCAGGTACCACAGCCATGTGTCTTTTAAATACCCACAGAGATGGGGACTCAACCACTTCCCTGGGCCAGTACTCAACAACACTTTCCATAAAGAAATTTTCCCAAATATCCAGTGGAAACCTCCTCTGGCACAACCTGGGGCCTTTACCTCTTGTCCTGTCCTTGTAACTCAGGGGAAGAGCCCAGTTCCATCCAGCTGTCCCCTCCTGTTGGGGAGTTGTGCAGAGCCAGAAGTGCCTCCCTGAGCCTCCTTTTCTCCAGGCTGAGCCCCTTTCCCAACTCCCTCATCTGATTCTCCTCAGATTAATGCTGTTTAGGTCAACTGCTCTGGCAGCCTTCCCATAACATGTGACTGACACCAATCCCATCCTTTCTTGGACCTGAAAGAGGCTGAAAAGCCTGATGCCTGATTCAATAAAAAAAGTTATTAAAAATAATTAAGGAATATTATCGCAATCCAGCCCAAGAGCCCCACAAGTTACTCTCTGCTTCTGGCACCTCCTTTAAATGTGTGGTGATCCAAAGACAATTATCCTGGAATTTTTTATTAGCTGAGAAAGGTAAGAACTTCTCTGCTCCCTCCTGTCTGGCTGCCTCTCAAGCAGCGACAGATCATTAATTGCTTTGTGAGGTGTCTGCAGCCTCATGTGTTCCTGTTTGACTTTTGGTGAGACCATGAGAAGCTTCTCTCAGAGAACAACTCTTATTTTCTCTTCCCATGCCAGAAAATTCCACTGCACACGGAATTACATCCACATGCACCTGTTTGTCTCCTTTATCTTGAGGGCAGTTGCTGTTTTCACCAAAGATGCTGTTTTGTTTGCAGATGAAACCATGGACCACTGCCTCATGTCAACGGTACTGAACTTTTCCTCTCCCTCACCCCTGGCTGGATATTTAATTCTTTACCTGAAGGCAACAGGGAGATCTTTTCATCCTATTTCTCCTATTGCTAAAACTGAAATCTTTAAACAAATGATATTACATAAACCCAAAGACCAAGTGCTAAGGCTGAACTCAGCTTTGATATTTAGGTCTGTTGCCTCTAATGAAGTTCTAAAAATTTCTGCCAGTAAAGAATTTAATCTGTGAGAAAAAACCCACAATATTTCCCTTTCAAAAATCTAAAATAAAGTCAATTTCAATTACAAAACCCCAAACCTACAGAAATTTTACTATTTCTTCATTCTTGTGTGGCAACACTGAATTTTGCCTACATTTCTATAGGAACCAGCCATAAGGAGAGTAGACCTAAAAGGTTTTTGTTCCTCTGCACTTTCAGGTTGCCTGCAAGGCTGCTGTGGCCTTCTTCCAATTCAGTATTTTAGCCAATTTCTTCTGGCTTCTCATCGAAGGGATCTACCTGCAAACCCTGCTGCTGCTGACCTTTGTTTCCAACAAGAAGTTTGTGTGGTGGTTCATATTTACTGGCTGGGGTTAGTACTCCCTTCCTCTTGGTGCCATTCAGTATTTTTTTTTTTTTTTGCTTGCAGAAGTGGATAAAATCTGTGTTTTGAGGTAAAAGGACCCTGCTGAAGGTGACACTTTTTAGAGAGAATTTGCCCATTCATCCAGTTCTGTTACATCAAAGCCACATCATTGTATTGCCTTTTATATCTCAGTTATTTACAACTTGGTGGTGAATAATTCAGGCCTCAAGAGGATCAGTGATATGGCTGGATAATATCCTGGAAATATATTGAATTCCTCCACTGACTACAGAAGTTTGGGTGACTAAGTTGCCTTTTGTTTTTAGCAAGCAGAATTTGACAGATTAATCTTAAATCATGTGAGTCCAGCCTAGGAATAAAAAAAACCCCTGTTTTTATTTTATTTTCAGAGATCTCCTGACTTTAAGGAATCTTTTGAGGTTATACAGCAATTGAAGTTATCTGTGATATTCAGAATAAGAATGTGAAATAAATAGGATTTCTTGCACTGTTCAGAACTGTTTATTGTGACTCTCAGATATTGCCATGTGTCGCCTTGGCTGCTCTAAAATACAGGCAACCAAACTGAGTAATTACAATGACATTTTTCGACTTAGAAGTGAAATCCAAATTATCCTGAATAAATATTAATTTATCCTTCACCTTCAGATTTTTTTAGACTTTATTTAATGTAATTAAATTTTTGTTGGAGCTATTCCAAATAGGACTGTCTGAAAGTAGACTCTCAGCCCATGATTAGTCATGGCCAACTTGAGATAAGAAAGCAAACAACTCAATTAATAATGTGGTAATCCTCATCTCCTTCTGCAATCAAGGGAAGGTGAGAGATGCCTCAGGGGTAACTCACATCTTAGGTGATGTGGAGGGAAATATTTCTTTTAGTTAATTAAAAAGCCAATTTGAACTTAACAAGGTCCCAGCTTAAAGGACTTGAGCAAAGGGCTAAAATTTGGAAGGACAAGTTCTGGGCCCTTCCTACAGATCTCAAATGATACTTAGAAAGAAATTACCTCTATTTCCATAGAATAATCAGTGAAAATGTCACCTGCTTCACATTAGAGTCCCTGTTGTGACGGCTTTGAAAGTCACTCAGTCTTTGGAAATTCAATTCCACAGGAGGAGGGAAAAAGCAATTTCTGCTCTATAGGCCTTAAAAAACCCCAGTCAAAAATGTAGAAGGATAGAAGGATAAGCAGTGATAAAGTGAGATTAGAAATCACTGAATCCTGGATTCAGTTAAATTTTCATGGAATTCTTATCAACTGATTGGTCTGGGGTGATTAGTAGAGTCTTTAGGACAGAAATATGAACTCTTCCAGCTGCTGTACAAGGGGTGTTTGCTGGCCACAATTCACAAGATAAAAGAGCCCCAGATAAATAAATGATTACTCCATCTTTACAAGTGTTTGTAATTCCTATCCAAACCTTCAAGTAATTCTTTGCATTTATTTCTAAAAATATAGTTTCACACCATCCCCTATTCTCCTTTGCCATGATTTCATTCTCCTGCCCTTTCAATCCTCTCCTTTTTCCTTTGCCTGGACTGCAAATTAAATTCTTTCATAAAGGTTTTGAAAATTGCCTGACCCATAACTTGACCTTTACTCCAACCTGGTGCCCTGTGAACCTGTTGGAGTAAAGATTCCATGGGACACAAAATTCAAACCAGTTATTTTGTTCCTGTTGATTTGCTCAGGAGCTCCCACTGCTGTGATGTTTGCCTGGGTCCTCACACGAATCCATCAACAGAACACTGGGTGAGTCAGAGCTGGGATGGAAACACGAGGACATCCCAATTCTTATGGTGTTCTGTTTTTCTGGTGGGGGGAAAAAAAAAAGGTGTGTACAGAAAAGCGTAAGGGGAAAAAGCTCCCATGATTCAAAGTTTTACCTCTAATTTTTACAGCTTGTACAGAAGTAAGTGAGAAAATACTTCAAGTTTTGTGATTTTTATGTCCATACATGGGGTAACAAAAACTGTAAATATCCTATCAACTGTTGAGATTTCATTTAAGTTGCCTAATGCCCAGTCCTTGAAATAATTGCATTTCAAGAAAGTTGCTGCTTCTGTATAAAGTCAACCACAAATTACTAACCCTAATCTCTTCAAATAAGAACTTCCCAAATAACCAATGTTGTCTTAAGTAGGTTCTTCCTTTGTTTCCATTCAATCATTTTCTTTTGTATTATTTTTATCTGTGTCTTTAAACATGAGCTCCAGAAAGAAAGATTGTTTAATGTAAGCTATCCTGGAGGCTTTCAGATCATTTCACATCAGCTGGAAATATACTATTTTATACTCACCTGCTCAGAACTCAGGAGAGTTGAATAAGAAGTTGAGTTGAGAGTGATAAGAGCAGGAAAGAAGCCTGAAAATACAAATTTGTTGCTTTTTTTTTTTTTTTTTTAAACTTTGCTTTGGTTCTTCAATCTGTAATTCTTGCTGATTAAATTTGCTTTAGATTAGACTACATGGAAACCAGGGACATTTAGACAGTGATTTAAAACTTAGTGTCCAGCACTTTCCTTTCCTGTGGCAGAAGTGGTTTTGTGTGTGATGGGAAGCTCCCATGGGACAGATAAAAATGTGGTTTTGTTTGTTGTTTCAGATGTTGGGATGACGATGAAAATGGAGTGGTGTTATGGATCATCAAAGGCCCCATCCTGCTGACTGTACTAGTAAGGGTTTTCATTTTCCCTCGAATTTCTGCATATAGATAATTTTATCTAGTGTGCTTTTAAAATGAGTTCTTATGATTGTAACTTAAGACAATAAAAAATCTCCCTTATCCATGAATTTATACCACCTGAATTTAGGGAGGGAGCAATCTGTTTTTCAGGTCTGTTTATGGTATAATCCCTGTTATAAACAATGACAGGAACAGGGGGGATTTTTTTTGACCATTTAAAATCTAAATTTAAAATCTAAACTTAAAGTTCTTACCAGAAGCACAAGGCATTAATATCAGACATAAAATGATATTTAGATGTGCAGGTCTACAATAATTCAACATAATTTTCATCATATTTTATGTACAGCTATATATTGGTGGGAAAGATAATTATTATTTCTAAAGCTATTGATCTGAGCTGAGAACAGATGAGCTTTGGTTTATAGCAGTGCAATTCCTAGAAGTGGGGATTTTTAGTTATTTGTATCAGCTGAAGGCATGTCCTGGTTTGCAGTAAATTTTTAGATTTTGCCTTGTCTTTACAGATTAACTTTATTATATTCATTAATGTGATCAGGATTCTAGTCCATAAATTGAAATCCCAGGAGGGAGGAGGGAGCCATTCAAGCCACTTTGTGTAAGTATTTCTGGGTCTCTTAGGATTGACCTGTTCTAACTGCTGTAAGAAAATTTTTATGGTCAGGAAAACAGAATGTTCTACTCCCCTTCTAATAAAAAGAGAAGAAATAAAAACGTAAACTCGCTTTTTCATCCCAAATCTCACATCTTGCTTTTCTCCAGGGGAAGAAGGGTGGGATGGGTGTGTTGGGGAACAAAGAGCAAAGCAAAATGTAAAGTATGAACCATCAAAAGCTTGAAAATGTAAACACTAAATGTCAGGGGATGTATCCAGCTCATTCCCAGCCCTTTCCACACAAATGGCCACACAGAGAAAGATGCAGAAAATTTCCTTTAAATTCTTTGCAGTAACAGGAAACAATCTGTAACCAAACCTGTGGGCATGCCCTTCACATGGTGGAGTCAGCACCACAACAGTGGCAGGGGTTGGCATTTCAGGACAGGATTTGTCTTTCCTTCATTGTTTCACTTATAAGGTAAAAAAACCAGAGAGTTCAATACCTTATTTTGGCCATGTTCCAGCACAAAGACACCTGTTGGATCCTTGAAGCTGCACCTCCAAACCTTGTTACTCTTTGTATTGGGCAGGATGCCAAGAATCCCACCTTACTTGGAACATGCTTTAAAAAGTGCACGAAGACTTTCAGTGCATTTTCGGGGTGTTGTAGCAGGTGCAAAGGTCTGCCTTGAACCTGGCACGGCTTTTTTTTTTTTTTTTTTTTTTTTGGTCATGTATGGTTTGTTATTTTCATCTCAATTAAAACATTTTTTGCTTTTCGAACGCCTCCAGTATTAATAACAGTAATAATAATAATAATAATAATAATAATAATAATAATAATAATAATAATAATAATAATAATAATTCTGTCTCACTTATATTTTAAGCCATTCTGGGGCTTGAAATCACCTCAAACCCAGAGGTGATGCACCTGTGAGGGGCTCATAACATTCTGTCCCACTGTAAATACATCACAAACCTGGTCCTGGTTGTTACAAACCCCTTCACAGTCACTGGACATCCCACCAGTGCAGTCACAGGACCCTTCCATAACTTCTCTGGATGCAATTGCCTCCATTTGGTGCTGTTCTCTGAATTAAAAAATGTTCCAACATATAATTTCTGTCACTCATTCCCTCTTTCTAACAGTGAATTGTTCTTTAATTTTTGCTTTTCCAGGCGCCTTGCAAAGTCCACGTTACTTTTGATCCCCCTCTTTGGGGTGCACTACATTGTATTTGCATTTTTCCCCGAGAGCACTGGTCTGGAGGCTCGGCTTTATATCGAGCTGGGCCTGGGCTCGTTTCAGGTAAGATGGACAAAATGTCCAACAGGTTGAGGTGTTTGGTCTGTAACACCCCACTTCAGGCTGGGTATTAGAGCAGGATTTATTAATGCATCCAAATTCAACACACTCATCCCATCTCACTCCTTCCTGAGCTCTTCTGTTGCTTGTTCTTTTATTATCTGAAACCTCTGAGTCAGACTTCATGTGAATAATCACCAAGAGTAAATACAACAGCTACTTTTATTGAATAATGATGGCAGAACACCATGAAGACCAGTCTGTGGATTAAGGTGAACTGATTGAAAATCATTTTACATGCAATAACAATAAGAGGGGTGGTAAATAAGGGCACATAACCACCTGCTCTGCCCTTACCCTTTAGGAGTAGTGAACAACGTTAACATCTCTTGGTTTATTTTGCTGTTCCACGTCTCAGAACAGCAGCAGGGATTTAAAAGGCAGAGGGCCTTGTACTGAACAGTTGAGATCTTCCCCTTTCCCCTACACCCCACCACAACTTGTCCACATTGATCCATGCTGCAAATGATTCATCTTCCATGCTTCCCTTATCTGAGGGAGAATTTGTTTGTAGGATACAGTAAACAGCAATTCAATCCTTGTTGTCTCTGTACAAGGGCAATAATAAACATAAAATGTCACCAGCCCAGTGAGGAATTCAATTCTATTATGAAAACTCAATAAATAGTGTCGTATTGCCTGAACTCCAATAGTAAACTGGGAAATAAGCATTCTTTGTTGTCTTACATAAACTGTGAATGAAACCTGATGTCTGTCATTGATTCTAGATTTTAAACCCATGTTTTTTCTCTCCCTACCCTCCCTGTCCTAGGGTTTTGTTGTTGCTCTCCTATATTGCTTCTCAAATGCAGAGGTGAGTAGCAAGTCCATGAGATTATCAAAACCTTTAGGACTCCCAGTCTCCTCTCGTTTTTTAATTTCTTTTCCTATTTTCAGAACAGATCTGTCTTTGATCTGCTCCTGAAACCATGACATCCCCATATCTTCTTTGTCCCTTGGTAGCTTTGTTGACTCTATTTGTATTCACACACTTCTGACAGAAGGACACAAAATAAACTTTGAAGCAATGACCCTTTAAAAATGGTTGATGACTTTCCTGTCAGGGGAATCTGCTCCTGATTTATGTTGGATAGCTATCATGATGATGGCTCAATGGAAAGCTTGTAGAGCTCTTCACTTTCTCTGGGTTTATTTTCTCCTGGTGACTTTCTTAATTTCCCCCTTCCTTTTCTTTTTTCCCTTTTCCCTTTCCTTTCTTCTTTCCCCTGTCCTCTTTCTTTTTCTCCTTTTTCCCTTCACTTTTTCTCCTTTCTCCCTTTCCCTTTCCTCTTTCACCCTTTCCCTTTCCCTTTCCCTTTCCCTTTCCCTCTCCCTCTCCCTTGTCCTTTCCCTTTTCCCTTTTCCCTTTTCCCTTTTCCCTTTTCCCTTTTCCCTTTTCCCTTTTCCCTTTTCCCTTTCTCCTTTCCAGGTCTGCTCATTCAATCAGGACTTTTGTCCCAACACTTTCTTTCCTTTTCTCATACCATTGGTAGAATTTGGGTAAACTCCCTGCAGTAGAATGTAGTGAGCCTGTCATTTAAATACCTCACTAAATTTGCTGGCACTTTCCCCCAAAGGGGCAGAACAAATCAAAACTGGTGAGAAAATGTAAAACCACCTCTGACCCTCAGAAATTGAGTAAGTTAGTTGAAAATGACACGCTAATGGTGCCTCAGCCTCCGCAGTGGCCTAAACCTGGACAATTCTCATAGAACATGGAATTATTAATGCTGGAAAAGACCTCCAAGACTATCAAGTCCAAGCTATGCCTGATCCCCACCTTGTCCCCAGCCCAGAGCCACCTCCAGCCCTTCCTGGGACACCTCCAGGGATGGGCACTCCAAACCCCCCTGGGCAGTCCCTGCCAAGGCCTGAGCACCCTTTCCATGGGGAAATTCCTCCTGGTGTCCAACCTGAGCCTCCCCTGGCACAGCTTGAGGCCATTCCCTCTCCTCCTGTCCCTGTTCCCTGGGAGAAAAGGCCAACCCCCACCTACAACCTCCTCTCAGGGAGCTGTGGAGACCAAGAAGGGCCCCCCTGAGCCTCCTTTTCTCCAGGCTGAGCCCTTTCCCAGCTCCCTCAGCCTCTCCTCACAGGATTTACTCTCCAATCCCTTCCCCAGCTCCATTGCCCTTCACTTCTTTGTCCCTTGGTAGCTTTGTTGACTTTATTTGTATTCACGCACTTCTGACAGAAGGACACAAAATAACCTTTGAAGCAATGACCCTTTAAAAATGGCCCCCTTCACTGGGCACACTCCAGCACCTCAGGAATGGCTATACAGAGGTGCAAAGTGCACGTAACCCTACCCAAGGATGAGTAAATTCCTAAAATATATTTCTTACTTAGGAGAACCATTTATAATGTCCATTCTGAGAGAGTCCCTTGACACTGTTTTACACCACAATGACACAGACTCCGACCTCAGAAGGCTGAAAATGCTTCCCTTATTTTTGGGATGTGTCTCCCTTATATATTATTCTACACAGACCAATTTGATTGGTGAAACAAAGACAAACTTCTTCAATCACATTGGTCAGACCAGAGGGACATCAAGAAAAAGTCCCTCCTAGGGAAAGGAATGAAAACAAAGTTTACAGTTACCAAAACATGTCTCTTGTTTGCAGAAAATTCCTTGGGAAAAGATTTTCAGAAAACCAAAACAATCTCAGGCATGAACTAGGGCTACAGCCCCTTCAAGACTTAGCTGTGAATACAGAAAGCTCTATTTCCAACCTGCTCTCCTCATCACAGACTCCTTGCCAGCAGCCTTTTAATTGCTTCAACAGCCTTTTAATAGCTTGCATATTGCACCTCACAACACAGAAATCCAGTAGGTGTTGAAAATGGGTCAGCCAGAGCCTGATCTCTGCCCCAGGATGAAGCTGGATTGGCTTTTGTCCACATCTCTTAGGGATAAGTGCTCCTGCAGCAGCTTGGCCACTCATTACCACTTGGCAGTGCATCTGTTGTGGTTCCCTGCAATCCTAAAATCTAATTATTATTTTCTGTGTGTGTGTTTCTGCAGTTTTGAGTGTCTGTGACAATGTGAGAGACTGTGCTGCTGCCAGGCAAGGTGTTATGAGTATGGATGAAACTGAGGAGTCCTGGAGGGCCTTGAGTTTGCTGGGATAGAGCTGGAATACTGGATAGTGGTGGAGGAAATCTCTCTTTTATTTATTTGATTCTTGGAAGATCCAGAGACCCATCCACGAAGTTGTTCTCAGGGGCTGTCTGTGTCTCTGTGTGGTTAACAGGGAAAATTAAGGCAGAATAGGAACCACCAAAATGATAAATATTGCCAGTGACTTGCCCTGATGTCCAAATGTACTTCTGCATGCCATCCTCTGAATTTTTGAAATTAAATCTGTTTCTTTTCAAAAGGGACAAGGACAGAGTTCAAGTTCTTCTAAAAATGTGTTAAGGCTTAATCCTGACTTACATGGGCTAAGTACTCAGGCAGACTTTTTGGCATATTTTACCTCCAGTGTTCATTCAGTCCTAATTTCCTCTTTGTTTGTAACTTCCTGCAGGTTCAAACTGAGCTGAAGAAACAACTGTGCAAGTGGCAGCACCAGGAATACCTGACCTTCACCCACAAACACGGCGCCCTGTCCAGAGAAACCAGCCCAGTCAACTACGTCACTCAGTTATCCCTGCTGGACAAAATCAGCCCCAAAAGGAGAACCTCTGTGCTCCAGGATGGGGTCACCACTGTCTGAGGGTGACACTGCAATGCTGAGGTGGCCAACTGGATCCTTTGTGGCTTTCCATAATTTCAGGAGCCTCCTGTAAATTCCTTGTTCTGAACAGGAGCTGCTTTTCTCACCTGGTGCAGATCTGCATCACAACCCTGGTTCTCTCTCTCTCCTGAAGCATTAAGCACCTTTGTTTTGTTGTGAAAAGCCAGATTTTAAGCTAGAGTGAATCAACAGGTCAGCAAACAAAAAAAAAAACCCAAAAAAACCCCCTACATGAACTCCTCCCAGGCCCAGCATATTTGTCATATCTTTGTTAGCATTTCCCAAAATTTCCAGTTTCCAAGACCACAATTCCTAATCGTCATTTGAAAAGGTTTATTTGCTGGCCAAGCTTTGCCATAATGATTTCTGATGTTTTACTACTTGTTTTGAGATGTCTTGGGACAATCTGATGGAAATCAAGCACAGAAACCTGACAAGCACTTACCTTTAGAACAGTAATCTGCTTTGAAAGGAACCTCAAACCGTCTTCAGTGATACAAACAAGTGACACAAAACACCTGCCTGATTTTTTTTTTCTTCTTCTAAGCCTGTTGAACGGAGACTAAATTAGGCCAGAGGATCCTAAACCCTTTCTTGTCCAAAGGAAAGTATGGAGCAGTGGAATATCAGGCAGATGATGTTGTGAAGAAATAAATCAGAGCAAACCCAATGGCAGGTTCCAGCTGGGCTACCCTGTGCTCAGAATCACTCACAGATCCAATCTTAGTGCCCAGATGTTGGGGTTTTTTTGTGGGACAGACATTCAGAACCTTGAAGATCAATCAGTGAAACACCCAATTCTACCAGTGTTATAAAACTAGGAAAGAAACTCTTTGAACAAAAATCCTGATTGCAAGAGCAGACCTGGAAAGGGAAAAGGTAAAAGGGAAGGGGAAATAAGAAAGAGAAAGGGAGAAAGAGGAAAGGGAAAGGGAAAAAGGAGAAAAAGTAAAGGGAAAAGGAAAGAGGAAAGGAGAAGGGGAAGAGGGAAAGAGAAAAGGAAGGGGGAAATGAAGAAAGTCACCAGGAGAAAATAAACCCAGAGAAAGTGAAGAGCTCTACAAGCTTCCCATTGAGCCATCATCATGATAGCTATCCAACATAAATCAGGAGAAAAGTCCCCTGACGGGAAAGTCATCAACCATTTTTAAAGGGTCATTGCTTCAAAGTTTATTTTGTGTCCTTCTGTCAGAAGCGTGTGAATACAAATAGAGTCAACAAAGCTACCAAGGGACAAAAAAGATGTGGGAATTGCCATGGTTTCAGGGATCAGGATGCATCCCCAGCTGTGAGGGCTGCTGATGCAGAGGGAGCCAGAGCTGTGCCTGCACCATTCTTTGGGTGACCTGCCTCTTTCTTTAGGACTGAGCTGGACCCCACCTCAACCTCTGCAAAAGCAAAGAAAAGGCACAGGAGGTACATGAGATGGGTCAAGACAGGAGCACTCCCAGGAGAACCTGTATCAGGCCTGGAGAACACAGCCACTGACTCTCTCTCTGAGTTCCAGTATCAACTCAGCTTTAAAAAAACAGTATTCCAGTCCCTCAGTTTGCTCTGCTTTTGGTTAATTATTTAGACCAACAGACATTTGACTCCTGGAAATCTCTTTGCTGATTTTAGGTGCTTCATCTCTAGTTCTATTGGAGCAGAGATTAATTGTCCAGGCATCCATAAAAATGATTCAAATAAGTTATTTATTAGTTAGGCGTTTAACCCATCTGTCACAACATCATATGTTTGTTGTAAGGAGTAATTTTGTCTATTCTGACTTCCTCATCAGCTTTGTTTGTAAAAGCAATCTCAGTTCCTGTGTTTTGTTGCTGAGCATAGTAATGAGAATTTGTATACAAAATGTATGATGCAAATCTATAAAATGCAAGTGGCAATTACAGCTGTTGTGAGTTTGTACATTTAGTTTATGTCAGTTTGGATATTTCATCTGAGTTTGTACACTTAATTTGTGTCAGTTTGGATATTTCATTTGAGGCTTTATAAAATAAAAGGTTAATAACCTTGGGGAGTGCTAAGATTTCTTGGATAAATATTTGATTTGGGCTGTGAAAAGAATCCTGATCCCTTTTTGGTGACACACTTGAGCCTGCGTGGGTGTGTTTATGACTTGGGAATGCTTCAGGCAGGGATGTTTTGCTTCTCAGAAGTCCTGGGAAGGCAGCAGAAGTGTCCCCAGCCTTGCTCAGCTGTGGTGATGCAATCCCTACACCTCCAGCAGGTGCTTCCAGATAGGAAAAGAGTCTCAGTTTACCTTTAGACATGTTAGGAAGTTTAGCTGGAAAGTTCTGTGGGTTCCTCATTGTAATTGGCTCGGGGCCAGCACAGGAGTGTGGATTGGACCCTGGAAATGTTACTCAAAGACTGTTATTACTCTCATTGGGCCAAGGGCCAAAAAGCCCACCTAGGCTGTTGAGTACTAAAGAGAGAGAACAAAGAAACTCCAGGTTTTTTGAGGCGTTGTAGCAGGCAAGGCGTTTGCCTCTGTGCTGTGCTCAGCTTTGTTTTTGTTTTTTGTATTATCTTCCTTCTTTATTAAAACCCTTTTGATTTTTTCAAGGCACACTCGATGGTGTCATCTCACTAATTATTATGGCCACGTTTCTGCCAGGCTGGCCCTCAGAAGTGTGGGTAAAACCCATACTCAGCTGTGCTGTGTGTTCCGTGTGCAGCCACTGCCACCTCCTGGAGCTGGATGTGTGCAGCCCAAAAAGCTCCAGGCAGGGCTCCCAAACCTCTCCCGGGTGAGTTTTAAACCCGTCCCAAAGGGCAGCTGAAAGACATCATTAAATCACATCACCTGCCTTCTCCTCCTCTAATCCCCCTGATGTCTTCTGCAGAGTTTAACTCTCCAAGAATTCTTTTTGCATCCCTTTACAAACTATGTGACACCCTGAAAAGATCAAAACCTACTTTTTCAGCTGTTTTTTCTGGTGTTGCAGCAAAGACAGTTTGTCAAGGTAACTGAAATTTCTAACTGAGAGTAGATTTATAACTCTGATAAAGTTTTTTTTTCAGGAAGTTTGATTGATTTGGCTCCAATTTAAAAGAAATCCTTCCAGCAGGCAGCTTTACCTGTTTTGTACATTGAGAACTTCCCTGAACTTCCCCTGCCTAATGCACCCAGAGCAAGAATTATTTGAGTATCTGAGGAGGATTTGTTCAATTGCAGAAAATACAACAAAATTCAAGGTAGCTGCTGCTTGGTGCATTAACACACCTAAATGATTGAAATCACATTTCGGATTTGGAGTAAATGTGCTTTAATGTGGTGTTTGAAATAGTGGAGATATATATATATATATATATATATATATATATATAGGGCTTGTAGAGTGGCTGAAATACTTTTTGGAGGTGCCTTTTCTTTCTCTGCCTGAAGAAAAAAAACCACTTAGGCTACATAAAACGTTTAGAAATTAGAGTTTTTTCCAGGTTCCCTGTTCTACATTTGCTTTTTGATTTGATTTCCATGATTAGGGAGCCACTGACTGGTGCAGCCATTCTGCTCAGGTTGGGAAGGGGAGACACATCCTGTGTCCTATTATCCAGCCCTCAAAAATAAAAGGCTGAGGCTGCTTCAGGTGACGGTGGAAATCCATGTGAAGGGCATTTAGAGTGATTTGAAATGTAGCAAAATTGAAAATATCTGCTCTGTCCCTCCCAATTCCCCACCTGCCCATGGCTCCCTTTGCTCCCAGGTCCTCAGTGATGCTGTGGGATGGTGATTTCCAGCCCTGCTGCTCCCTGACACATCTCTGACCTGAATTTCACTGAATGTGTGTCCATTTTTTCCATCAAAGCACACTGCACTTTGTGTTTTACCAAATTTACTTTGTATTTTACCGAATTTACTTTGTATTTTACCCAGGTGGCTTTGTATTTTACCAAATGCTTGTACTTTGGCTGAACACTGAGTTCCAGGATGCAGCCTATGGGGGACAGGAAAAGGCTTCTGGTAACTGAAACAAAGGATGAAGGTGGGGAAAATACCAGAAATAGCTCATCTTCTGTGGAATCCTCTGTTTCAGGAGTTTGAATGTACTTGATGCTTTAAAAATTACCCTGATGATGAAACTCTTCAGGTTTGTTTTGACTGAAAAAGAAAGGAAGCCTTGAAGCACATCAGGTGTTCCAGAGACCAATCTCCTTCCACCTTTCCCAACTGGAAAACATCTTTTAGGACAACAGAATTTCTTCTCCTGTTTATACCATGTAGGAATAATATTTAGTCCCCAGAGGACCTGCAGTGTGAGAAATGGATTTGTGGAGGATCCTCAAAGCCTGACTGAAAGCTCACAGAGTCTCGTACATCTGTGTGCAAACTCTGAGATGAGGTGTGCTGACTTAGAAAGGCCATGGGATAGTGAGAGAGAAATTGAACTGGAAACAAGTTTCAAACGATGGCCTTGCAAACAGACCAGATATTTTGGGGAACTAGAACTGGAACTAGATGCATTGTAGCAAGACCACGTGGGGTAAAATAATCGGTGATTGGTGTTAGCGGTATTAGCAGCATTGTGTGGCAAAAGCTGATAGGCTGAAAAACATTTATAAGGTGTTGTAACAAAGAAATAATTTGGCTTCTGATAGAACGGTGTTGGGTTTTACATCTCTTGTTCTCACCCTTCTACGAGATTGATAATGGAAAAAAATCTTGAAAAACACCTCTCAGCTGCCCCGTCTCTGTAGAGTTGGGTTTTCCCAACAAATGATGCCCCACAGGGGCTTTGAGAGAGTGTGTTACACTTGATTTGGTGATATTAATCCACATTCCTGTGAGATACTGATGCAGGGAGATAAACTCTAGTGGTGTATGGAGAAGGAGCATTGTGCGTGGCAAAAATCTCACCCCTGGTTGGTCCAGGACTGACTTTACCCAGCAGATTTCAGGGTCTCCTTCCCATGAAGAAGCCAGCAAACCCTTTTTAGACCAAAGGGCTTCTGCCTCAGGAAAAGAATACACTACCCTTTAAGTTCACAGACAAAAAGTTCTCTTTGGTGCAATTTTATATCAGAACAGACTTTTACAAAATGATAATACATTTATTGTGTCATCTACAGCAGTATACATGTTAAAAACAATTTCTCAAAACACAAAAAAGGTTAGAAAGCAGCAGTTTGATATCTGTGTTTCCACCTCATAACAAAGCTGAATAACCCCAGATCCCATGACCAGTTAAACCAGTTTTGACCAAAAAAAGGTCAGTATTAGACCCAACAGGCCAGTAACTTTGTACCTTGACACAGTCCAAAGCCAAAATACAGTTTTCCATCTGATAACTTGGTTCTTCTCAGAGCTATAGCAGGTTGCATTGCCACTAAATTGACAAGTAAAAGGGAAAGAGAATGAACACACCAAATATTTGTTTTCTTTACAGATTATACTGATACACAAAGGCCTCTTGAGACTTCTCTGCAAGCACAAAGTCCATTGAGAAAGGCATATGCAGAAGCCTAAGTAATTTCAGACACTGAAGAGTGTCATATCACACAGTGTCATATCACACAGTAATTCTTCACATGGATGAATTCCCCAAAAGAAAGCCAATGGGAAATTGCAACTTGAATCATAAGAAGGTGAAAGACCATGAGGTTCAAAACATTGTTCAAGCTCTGCTGGTGTGTTTTCATACACAAAGTACAATGTGTATTTAGCTGAACTTAGCTCTTTAGTACAGATATACACGGAGCATCATTAACATCAGAGCATCCTCAGCTGCTACTGCACCCCCCAAATCTTCCTAACTTGTTCTCAAATGCAATTCTGAACTGGTTGCATGTGCCTGACTGCAAAAATCAGAGGGTAAAATCAGGTTTATTTTGTTTTTCACAGCATGTGCACTATGTACCGTGGTTTGCTCCCGGACACAGAAGTGCTGGTTGTGTGGACACATTCTCACAGGGAGGACAAAGAGTCCTGAAAACTCTTCATGAGAGCTCCTAACACTTTACCAGCCATCCACCTCCTCCAAATCTAATTGGTAATACCCAACAGGAGCCAGCCCAAAGCTTTTAGAGGCCATCAATGCTCAGCATGCAGGAGACAGAGCAAGAGTGACTGGGCAAAGCTGTCAGGGAAAATTCATTTCTATCTAGGCCTCCCCAATGTCAGCATCTGTCTCCAATATGGTCAGGGAAATGTCCTGGTGGGGACAAACAGCCACTTGCAAAGTGTGAATCATCTCACCCTGGAGTAGACATCAAAAATATGTTTGCTGCTTGTCCTCTGAAATTGCTCACTTCTCTCTTGTGACCAGAAAGGCAAAGTGGAGAAACCAGATTAAAGGAAGAAATCTTCACTTTTGGTGTCTAAGTGATGTGGGTGTGTCCTCAGCCTTCTGCTCAAGAACACAAGGTTTCTTTCAGAGGTTTGACTCTAAGCCAGAACACCAGATGCCAGCAGTGTTGAAAGGGACATATCTAATATAGCCCTTAATATTTAACTCCTAAGGAAGGAATCTACTTAAGAACAGATATTTGGTTGTGGTTTTGCATTATGTACTTTTCAGCAGTTGCAGAAAATGGGAGCCTGTGGGGAATGGATTTGTAGAGAATTCTCAAAGCCTGACAGAAGGCTCACACAGTCTTGTGGATCTTTGTGCAAGCTTTGAGATAAGAAATGCTGACTTAGAAATGCCATGGGATAGGACAGACATTGTTGAGAGAGAAATGGAACTGGAAACAAGTTTCAAAGGATGGCTTTGCAAATAAGACTAGATACTTAGGAGAAATAGAACTGTGAAAGAGGTATTGCAGTAGGACCCACAAGGGGCAATTTTAGATGATTGGCTTTAAGGCATTAACAGCATTGTGTGGCAAAAGCTGATAGGCCAAAACACTTATAATGTATTGTAATTAGGAAATGGTTTGGCTTCTGATTGTGATGGCATGAATTAGAACATCTGTACTGTCTCACCCTTCACATGAGACTGAAAATGGAATAAAAGTTTTTAAAATGCCTCTCAGTTGCCCCATCTCTGGGTCAGAAAAGGGTATAACCCAACAGGAGCCCACTGAGATTATAAAGCCTGAGTTTGCACTGAATCCCACTCTGTGAGTTTATCTGTTCCCTAGATACCCACAGACATGACTTAGGGACTAGAAAAAACATTAATCCTGTCTGGATGCTGAGCAGGATCCCATGGGGTGTCCATGTTTCCTGTTCTCCCCAACCCTTCAGCCCTTCCATGCTGTGACAGCTCTGCTGAGGTCACAGAGCAGAGCAGGAGAAGCACAATGTTAATAATATAAACACACCATGCTCTGGAAGCCTTGCCCACATGAGAAAGATCTCAGAAAAGAGAAAATCTGGTATCAGGGAATCACATAAATTTATGGGGAAATCTTAATTTATTGAAATCTATAGTTTTTTTATCTGTGAGAGCCTTTGCACAAATACAGAAAGGACTAATGCTCTTCAGTAGCCTTAAAGAATCTATTGTTATAGAGAGAATGAATTTATTTTCCTTAATAATCATCCATGGACACTTCAGAAACCATCTCTGGGCTCTGAAGCCTCCACTGGCCACAGACTGAAAATTTCATATGTGGGATATTGTCTCTGAAACACTATTGAAAGCCAAGTTCAAATATTAGTAAATTAAGCCAATTAAATTAATGGGGTTTGCATTTCTTTTGTTGCTACTGTTTGCTAAAATCACTAAGAACATTTTTTTTTTTTACTCTGAAATTTTGATATCCAATTTCTGTCAGGACTGGGTTGGAAAAACAGTGTAAAGTTGGATATTTGTATGGTTCACAGACCAGATTTAGTAGAGATTTAGTAGTAGTGTCAGATAAAAGCACTGAAACCTCCCAAACTGACACCATCAGTGTATTTTAATCTATTTTAATGGTGGTTTCCTGCAGCATTTTTACTGAATGTGTGTTGCATCCATTTGATTGGAAATGCTTCTCTGGCAAAATTATAACTGAAAAAAATATTGGAGTTATTTTCCTTTTAGGTTTGGCTGAACAAAAATTGCTCAACCCCCAAATCTCAATTATAGACTTTCAAGAACTGGGAATCTTTCTCTCAATCTTTATTGTTCCTTTTTTTATTTCCTTTTATTTTTAATTTTCCTGCTATTCTTAATGGATCCACGTCTGTCAGTATTTGATTCTTTGCATTGGTTTTGCTGCCCAAATTTGGATTAGAGCTGAGAGAAATTCAGCTTAATAGTGTGATTATTTTTAGTCTTATCTTGCAGCTGTATGATCAAAGACAAACTGTAGACTCCATGTGAAATAAAGCTGTTTATATCTCAGGAAAAGAGAAGGAAACTGGAGGCAAGATCAGTCTGACAAGGAATCCAAGTGAGCCAAGAGTTATTTCAACTCCAGGTTCAGCTAAAGGTTTTTAACTGTCAAAAATGTTTTACAGCAAATTTCCAGTGGGAAGAGAAGGTACTGAATTTTAAAAGGAGAGGTGATCAGCTTAGGAATGGTAGTAAAATAATATGGAAATAATGGCAATTAAAGAGCTCCCTTCATATTGAGTGAATATGTTTTGTTCTTGATCACTTTGGCTTTGCCTATTTTTAGTTACTGGTTTCTTTTGTCCATGGGACTTTTGAAAAAAAAACCCTGAATTTTTGAGCTGGCCAGAGGTCCCTTCATATGAAAGCACTGGATCTATCCTGCTATTCAGAAGTGGAATTTCATCCACCTTTGATATGAAAATATTATGAAAAGCCACAATTTTATAATGTGTGGGCAAGCAAATTATGGCAACTAATCCTTCTGTCACTGCTGAGCAGGATCAGAGTCTCATGGCCAGGTTTTTAGCATGAGCCCAAGAAACTCTACCTTGTGTCCCATCCTGGTGCTCAAAATGCAAGAAAGAAGTGGCCAGACTGGAGAAGGTCAAAAGGAGGACCATGAAAATCATCAAAGGGATGGACAATGGGGGCAGTGAAGGAGAACTGAAGGGATTTTTCCCTGGAGAAAAGAAGCCTCAGTGGCGACCTCACCAAACGACTCCAGCAATAAAGGAGTGGTCAGAAAGAGGATGAAGGTTCTCCTTTTCACAAGGATCCACATGGAGAATGCAAGGGTGACAAGTTGCACCAGGAGAGGGATTAGCTTGATACAAGGAAGAATTTTTTTTAGAGTGAGAACAGCCACTCATGGGAACAACCTCCCCAGAGGTGTGGTGGGGTCCCTATCAGAGGAGGTGACTGGACAGAGTGTTGGATAAATTCACCTTGGCACCTTTTCTCATGAAAAACTGGTCCAAATTTTTCATTCAGGGTCACTTCCAGGCTTGGCAGCTGATTCTGTGAACTTCATTCCCTTCTGGAAGTTACCTCACACTTGCCATTGATGATGGGGGGAGTCTAGGGAGAGACTTCTTTGCAAAGGTAAACTCAA